>JADBJO010001095.1:465000-477500 GCA_016801955.1 Conus betulinus
AGCTGTTGTAACGATTCTGTGGCTGTTGTTGCAGCGTGAAGCTCGTGGAGAAGCTGTTTCATGAGCTGGACGCTGATAAGAGCGGGTACTTGGACAAGAAGGAACTGAGACAACTCCTGAAGAGGTGCGGACGAGATGGCGACGATGAGATCGACGGACTGCTGCGGAGTGTTGATACAAGCGGCGACGGCAAGGTCACTCTTGACGAGTTCTTCGATGCCATATTCCAGACCTAAGGCTGGCGCCGGACAGTGTGACCCTACAGTCGGGCGTGCTCAGACCTGGTAGGGAGTGGGCTGTTTTCCGACCTGCTGGGTCAATCAGAGCACGTTTGGCAGCGGAGGTGATAGTACCCTCTTCGCTCCTTGTCTACTTCCACCTCTCGTTCTCGCTGCCGCTTAACTGCCCGTGCATCTTAGTTTGAAATTTCATGCTTTTAGGTGCTTTTTGAAATAGTTTTATACTCTTAAGTGTACTGCTGGCGTTCACTGGAATATAGTTCTGCACTTGATATTTTAGCAGTGCGCAATGGTGTCCTTTGATGCACTTTGTATGCACGAGCAAATAACCATACATATATATATATATATATATATATATATATATATATATATATATATATATAATCGTATATATTCCACGGTATGTGATGTTTGTTTTTCAGTTAAGTTCATGTTTTGGTATTGCTTTAAAAAGCATGCACATTGAGATAAAGATAACGGAACAAAACAAAATAAAATGAAAACATGCATATAACCAGATTTTTCCTGCATTCAAATGACGAAGTTTTTTTTTTTTTGACTTGTTTTATTTTGTTGCTGTCCCCATCGTCTGTGCCCACCTCAGTGGCATTGCACCCACGCCGCTCATTCCGGGTCCCCGTCCACAACCACAGCCCAGCCCGGCCCGCCGCAGCCCTGGCACCGGCAATCCACAGGGAACAGCCAAAATCAAGTCGTCCAGAGGCGATCAACCGGAGGAGACACTGCACTGCTGCCGAGTCACTTGGTGCCTGTTCTGATCCAACATACGCAGGACACCACCTGTTAAACCCCCTACTGATGACAATAATTGCTCAGCCGCGGAACTGGTGTGATTGAGCTCTCTCTCCAGAGTCAAACGACTTTTTGTTACTGATGATCATGACAGTTTCATCAGAACGAACAACACAAGAGACTGGTGAGGTAATTTGAAATCAGTTGAAAAAAAAATCTTTTCAACGTGTTTCTAGTATGACAGTTTACCACTTCTTTCAAGAATTAAAAAAAAAAAAACAAAAAAAAAAACTCGAGAGTTCTTTTTCAAGACATTCTTGTGAATGTAACATTGCAGAGCTCGCATAAACTTGAATGAGTAATGCCTCTTGTGCTTTAATGATTAAATACTGTGGGCAGGCAGGAGTGTGCTGAACTGTACAAATGTGTTCAGGGTACTGAGAGAGGTTTATTTACTTGCAAAAATTCAGATATCACAGTGCATGCAGTTTTTTTTTTTATCAACTCACATTAAGGTGGGCATATGTTCAAAGTATTAAGATCTGCACATTTATGAGGCACTAAGATGTACATCAAGGTACGCTGTAATGTGCATGTTTAAGTCATGATTTCTTTCAAGATGCTGAAATACTCATTAGTTTTCTAAAACGCTCGGACGTTGTTTGGTTGGTTGGTTTGGTTGTGTTAACTCGTGCAGTTTCATTTTGGTTAGCATGTTAACTCTTGTGCAATTTCATTCTGCCTTGAAAAGGAACTGAGACCAGCGCTAATTTAGGTGTACGAGGCGGGTTTTTTTTTTTCCCCCCACCAGTTTACTAATTTGATCTGCTTTCAACAGAATCACATAAAACGGAACATTTTGCAGTATTTTACTTTTGTGTTCTACCTGATGGTGTTCAGTTCTTTTCATAAAAGGGATCGGTTGAAATTTATTTGTGTGTGATGAGTGTAGTAGAGTAAGGATCTAGCCTACCACCCCAATGATTGCGAATTTGCTGAATTTGTGAGCCGAATACATATGAATTAGGTTTGTTTTAAAATGAGAATAATGAAAATGATCATTAGGTTTTTTATTACTATCATCACTATTGCTTGGACATCAAGGAAATCGTTTTGATCATTATTAATTTTAGAATGGCTCGGATTCATTATGTTTTGTTTTGTTTTCCTTTTCGTTTTTTTTTTTTTTTTTGCTTTTGCTTTTTTTTTCTTCTGCCTTTGCATGGTACTCTGTGTATCATGTACACGTCTGAAGAAAGAGTACTGTAAGGTTTTGGTGTGCATTCGACCTCGGGCCAGGAAGTGGTGCTATCGACGATGAACGGGCAGCAGCTGTAAAAAGGAAAGTCGATATCGATGTCTCTGGACTATTCAGTTTTTTTCCCCTCTAATTTTGCAGTTAGGTAAAAATCAGATCACATGGGGGGGGGGGATGGGGGGGGGGGGGGGGGGGGGGGGGGGGGGGGGGGCAAGTTTGATCAATTTTTCCCCCCTCAAGCGAACCTGGATAAGTAAACCGTAAAATTAATAGCCGCGCGATTTACACACGTATTCACCCGCAAGCAGTTACACACACACACACACACACACACACACACACACACACACACACACGCACACGGATTCGCACGCACGCACCCACGCATGAACACAAATACAGACGCGCACGCACACATACTCACGCACGCACGCACGCACGCGCACACATACATACGCACACACACACACGCGCGCGCACGCACGCACGCACGCACACACACACACATTTGCACGCACGTAAGCATACACGCGCACGCATAAACACACAGAGGAAATGAACAGTTTTGTTGAGTGCAGATTGAAATCAAAGTGGGTGGGAGGTGAAGGGAGGGGAGGGAGCGGAGTGGAGATGCAACTTGCTGCACACTGGGGGTTGATTGACGTCAGTCCGATACACAGCTGTTGCTATTGTGTGGTCAACAGCTGGGAGCATGAAGCACATGGCTTGGAATCTCATTTGGCTTCGGTGTGTCGAGCTCTAATGTCTTTTTTTATTCCTAAACCGTTGGGTGTTTCCTTGTTGAGCACACTCCTAGCTTTAGGAAGTGGTTGATTAGAGTCCCGTAGAGGAAAACCTGACGAAGGCCGAAATACTGGGAACATTGAGTGTGTTTGTTTTTTTTCGTTTTGCTTCGGTTTTATTAATTTCCTGTATGCTACACACACACACGCACGAACGCACGCACGCACGCACACACACACACACACACAACACACACACACACACACACACACACACACACACACACACACACACACACACACACACACATACACACACACACGCACACACATGTATAGATATAATTCTTCGCCTATCTATATTTGTCGGCTATCTATCGATCTGACTAATCAATCTACCTATCGATGCCTAAACCTACATACATGTAACTATGTATGCATGGACTCGCTCACACACACAAACACACGCTCGCGCGCGCGCGTGCACACACACACACACACACACACACACACACACACACACACACACACACACACACCACACGTAATCTGTGGTTTTGAATTATGAAACAAACGCAAGTAATGGCATTTTTTAAAGAATCCACGCAGTTAGACCTTCAATGCGTTTTAAAATGTTTGGTCTTCAGCTCAGATCTTTACAGTTTGATCGTAAGAAAAACGATATGAGCTTGCATAAAGCTTATTTTGCCGCTTTTCTTTTCGTTTCTTTTATTCACTAGCTTGTCGCCTGTCGTGTTTTCAGTAATTTTAGATCTTGTATTTTGCCTTTTGGCAATAAATTTGCTTATAACACATCTCGGGTCCTCTGACTTCATATTGTGGTGGTGCTGCATGTAGATTCAGTGACGTGTGTATGTGCCACGTGTGGTTGTGTCCAGGTTGTCTGCATACTCACAGCGACACCCCGCTGGGCGGAGTCAGGCACAACCTTCTTGCTTTGAACACTGTCTGTTGATGCCCTCTCCATTCACTGAGAGTTCTGCCCCTTTTACTGGTTACGGGTCCGCAAGACCGAATTCGTGGTACCTCACCGTATCATTGGAAGCTTTCACTTAACGACAGTGTGTAGTACCAACATGCTGCTATCCTATCAGATGAAGAACTCTGGTGTGTGTGTGCCTACGTACAGGTATGCAAACGTACGATATGATTGGATAAATAGATTAAGCGTACTGCAAGCATATTCGTATATGTAGGTATGCAAACATAGATGTACGGATGGGTAAATGTGATTAAGCTTCATGCTTGTGCGTACGCAAGCAAGTCAAGAGACGCGACGTCGTAACGGGAAAGTGGATTGCTTCCTTTCTCCGATCCCAACACACACTCAAACACTATAACATGCCCTTTACTTGAGCGCACGCGCTTGAAAAGGTGTAAGATTCAGGAAGACGCGGACGGAATGTAAGTGTTTGAACGGAGAGTTCCCTCCCACTCCACACAAGAGACGCAAAACCGATGCTGGCAGCACACAAATAAAGTAAATCATTTTTTTTTCAGCTGTAGGTTTCTGTCACACGTACTCTCTTAACAATCATTCTTTACCAACGCTGCAAACTCATAACACCATTTACCAACATCCCTTTATTTTTTATCTGTAATAATGATGATGATAACAATAATAATAATAACAATAATACTTGATATTATTATTGTTATTTAGGGTACTGGTACAGCGCCAGTATTCAGTTGCAGACCAAGCTTTAGGCACTTTTACAATCCACGCTGTTGCTTTTGCTAAACGGGTTGCCAGCCTGGTTCAGCCGACTGAAGAGGCGCCTAGTGGTGGTACATTCAGACGTTTCCCGTGTCATTCAGTCGACTATTAATTGCTCAGTTCCCCCCCCCCCCCCCCCCTCTCTCTCTCTCTCTCTCTCTCTCTCTCTCTCTCTCTCTCTCTCTCTCTCTCTCTCTCTCTCTTTGTCACAAGGATTCATACTATATGTATACGCTGTCATCTATATACCAACGGCCAAGTCGGTGTTCCGATTTTTACATTCATGCAAGATGCGATGCATGCGTTCACACACGGAACCTTAGTTTATTAGTCTCATTCGAATGATTTTTGTTAAATGGTGTCAGTACTCCGGGAGGGGTTGGGGATGGGGGATCCATCGGTATCGGAACGTCCCGGTGGAGATTTCAAACCGTCCCCCCCCCCCCCCCCCCCCCCCGAATCACCTGGATCAGGAGTTTGGCGCTCTACCAGAGAGCTGTTTTGGCGCTGTTTCGCTCCAGTTGCACAAAGAAACAAAAAGAATATGCCAATATGTTCATAACCTGACAGAAAAAAGGAAAAGAAATGCCTTGATTTCACGACAAGAGTGGACACAGCTCATCAAATTCATAGCACGGGAAAGAAAAGCGTTTCTTTTATGCTTCGAAACTTTTTTCAATGTCAACCTAGGTTGTTTGTTGCAACAGTAAGGTCTGTCTCTGGGGAGAGTTGGGTGATACAATTTGACATTCAGTACTCTGTTTCCAAACGACAGTACTCAGTTTCAAAACGAGGTGTCTGGGGGGGCAGAAAATGAAGCAAATTTCAAAAAGAAAGTATGATTAGTTCCGCCAGGTGATACAGACAAACAGATTGCTGGACAAAACGCAATGCATTTCGACCTCTTGGGTCTTCTTCAGGCAAAAACAAGCAACATTTAGGACAGTGAAAACGAAGAACAAGCAGCCACTTATCTTCTCATATTCAGCGCAAGAATTCAATGCTTTATCTCTGGCTTCACACAGACTGACACACTTTCACATCGATGTCGCGCTGGGGGGCCTTCAAACACTACCAAACTATGATGTCACGCTAGGATGATCATTCAGTCAAATCATTTACCTCGATGCCACGCCTGAGTGGTTCCCCTTTTAAACCTACCTATGTATTTCCTTTTTCTGTTCTTTTTCTAGCGAGGAGTGAAGATCTAAATGTTCCTTTTCGAGCGTTTCGCTAAGGAGAATGAGTGTCTCCAAATAGTCAGATTGCCTGCGAGTTCCCCGATAAAAAGTCGAGAAACTCGGGCCTAGATTTCTAGATTCCAGCCACCAATTTTTTTTTTTTTAACTACAAAGAATTTTACATTTCAATGATTAAACAAAAAAAATACACTAGCCAACGCCAATCACGCTTTTGAAATGACAAAGAATCTTGCATTTCCCAGCTTTCACGGGCAATACAGAAAGTCGCTAAATTACCTGTCTCCCATGAAATAAACCGTATTTGTTAAACATGTGTGAACTGTAGTTGTCCCACCTTTGCCTTTAACGCCACCGTAGCTACTGTTATTACAGTAATCATCATCATTACCACAACCACCATGATTTTCTGTACTCTCATAGCAACCTTCGCAAATAGCAAAGGCAGAGAGAGAGAGGGGGGGGGGGGGGGGATGGAATGGAAGGAGGGGTAAGGGAGACAGAGAGAGAGGTGAAAGGTGGGAATGAAAGATTTGGGAAGGGGAGCGGAAGAAAAAGAAAAAAAAAAAAAAAAGAAAGAAAAGAAGTGGATGAGAATGGGAGAGGAGAGAGAGTGAGAGAGAGAGAGAGAGAGAGAGAACATTTCCGTATTCTATAATGTACTGGCATGTAATATATAACAGGAACTCAAACTTAATGGAGTGTCCTGCGCGTGCCTGTACCCATCGTCAACACAGCGCAGGCCTCCAAGGGTGGTACAGGACTGTTCTAAAGGCAGGTGAAGACAGTGCTTCTCTGGGTCCTCCCCAGCACCTTCGGGTGTTTCTTATTCTATAACAGGAACTCAAACTTCCGAGAGAGAGGCAGACAGCCAGAAGGGAGGAGACACAAACGGTTTAATTGTTTTAGCACCTAGGCTTAACAAATGACTGTACATTAATGAACTAATGAAAGACATTTGAAAAAAAAGGAAACATGTCAATAAAGTGAAAATCGCGCAAAAGAGGGAAACAACGAAAGCCGTACCTCAGATATCTGACCATAATGTAATCTTGATTTCGGCATATCAACTTATTTACAAATGAATCTCTTCGTTTAAAAGCTGGGTAAGCAAAATATTGCAAACTGTTTTACTACTCCTGAGTTGTTTTGAGATATTAACAATGTCATCTCTAATTGCTTTTGGCTGTCTTTAATATTTATGACTGGTATGATATCACATCGAAGACAACTAAGGAACGGGCACCACGAACTAAAATGGAGTTAAGTCTTCGTTATTTTTACGTTGGGGACATATTAACTCTGCATCTCTGTGATTTTCGTATATCGAAGTGAATTTATTCATCACTTACTCCAAACCTGAAAATAACAGGCTCTTTATTTACACATTCATGTGTATCAATTGCAAAATGCCGTACCCGAGTATGATTCGTTTTGAATGATGTATTCATTTGTAAATCTTTCACTTGAGCAGGTGCGATTGTCCCACTCCTGCCGTAAAAATATAGCAATCTTCGTCTAAAACAAGTGATAAATTGGTCAACTGATTCAACACCGTGATTTTCCCACTCATATCCAAATCGAAATTTAAGCATACTTAATCGATGTATGTTTAACCAGTTCTTTTTAAATCTCTCAGTCATCCAAATTTAGTGACACCATATAAGCTTTGTTTAAGGAAGGGGGGGGGGGGGGGGGGGATTTTCATTCATCCCTGATATTTTTATTCTGTGTTTAATTGATCTGGTACATGCATTCATATTACAATGGAGCCTACAAGCATCTCCACAGATTATTGCATTACAAGTTCTTTCAGCCACACGTAAAAAAAAAACGTTTTTTAATGCAAACAAACACACTTCCTCGACGTATTTTATACTTTCTGTAGACTTCAGATTTCTGATCCGTACACGGAGCACTTTCTGTTTTCTGGCATTAAAAATTACGAAGAATTTGAATACACTGAATGTCATGATTACGGAACAATGTTAGGACACCAATGACGCCTTTATATCCTGTGCAGCCAGGTCTAGTCAAAGAGGACGAGCGACTCAATTTCGCTTAAAAGTATAGTCCTCAATAGTTGTATGTATTGATCGTTTTCATTTTAGATCCTCCCAAGTACCAGCAGTCATGCGCCGCAAGAAAACCACCTTTATGGAAACGACTACGTCAGTTTTGTTCATATAAACTTTTACTTCTCGTTTGATTTGATGATTAATACAAACTATTCAGTTGGTTTTATTACCCTAAATGGAAAAGATCGCCACCTATAACGCTGTGTGGTTCTCTGTAGCAAGGGGAGACAATGTGAATCAAACCAACTTTCCCGGCAGCTATTGCAGTACAAAATGTCACCCGTCACAAAATGTCACTGGGTGACGTTCCAAGGCGGGGTGACATTTTGTGCCAGCAGGTCACATATTCATGTCCACTGTGGAACAAAATGTCCCTGTGTGTGTATGTATGATTAGGAATCGGGTCTGGCTAGTCATTTGATGTGATTTATGTGTACAAGGTGAAGTAGTGAGATAGGCTACTAGTGACTGCTAACGCCTGCGTCTTATTGCTAGCGACGGTGCTGGTTTGGACGATGGTAGTGATGTATTCTGGTGGTGCTGGATTTGTAAGTCTAGTCTTTGATGTTGAAAGAACGACGACGACCTCCTTGAAGAGAGAGAGAGAGAGAGAGAGAGATAGAGAGAGAGCTTTGACAACTACGACGACGACAATTAAGATGGTAATGATAATGTTATATTGTATACATTGTATTAGGCCTGTGTTGGTGGGTGGGTGCCCATGCTATTTCCTGTGACGACTGGTCCGAGAGTCACGTCTCTATGATCATATGCAAATCTTGCAGTATGTTTGGCTATACCTTTTTCGCTTGATTGCTATCGTCGAACCCAAACCCGCCGGCGATAATCATCTGTCTAGATCACGTAACGTAAGTGACCAACCAGATCCAAGCTCAAACCCACACACACATCACCAGCTGCAACGATTTGTTCCGCTGAAGACATGAAAACATTACCTGCCAGTAAGAACGTCACACCGGGGTGATATTTTGTATCAGAGTGACAATTTGTATCGGAACCATGGCACAGAAAGTCAACCGAGGTGACAGGCGATACCAGATGGACAATTTGCACCGCATCAGCAGGACAGGTAAAGAGGAAGCAACTGTTACAAAGACCAGGGCCCGGATACGTTGCCTGCGTGCGCTTACATTTTTGATACACCTGATTAAATGCTCGGCTTACTTAGGCTACTGATACACGTCGACTGTATGCTGTACTGCTAGACGGATACTACACAAAACAGCGCAGAAACGTCTGACATGTTTGCTACCGACTATAGGCTTATCTTGGAAGCTTGAGAACACGGAGCAGTTTCGGAGCTGAAACGAACTCTCAGTCTGTCTCACCACCCGGCCTGCAATCTTGATGTTATCGCACACTAACTGCGCATATGATGATTTGAGTGACTGTCATGTTTTGTTGACTTATCTGTTTTCAAAGACAGGTGGGGCCAACATGGGTATGCGACTGCCATCAGCGCACGTTGGCAACCCCGGTATGGCAAGGCTGGCAGTTGAAGGAGGGGGCTGGCTAGGGTGGAGGAATGAGGAATGGGGGGTGGGGGGGGGGGGGGGTGTTGTTTGTTCCTGATTAGTCGACAGATTCTAAATTTTACCGCCGATTCTTAACTTTTGTTTTCACTGCAGCGACACACACACGCGCGCGCGCGCGCGCGCGCTCGCACGCATGCGCACGCACACACCACACACACACACACACACACACACACACACACACACACACACACACACGTACACACATACAGCGTGCAACAAGGACTATGATTTTTGGCGAGACGCTGCATACTTGTGGAAAGAGATCAGGGGTGTTACGCCCCAGGTCGTCCATCTTTTGTTGTTGAAAAATTAGAGACGTACGTGTAATTCACGTTTAACTCCTTGTCATCATACGTATCAAGTGGACTTGTCCTGTCTTTGGTTCTCAGTGATTGCCGTCTCACATTGTTCTTATGCACCAGACCTGACGCAACGCCTTCTCATCGAATTGTTTCTAGAACAGGAGCATGTTCATGCAGCCTACTACACGACGGAGTTGTCGTTCTTAACTGTTAAGAGTGCATACACGCGCGCGCGCGCGCGCGCGCACACACACACACACACACACACACACACACACCTTCAATGTGTTGTCGTTTCTGTCGAGTAATGAACATGAATTAATTTTTTTTTCAGGATGAAGGGCCAGATTGTTGTGATGTGTCAAACTAACAGGTTCATGACATTCATTTGTAACTCACTGCATAATGCATATAGCCTACATGTTCACCTGTACACCATTTCAAGAGTAGTGTCATCGACACAAAGTGCACAGGATGACAACACGTGAAAGGTAGGAAGATCATCATTTATGTTACTTGTCAATGAACCCTGCCCTGAAGTTGATTATTGTTGGGCTCCAAAATGAACTGGTGTGGTACACGACAGATAAAAAGCTCGAAGAACATTTTGTCTCCGGTTTGACAGTCAACAGGAAAGTCAGAGACCGAGGAAGTAACAGACCGAGGCAGATCGACAGGCTTGTTCTGACACCGGAAAGAGATATTTCACACACACAGCTGACATCATTTGATTGATGGGGAAAGCCTGAGGCTTTCTAACTGGAAAACAAACAAACAAAAACAGTTGAAAGTCACAGGAACAAAAGGCCGTTGAGAGTCAAACGGATTACATCGTCACACACACACACACACACACACACACACACACACACACACACACACACACACACACACTCACACACACACACACACACACACACACACACACAGATGATGATGATGATGATCATCATCATGATAATCTTTATTTCCAAGGGTAACAGACAAGCAAATACATGCCGTTGAGACAAACGGATTAAATCGTCACACACACACACACACACACACACACACACACACACACACACACACACACACACACACAGAGAGAGAGAGAGAGAGAGAGAGAGAGAGAGAGAGAGCTTGTTTACAACATTCAAGACTGTGAACAGAATGGGAAAGAGCAAAATTTGCATGTCCGAAATGATCGAGTCCTCCTTCTCCATTTAGCTACATTTTATAAACGAATAAATCACATTCGATGATATTTCAAAAGCCCACAAATGTAGGTATACCTTTTCACTGTCCGTTATTCTCTCTGAAGTTACCCGCTAGGTAGATCAAAAGCTATTTGCCCAGTTCAGACCTCCTCCATGTTTATGCTCAGTCGGCGCTGATTCTATTCTTGTTGGGGGCCAGTGAACCGTGGCCGCATAGGTCAAGATCGGTAGTGCGGTCCTACAGCACGCACGGCAAGTTTTTCTTGACCCCATTCGTGTCATCCGACCGATGCGCATGCGCGAAACCAGCTCTCGCAGACGACAACTTTTCGAGTGGACGCGTCGGAGCGAGGATCCGAGTACGCACGAAGTGTTTTCAACCAGCCAAGTGTGAGAGATATTTACGTGGGTTCCAGGAGTTGAACATGGCAGCCAAAGGATGTGGGAACAAGACTGACAAGTACACTATGGTCTTTAAAGAATGGGACAAAAACGGTGATGGCTATTTAACCATCCACGAACTTCGTGACGCGTTCAAATCCCATGGAAGCAAACTTACCGATAGCCAGATTGCGGTCAGTACGTATGTGCGACAGTGAGTGGACGTGGTGTCGCGATGTTTGTGGCGTGGAGGTGGGAGGTGTGAAAGGGCAGGCGGTTGGGGGGGGGGGGGGGGGTGTGTGTAGATTTACGTGGTGGTTGTATGCATGCGTGTGCCCTATGTACTAATCATCTTTGTTGATGCATGTCGGTAAAGCATCTCTCTCTCTCTCTCTCTCTCTCTCTCTCTCTCTCTCTCTCTCTCTCTCTCTCTCTCTCTCTGTGCTTGTGTGTGTGTGTGTGTGTGTGTGTGTGTGTGTGTGTGTGTGTGTTTTGCTCGCATGCAGTGCACGTATTATCTTAGGAAGGAAATAGGATGTTACAATTTTAGAAACTCCAGGTCGGGATGTTAAATTTCCGTCTTGTACTGTCGTTCAGCCCGTATGTACATGTGTATGTATGTATCGTAGCCAACGTTCGCAGCTTTCACACTCCCGACAACTGAAGTGACACTGTATCCAACGGAGAGAAGTTTTGATTTATAAGCTATAAACGTATTTTTAAAGACTGAAACAAGTGAAGAAGTGAGGAAGAAAGGTATGCAGCAATGTGTTTTTTGTTTGCTTGTGTCTGTCATTGCTCCGATCTGTTCTGAATTCCCTCTCTTAACCTTACAACCTCTCTCTCTCTCTGTGTGTGTGGTGTGTGTGTGTGCGCGCGCGCGCGCGCGCGCGCGCGCGCGTCCGCGCACGCTCTCATCGGCAGTGTACAATTGTTGCGACTCTGTCTTGCATTGTTAGTCAGTCCTTACATGCGTCCATCAACGTACATGTATGGAAAGTTTGCAGTTTTCAAACTCAATACAACTGAAACATCTTCAACCCCTGGT
>JADBJO010001095.1:485000-492049 GCA_016801955.1 Conus betulinus
TGTAGACGGCTCTTGAAAAAAAAAAATTAGAATCCTAAAATCTGTACCCGCTCCAGCCTTTCCCCTCTCCCTTCCAGTCCCCTCCTCCTCCTCCCCCCCCCCCTCCTCCCTGCGCGTTCTCTCCCACACCTCGCTTCCAGAGTGTTCTGCTTTGGCAACGGGGAAAGTGTGCGTTTCTGTTGACTGAATCATGAATGGCAGTAGAGAGAATGCAGCAGACACGCCGTTCCCCACCGGTCTGGGAAGCTGTTCTAATCATGGTGTGGACTGCCGTTGCAGCATAAGCAAGCTGAAGGTCATGTTTGACCAGTACGACACGGACGGAAGCGGGTACCTGGACAGGGCCGAACTGACCAAACTCATGACCAACAGCGGGCAGCAATACACCGAAAGTGAAATCACCCAGATCTTGCAAGACGCTGACAAGAACGGTGACAACCAGATCAGTTTCAAGGAGCTGCTGGACGCCTGCACTTAAGATGACACGGGGGTCCGGGCAACAACGCTGGTTTGATCACAGCCGTGGTGTGAGTGTTGTCAAACCGGTTGAGAGGAAAGACATGTTCAAACACGCTCAATTACGTATAGTAACCCATTTGGGAACTAGTTTGGCACTAAAGTTGATGTCCTTCTCTCCCTCTCTCTTGATTGATTTATTTCACTGACCTACTTTATTTGGTTGTATATTTTGCTTTTTGATTTTATGCATGTTCTTTAACATAGGTCATTTTTAAAAAAAAATTCAGTATGAGGCGAAAGAAATTGCGTTATTTCTCATTTTTGCGTGTAATACACCCATGCATTATTTACTCGCATAGCGACTTCGCTTCTGAATGATTTGGGTGTGCATACACTCATATTTCTTCTTCTTCTTTTTTAAATGTATTTGCTTCTGATAAAGTGTGAGCGTGCGTGAGGTGTCAAACCCCACCATGCAGAAAAGGTCGAACTTAGTTTTGCTTGTTCGTTTCTTTCTTCTCTCCAAATAACCAACAACCCATTCGACAGAAGATGAGCACATGTGTAAGAGATAACGACAAAGCCTTCAGGGCCAGGAAGGAACAATGACCGTTCAAGTTCTGATGGACTGAATGCTAAGCCTGGGCGCACTGTCAACCACGGCATTTAGAAAGGTTAAGCTTGTAAACTACTAGGAGTGTACTGCTCGCATTTATTGGAAAATGATTTTACACCTGATACTGCTAGCAGCGTGTAATGCTGTCGTTTGATGTACCTTGCGTGGACCTGTGTAAAAGCCTTTATAGCCTCCACGGACCGCTTTTGTTTGTTTGTTTCACTTTATTATTGGTGTCGCTAGGCGGTGTCCGTACGTCTGTTTGGTTCGTGTTCCAGTACAGCTTCAGAAAGTGCGCATCGCTGTTGTTTTGCCCGGCGGGTAACCCAGAAAATGTTCGTGCCTTGAAAATGATGTTTTGTGACTGATAATTATAACAGTTTTATAACTACGAGTCACACAGGAGCTGTTGGGACGATCTAAAATCGACTGATTTCCCCTTTTTTTTCACATTCATAAAATCACAATTAACTTGTGTCAGGTAGACAGTGAAAACTGAAAACAGTTCTTTTTTACGAACACGCTTGTGTCTTTATCGTCGCGAGTCTAGCATAGACAGAAATGTGCAATGTGTCTCTCTTTTTTAAAGGATGGAGGCAGCGGACTAGAAAAAAATATAATAAGATGAATAAAACAAAATATTTCCAGGGTATTAAGATATTTGCTGCCTTTGAAAATTTGAGAGAATACCGTGCGTTCTAAGCTTTTATTTATTTATTTATGTATGGCACAATAAGATGGGCATAATGTTCAAGATGTTAAGGTGTGCATAGCTCGGAGGCTAGGAGACCTAGAAGGCCGATATTCAAGGAACGCCGTGATGTTCAATAGTTCAAGTCACTGATGTGTGAGCTCTTACATGATGCTGAGATGTGCAGTATATTCCCAAAGATGTTTGAACTTTTAACGCCGCGGGCGTTCTGCTGAGCATATGAGTTCTTGTGCAATTTCGGTCTGATTTTTAAACACGGACTTCTACTGATGACAAACACGCATGACAAATTCTTTTCCCACCGGCATACTAATTCACCTGTAAATAAGCTTCTGTCTATGAATTGATTACTTGTGTTTGTGCAGTATTTCAACCGTGTGTAATATGAGTGATCGTGTTTAGGCCTAATTCTCTTCTGAAGGCTGTCAGTTAATTTTTTTTTTTGTTACAGTGTGATAAGTGTAATATCATAAGGATGTGCTTTATTACAAAACTATCGAGAGCCATAGCACAGATGAATGACACGGGACTGTAGTTCAATGCTATTGGTATTAACATTATTTTCTGAGAGACGACTTCTCCGTAGGTATCAATAGCGTGATTTTTTTATGTTTACATCGAATGGTTGGCTTCCATTTTCGTTGCTTTCGTGTTCACGGTGGTAAAACAAAATGAAATAAAAAATCAGTATTATTAGCTAAGGTCATCAATATTGACCGGAAAAGGAAATATTTTAAGATCTTCAGAAAGGCAAGCCAAGACCGATTGGCTTCGGTGTGTGCATGTGTGTGTGTGTGTGTGTGTGTGTAAAAACATCTGTAAAGAAGAATGACGAGAAGAAGGGAGAAAAACTTTTGTTTTATACAAAGCTTTGAAGCGTAAAGCGTGAAAATGTCCGGGTCATATGATTTTGTGTACACATACACACACAGTCACACACTCCACACACCTACACACACACACACACACACACACACACACACACACACACACACACACACACACACGTACACACACACGTACACGCACACACACACACACACACACACACACACACACACACACACACACCACGGGATGGGGTACCTGCTTTGTTGAGTTCAGATTGAAATCAAAGTGGACTGGAGTGGAGAGGGGTGGGGAATGGGGGATGTAACAGCCTGCATGAAATAACTTGTTTGACATTCAGATGTACAACGGCTGTTCTTTTGTGCAAGCCTGGAGCAAAGCAAGGAGCCCACCTAGAAAGACGTGGCTTTGAATCTCATGGCAAGCAGCCCACACAAAGACGTGACTTTGAATCTCATTTGGCTTCACGCAGACTTAGTGTCGAGGGGGTCGTGATCATGATGTGATTTTATTCCTAGAAGTTTAAAGAGGCGTTTTCTTCTTAAACACATGATTAATCTCTCTTTCGGAGTACTACGTAGTCTTGGTTGGATTATTCAAACAATTAAAAGTGCCTGATGATATACAATTTTTTTTTGTTCAAAGTAATCCGTGCTGACATCTTGAGTGTGTATTAGAATGTTTGGTTTTCTGCGCTTTCAGCATGAATTTGGACAGTTTGATTATAGGATAACATTCGGTGAGATTCAGCTAAAACTGATTCTTTTGTTTTCATGAGGTCTACATGTCTTTTGCTTGTTATGGTTTTCTATCAATATCATTTTTATAAAAATCTTGTTCCTGCCATTTTAAGAGCAGTTTCCCCCTTGCATTATTCTGTGCCCCTCTGTGTGTGATAATTGTAGTTTGCGGATGTAACTGTGTGAAATGTATGCGTGTAGCATGATCGTATGTATACATAGCAACACCAGCTAAGGATCAGAGAAACACTACGCTGCAATCAAGTCTTTCAGTTTAGTGTTCTGTTAAAGTAGGCCTACGTGCGGACATTTTTTTTGCTGGATTTGGGACCGTGAGATCGAGGGTTTGTTATCCGTGCACACACTGTTGCTGCTTGGGTCCTTTCAATTGTGACAGAGCATTGTATTAACATGTTGTTATCCTTTTGTATTAAAAGGTATAGTGACTCCCAGCGAATGTGTCTATATATATATAGATCTAGTTGTGCAAAGTGAAACGACTGCGGGCGGAAATCTAAACAAATCTTAAATAAATGTCAGCGAACCGCCCAGAGAAACGTGGACAAACGAGTCACAAGACAAACCACAACGCGTTTCGACCTCTTAGGTCTCTTAGACAACGCCTTCTTTCTTGCGCTGAACACAGAAGCGATCAAAGCTAAGTGCATTTTCGTTATTTGTTTCATGTTTGTTGAACCTGAAGAAGACCTAAGAGGTCGAAACACGTTGTGGTTTGTCTTGTGACTCGTTTGTCCACGTTTCTCTGGGCGGTTCGCTGACATTTATTTAAGATTTATATATATATATATATATATATATATATATATATATATGTGTGTGTGTGTGTGTGTGGTGTGTGTGTGTGTGTGTGTGTGTGAGTGGATGCAGAATGATATATGTGTGTGTGTGTATACGCAAGAAAGCTTTTATCGCTTGAAGACACAAAAGTGGCAAATCACGGGAAAAGTAAACTGCATTTTTATATACACACACACACACACACACACACACACACACACGCGCACACACACTGACTATTACGTGCCATTGAATGCTTGCGTATAAGGATATCAGGCCCTGACAGTTTAGAACACAATAGAAAGTTGTTTTAAAAGAAGAGCGTTAGTCCTCTCACCAAACGACACAAAACACACATTTTTTAAGCACACACGAAAAAGCAGGCTAAGTGATTTGTTTTCGCTTTTTGTTCGTTTGCTTCGTTTTGTTAAAATCACTTACGAATACTCTTTCACACACGCCCACTGCAAACCCTCTAAATAGATTATCTTATTTCTATTACTGAAAACTCGTTACTGTCATTTAACATATTATCCAGCACTATGTGCATGTGATAATTGATTCACTTGCTTTCCACTGAGGTTAAAAAAAGTCCGTAATTTACATCTAAAAAAAAAAAAAAAACCAACGGAAATTAATGTGTTTATTAATTTCACGTCTCGGCTGAATGTTTTATTTTTTTCTCGAATCAGCTTTCTCAATCTCCACCACACACTTTAATTAACAACACACAACATAATTAATGATAATAATAATGATATGATTATGACCACGGTGATAATAGTAATGATAATGATACCTTTCTTCACCATCCATTCGCAGATACATTTCATCATTTTCACATCAAGAAGAAAAAAACTCCCCCCCCCCCCCCCCCCCCCCCCCCCCTTTTTTTTTTGTTTTTTTTTTTTTTTTTTACATCAAGCGCTACTGGACGGTTCACTTTAACAGTCGGTTCTCTGTCCCTCGCGTCCAGCTTGAAACGTAACCTCCTCGCTCTGGCTTGACGCCGCGGGATGATACCCTTTCATATACAAAACGGTGTCAAGCCAGGGACATGCACCCCGGTTAAACGACGCCATGCTCGGGTGGTTCGCCATTTGAATCACTCACTCACCGCGATGCCACGCCTGGATGTTCCCCGTTTAAACCCAACCAGTCATTTCCCCTGTTTTTTCGTCGTTGAACAACGAAAGTAAGGGAGTAACACACACACACACACACACACACACACTTTTCCCAGCGCCTGTTCGCGGTACGCCGCGAAGTGGTGTCCCCCAGGTCAAGGCCGAGCCGGCCCGCCAATGCAGCGTTGAGTCTGTTGCGACACAAAATGTCACCCAGGTACTTTCCGCCACAACGGGTTTGCACTGACCAGAGACGTGACTGGGACTGTGTAGCGCGTTCTCCAGTCACGGGTTCCACGTGACCACAAAGACAAGACAGAATCTGAAAGCCTTCTCGTGCTTCCTGTTTGGAAAATAATAGAACAATGAGTTTATCCTTAAAAGAAAAAAGGGGAGGGAAAAAAAAAGGGGGGGGGGGGGGGGGGAGAAAGACAGAAAAGAACAGTTCGAAAGGACTAGAAAGGAAAGCACAGAAACAGAAAGGTCGTCATCTGCATAGCCTAGTTCGTAACATGGGCCACATCGGGGTTTAAAACAGTGGCATTAGGGAAAACTGGAAAAGTTATTGGCATACAGTAAAAGACAGGATTCACTAAACACACACACACACACACCACACACACCACACACAGCTAAAAGCCGAGCAACATCCAGTCACTATATAGGACTATGACAACGCAGAATTCAAAGACAAGAAATGTGGGAAATGACTGAAGAGTTTCACTGATATTCTTGAGGACTTTCAGCTCTTCAGTTCCAGCCTCCACGATAGGACAAACCATCATCTCCTCTACCAGAGAGGTGATGTTGACGCCCACCATCGTTGGTTTGCCGGAAGGTCATCAATATTGTGCAAAAAAGTACTCCATCGATTTCAACGAAAACTTAAAGGATTCTGATCTGGCCAAGGGTGACTTTTGCCCATGGTTGGGGCGAGTCTAGGATCCATTTGACAAATTCATGGAGGTCTCCAGCCCCCCCCCCCCCCCCCCCGCGCCCCCCCCCCCCCCCCCACACACAACACACACACACACCTCCCACCTCCAGTGCCCTTCTAGGTTCTAAAGCTAACACCGCTCATAGACAGATGGAGGGGGGTGTGGGTGTGTGTGTGTGTGTGTGTGTGTGTGTTACTTGCGTGCGTGCGTGCGTGTGTGTGTGTTCACGTGTGTGTGGCTGGCGGTGAAAGAAGTCCTATAAACACAGGAGCAAGCGTTCACGCCCATGGTTCGTGAAGTATGCAACTGGCAACAAGTCAAGGACCACTTCCTATGACGTCTCCCAGACAACAACAGCATAGCCAATTTCAAGAAATATCTAAAAAGCCGTCAGTTTCCCTCCCCCCCCCCCCCCCCCCCCCCCATCCTCACCCTCACCCCAACCGCCTCCTCCCCTATCACAATGAGTTTGATCCACAAGCTTATGACCGGGGCACAAGCAGGCAGTACTTTATTTTCCTCCTATCGACACAAAACAGTTGAAACTGAGCAGTTTATATGCAACAATAATGGTAAAATCTGAATGTTTATTTTAAAGCGTTTTTCCTTTTTTTTTTAACTTACGAGTGTAGTTAAAATAGAAATAAACTAAGATAGGCGTATAAATTGTGTACCTTGTTAAATTTCATTCCAAATGTGAACAAGGACATTTTACACGATTGGTGTCTGTTTGCTTTTAAAGAATTCTACGAACACAACGAACGCCGCACCAAAAAACCCACGCAGCGCGCCGCGCGCCCCACACAACAC
>JADBJO010001096.1:10436-12936 GCA_016801955.1 Conus betulinus
CGTGAAGATCTATGTAGTCAGGTGCTCAAAATGGGCACCTCTCTCGGGGTGACCCTCAGCGGGAGGTACCCGTAAAGTCGACAGCTCATTGCGTCGACAGCTCGTTGCGTCGACAGGATGTGTAGAGGATGTAGTCTGGGTATAGATACAGGATACTGTGTAGAGGATGTAGTCTGGATATACAGCATGTAGTTTAGAGGATATAGTCAGGGTATAGATACAGGATGTAGTTTAGAGGATGCAGTCTGGCTATAGATACAGGATGTAGTTTAGAGGATGTAGTCTAAGTATAGATACAGGATGTTGTGTAGAGGATCTGGTCCATGTCATTGCGTCGACAGCTCATCGCGTCGACAGCTCATTGTGTCGACAGCTCATCGCGTCGACAGCTCATTGCGTCGACAGCTCATACACATTTTAGGATCGTCGACGCGATGAGCTGTCGACGCAATGAGCTGTCGACGCGATGAGCTGTCGACGCGATGAGCTGTCGACGCAATGATGACACCCTCAGCAGATGAAATGTTCTGTTCGGGAGTTACCTTTCCCGTTACCTCCCCTGGTTGATCAATATTGGATTAGTTCGTGTCAACTCTTACAAACGGGAATGCCTCAGAACCTACATTATCATTATGTCTATGTTGCTGAAGTCACACAAAACTATCTTATTCTTTACAACTGTGTTGGACTGAAAAGCCCAGAATTTCTTAACTAAATTGGTATTTTGCACGATCGATTTTGGCGCCTTTTGTTTCTCCTTCGCCCGCCATTTAACATGGTTTGTTCAGGAGTTACCTTCCGTCTTACCTCCTTTGACTGATGAATCTGGATTATTTCGTGTCGACTCTTTAACATGTCCGTTCCTCGGAACCTATATCATTATGTATACGTCGCTAAATTCACAACAATGAATGTATTTTACACTTTGGACAAAAATGCCCTTATATTCCCTATACTGGTTTCTCTCGCACAATCAATTTTGGCGCCATTTTTCATCTTCCACTGACCAAACCTGGACTATTTCTTGAATTCCCAAAAGTTTGTGAGAAAAACTATCGAATCAAAAACGTACGTTCCAAGTCAAGACCGTAAGCTGTCATTTCGTGGATCTCATGCCTACGATCTTTTCCGCACAAGCTTGCGACTCTACGACATGACTGACGATGCCGACCTGTCTGGAACAGTCGCCTTCTTCGTTTCACTTTGTGTCATTGTCGGAGTTTTGCGCTAATTGTCTCTCTATGAAATTCAGACTTCCCAATCGAAATGTTATTGATAACTCCATGTCTCTTTATAAATACAACTGAAAATGTATAGGCATTATTGGTCCTTTTCCACAGAGTATTTTTTCCATCGAAAATCGTATCCAGAGCTCATGTCAACAGCCAGGCGAGGAGGAAAGCCGGCTGTGTTTGGTACTCCTTTTGAAAGACCCAAATTCTCCGCTCAGATACAGTCTCGGAGAATCACATCTACAGGTGTGAACAGACTAAAACGCCTGCTGTTCAGTCATGACAAGAAATAGTTCATGCTGTGTGGTGTTTATTATGGGAATAGAGAAAAATAGGACACAAACTCATTCACTCCGATTTTAATCACCCACAATGTCATACAGCGCAACATTATCCAATGTGACATGCTTCATATTATTCCTTGGGTTCTGAAGTTGTCGGTCATAGTCTATGAATATGTTGGAATGCTTTGAGCGGACGGTGAAGCAGACAACACGGAAGCTACAACAGAAGCAGCAACTTGTGTCAGTTCCTGCCTCGCCAGGCCCGTTTGGTCTGCGGCACCGTGTTGCAGATGACACAAACACTCACACCTACAAATTACACACACGCACAATATTTTTATTTTGTCTCAAAGACGTCAAGAGTAAGTTAAGATGATAATTTAACACATACGATCTATTTGCATTGCCTGTTTCTAGGCCTTTCGTCCGCTGGATCAGACTCATGAGGGAGACACGGTCTATTGCGTCGGCTCTCCTGGTGTCAAATAAATACACACCACAGTCCATAATTGTGTGGTGTTCTCACCACCGAGGTTTCAAAAAAGAATCCAACAGCACCCCCAAAGCAGCCAGCGAAAGATAGTAATGGAATAAAACGAAAGTCTGCAGAGCAAAAAATGTTGCTGAAAAACTAAAGGCATAATGCAAACAGTATAAATGTAAGGGACAATCTTTGAGCCTATGCTTGAAGATCCATTCAAGGATGCAAGGCAGATCAAAAGATATGGAACAGTCTGAGTGGTCAACTCTGCCGTTCAACAACTCAAGCATTTACTTGGATCTCCTGAGAGATGCAATCTCCCACTGATAGACCAAACAATATGATGCTGACAATTAAGTAGTGGGGGAAAACAAGTGCAGGCTAACAATTCTTCAGTCATATATATATATATATATATATATATATATATATATATATTCATTGATTCATCCAACAAAACGAAAAGCAACACAGCAAAGAAGGGTGAAGAAAGGAAATCCTGC
>JADBJO010001096.1:15436-18210 GCA_016801955.1 Conus betulinus
TTCTGTTATCCGTCTTTAGGCATAATAGCTAACCTTTCTTTCTGTTAGCGAACCGCCCAGAGAAACGTGGACAAATGAGTCACAAGACAAAACACAACGCGTTTCGACCTCATAGGTCTTCTTCAGGTAAGACACAAACGAATAAAATAATGAAAATTCACTAAGCTTTGATCGCTTCAGATCGCTTCAGAGTTCAGCGCAAAGAAGAAGGCGTTCAACACCAACACCAAACCTGCAATAGTAGATGTTTCAGTGGTACATTCTGGTATTAGTGACCACTGCCTAGTCTTCTGCACGTGGTCCTTAAGGCTCCCAAAACCACCACCCAAAGGTCTCACGACCATCCAATACTGCTCTGTCAAAAGGTTTAATGAACAGCATACCTCTATAACTGAAATATTTCCCCATTTCACTCAACTTATAATTACGCACACGTCAATGATGCACTGTCCTTCTGGTACCAAACTTTCCTCACCATCATATATAAAACACGCGCCGTTACATCAAAAAAGAGTTAGGCATCCGCAGATGAACCCGTGGTTAACACCAGAATTGCAGCAAGAAATGGTTCCACGTGACCAACTCAAGGCAGCAAATTTGTTTGACGAATACAAAGAGCAGAGAAACTTTGTTCCAAACGAAGTTGAAGAAGCCAAAAGAAACTACTCCAGTCGAATGATAACGGGTGCAAAAACCACAGCGCCGATGTGGCAGGCAATAAACACTGTTGTGCGCAACAAGCGTACAGATTCACAAAATTGAAGCACAAACATCACTCCAGACAAATTTAATAACCACTTTCTATCCTTATCAGATATCCTTACTCAAGCTTCACAGACTATAAGAACACACAATTGAACATACTTATTCGACTTCCCTAATATCATTTTGCAAACAAAACCTTAGATCCTATAACTCAATCAAAATTCTCCTTCTTGCTGTACATGAAGTAGGAATGCACATAGCACAGTTAAAGAATGAAAAATCCATGGGTCCTGATAACATGATAACTAATGTCTTCCATCGAGCGTTCAAAAACGCAAAAGTGACCCCCCTTCCAAAATCAAATGATTTGTCAGATCCAAATAATTCCAGGCCTATATCCTTACTATCTATACTATCCAAACCCCTCGAAAGACACATGCACACACACGTATCTCAGTTCATGGAGAAAAACAAACTATTTCACCCACTCCCACCTGGATTCCGATCTAATCACTCCTGCAACACAGCATTATCACGAATGTGTGACTCATGGCTTTCAAATATGAACCAATATGACCCATCACAAATGACAGGGGTTGTCTTTCTTGACTTCAAAAAGGCGTTTGATCTTGTTGACCATTCTATTCTTCTAAAGAAACTATGAATCTACTTGAACCATACCCCGACAATCTCATTGTTCCAATCATACTTGAATGATAGGACTCAGTATGTGGTGCTTAATGCCAAAACCTCCACTTCAGACGTTGTCAGACATGGAGTCCCACAAGGCTCAGTTCTAGGCCCGCTCCTATTCTGCATCTTCATCATGATTTACCGTTGTCCGTATCAGATGAAAAGGTCAGATTCATTTGCTGATGACTCTTCACTCCAAACGAATGATAGTGATCTAAAGACAATAGAAACTTCTCTCTAGGAAAGCCTAAACGGCGTGTCAGACTGGTGTTATTCAAACTCACTGGTCACACACCCAGCCAAAGCCATATAGTTACCAGTCAAAAACACCAAATGACTCCTTTTTGCCGAAAACTTCAGTTGAATGGCACTTCTATCGAGCAAGTAGATTGAGCACTGTGTTTTAGGGGTAACGATAGATGAAGAATTGAAATGGCAATCTCATTTCAATCACATACGCAAGGTAGTCTCAAAACACCTTGTCCTGTTATCTCAATCAAAGTGCTACGTCGACAATACTTTGCTTAAACTTTTCTCCGATGCACACATAATGTCATGTATCAATTACGCTTCAACAGTGTGGGACGGGAGTGGTGATGTCCACAAAGAAAGGCTGAATTCTCTCCATAGACGTGCAGCAAAACTACTCCATCCAGCTGCATCTCTAACAACAGACGAGAAACTAAAAGCGCTGAACATACTTTCTCTTAGTGGGCAACTGAAATTCAACAAGGCATCATTTATGCTTACAATCTTGACAGATACTATGCCATGTTATATCAATGCCCTTTTCACAAGCTCGAACAGCTTTTCTGGCTCGACGAAATTCCTTCTTCCCTACCCACGCATCTATACGAAGCAAGCCTAACTTACTCTGGGACCATATGTCTGGAACTCACTTCACCGAATCTACAAAATACGATTACTTTAAAACTTGTCAAAAAACATTTGCATAAACATTTGTGTCTCATTATGTAATATTATTCGATTATTACACACACAATAAATAGTTTGCTTATCATTGTAGAATTAGATTACAATGTTGCTCTGTTGAATTGTGATTATGAACATGTGTTGAAATAATGTATGCATGACAAGGACAGTTTGTAAGACTAGGCTTTGGCCTAAAATGTTCATCCCTTGTGTATTAAAGATCAATCAATCAGCCAATCAATCTCTCTCTCTCTCTCTCTCTCTCTCTCTCTCTCCCTCTCTCCCTCCCCCCCCCCCCCCCCCCCCCCCATTTTTATCTGTTTCAATTGCTCCGGGGGGCGTCTTCATTGTCAGTCACTCCTCTGTCTTTTAGCTCTCTCTCTGTCTCTCTGTCTGTCTCTCTCTGTCTGTCTCTTCTCCTCTCTCTCTCTCTCCTGCACTGG
>JADBJO010001096.1:24416-66916 GCA_016801955.1 Conus betulinus
ACACACACACACACACACACACACACACACACACACACACACACACACACACACACACACACTTTTATGACATCAATGTCGTAAATTCATTCATGAGACTTTTACAACAAGACCTTTCGCGTCTGGAGTGATAGGCTATCATGCGCGCAAGAGAAATTCAACTGCAATTTTATAATAAGCACGTGTCTAAGTCGACTCCATCAACATTCAAAACATTGAGTAAGAATATGTGATAACACTCAAGTATGTGAAATTATTATATCAAGTCGGTAGCTACCTAAAAGTAAAGTACAAACGCATTACGTAGTGTTTGCTGCTGGCAGCATCGTAAGCAGGGAGTATAGTACGCGTGAGGTTATGGTGTATCTGCAGGGAATGACAATTGAAGACAGGTGGCGCTTCAATGGAAGCATGGCAGTTGCTTTCACGTCTTCGTGTCTTCTCGTCTAAGCTTCATCGTCCCTTGTTTTATTCATATTATTATTCGTATTAATACTTTCTACTTTAGCTCAAAGGGCAGGAATAGTTCAGCTGGTTGAGCGCAGGACTCGTGGTCCTGGTTGTCGTGGGTCGCGGCTTCGAATCTCCGCTTGGGCGTTTGAGTTCAGGACGATTTTTTCGTTGGGATTTAGCAAAGACTTCCCAAAAGTCATTGGAATGAGACTATGACCCGAGGTTCCGTGTGTGAACGCACGCATAACATCACGTACACACGTAAAATCATTTCACCAAATTTCGGAAGAGAAGGCCATTTTGGATGCTGGTATGGATGAGACATAGACACATAGCCTTCAACGAAACTGAAGGACTGAATGACGCCGGAAACGACTGAATGTCGCGCCTTCGACAGCTCGTGAGTCAAATCCTATCACCTGATTTCGGCGGCGGTTCAGCGGATGGGCGGTTCGGAGGATCAGCTGTTTGCCATTTATCTGCCTCATTTACGATTTTCTTTCTTAACAATCGAACCAAGGTTATCCGTATAGTTACTGTTCCTGGGTGTTTGTTTGACTACATTCAAGATCGATAAGGCTGTGCCAGTCTTGAATAAATGTTAATTTGTGTTTGTTCATTTCTCCACTTGTGTGCTGTGTACAGGTGTGTCTTGGGTAGGCAAACTTGGAACAAAGTTGTTTGCTCTGTGTGCTTTGTATTGTCATTTCTTCTGGGCGATTTGGTGTTGTAAGCAGCATTTGTTTGAGGTAAAGGGCGTGTATTTATTTCATCATGGGAGCAAAGGGTTACCCTATTTGCTCGTTTGCTGTTTACCGTTCTCTGCGTCATTAAAGATTTCCTTTGCAAAAAAAATAGGCCTATATTTATCCTCTGCGACTGAGAAGCCAACAGTACTGTTGTATGGAAAAAAAAGTCAAGCTAAATCAAAGAATTGGCGTACAAACTTCTTCAAAAGCAAACAAACGAACTGATTCAAGTGGATAACAGCACTATCAACAGCACAATCCACACACACACACACACACCACACACAACACACACAGGGAGAGAGAGAGAGAGAGAGAGAGAGAGAGAGAGAGAGAGAGAGAGAGAGAGAGAGAGAGAGAGAGAGAGAGAGAGAGAGAGAGAGAGAGAGAGACTTATTGGAAATAATTCACACCGTCCGTGTGCAACATACGCTGCTCACTCTAACAACAGTAATTAAGGGTCGCTTTGTGCATGGCATTCCGTTTCTCCTATCGCTCTCTTCTCTTCGTATCACTTACTCATCGCATGAAATAGGCAACAGATAAACAGTCCCGCCCCCTTCGTTCGCGAAACGATACTTCCCTCCCGGTGACAGACAAGCATTGCTCCTACCTTAGAACCGTTCTTGAAGAAAATAATTTACAGTAACGAAAGTCTGTACACGCACCGAGAGGGGTCAGAAGGAGCAGGAAGAGGGAGGTACGTGTAAGATGGGGTGGGGAAAGAGAAAAGGACGGTGGATTTGGGGAAGCGGATGGGGGATGGGGTTTGGTGCTGAAAGGTGGTTTGGGGTGTGCTGGAGAATGTCCAATCAATGGGAAACATGTTGCTTCGTCAGCAATTAGTTGCAAGCAACATTCAGTGCAATGTGACAAAGTAAGGAGAAATAGAGTACAGTGAAATATAGCTCAACACAATGCAATAGAATACAAAACAACTTGATTAATGCAGAGTATTGAAATGCGAGATGGTGTAATACAGTGCAGCGCGTCTCAAAGCAATGTCATGGGTATAAACGAGAGAGAATCTTATATTAATACTTTTGTCCACCCCCACCCTCTTCAAGAGTTCAATAGCAAATTCACTCAAGAACATTTCAAATTAACCCGCTCCCTTCGCTTTCTAGGTCTGTTTCTTTAAGATCAACGACGACAACAACAAAAACAATAATAATAACGACACCACCACCCCGCCACCAAGGAGAACAACACATATATAACCATGACTTGAACTGGACGAAAGTATTACAATCAGTCACAATCAGTCGCCTACAATTGAGCTGGTTCCAAACTAGAAATACCATGTACATTCGTACCAAATGAAAATATTGTTGATACAAATGAAGATGGTGGACTTTTCCTACTTGTATTGTTTGTGACCAGGACAATCAAGCTATTGGACATCTATCAGCCGCTGTGGCGCAGTCTTGGCTTGCGGACTGGTAGGTTGTAGTTTGATTCCAGCCAGAGCCATTTTTTTGTGTGAAGTTTTCTGTTTGACTCAGCTGGGAAGACTGGGACCACAAAGCCGAATTTCATCCACAGAATAGACGCGTCTCAAAGTGTTGCTCAAATTTCCTGACCAACGCTGCGGGTGTCTTTATCTATCGGTTGATGCCGGGATTTGTTATGAAAGTAAACGTAGATTACAGCTCTGTCATGTGGTCTCAGGCTGGAACGAATTCCCTAGCGCCATCTTCTTGATCGTCATCATGACGGCCCTCTTCCTCTCCCATATCCCCTCTGTCATTTCCTTCGGTCACCATCTCGTCACAGTGATCAGTACATATATATATATATATATATATATATATATATATATATATATATATATATATATATATATATATATATATATATATAGTGTGTGTGTGTGTGTGTGTGTGTGTGTGTATGTATAAAGGTAAAAAGGTGACGCTAAAAAACATGACGCACACACACACACACACACACACACACACACACACACACACACACACACACACACACACACATACATATGTATGTGGGAGCAGACCGCCCAGGACAGATACGGATGGCGATCAATTGTCCGCAAAAGTGCAGAGACTTGTGAAGGCAACACAGAGTGTTGCAGCTGAGCAGTACAGGATGATCAGGAAGACCAGTGTCAACAGATCTCCAACTGCTGTCACCATCCCCTGTCCGTACTGTGATAGGTCTTTCCGGGTGCGGATCGGCCTGACCAGCCATCTACGCACTCACCCCCGATCCCAGCATGACTAGATGGTCTTCGTCGTCTCGATGGACAAAACAACAACAACAACAACAACACACACACACATAATATATATATATATATATATATATATATATATATATATATATATATATATATATATATTCAATTATGAATTATGATAAACAAAACTTATATAATAAGCAAAGCTTATATAATAAATGAAGCTTATATAATAAGTATCAGATTCTGTGTCTGTTCATTCGCTGATCTCATGGACCTCAGTTCTGATTGTTCCACGTCTATGCCCATGGTGAGTTTGTGTCGAGGTCACTAGTACTGACGAGTCAATGGGGACTGTGGTTCGACGGACGAGGAGGCGCCCTCCGAAGGGAAAGCTCCCTCACGCTGGCTCCGCGGAAGTTGGTGGTGTCCCGCCTAAGCTGGATTTGAACAGGTGCCACTAAACGCTCTCGGCAGTGATGCAGTGTGTCCGTTTGTGGGATGCGTTAAGGCAACTTGATATGGCCTACTTTATGTGAACTGCCGGTACTGGGCCTGTGCTGAGACAAGCCAGGGTGTGTCTAGAAATGGGTGGGCGGAATAAGTGGGTGAGAGCAATACCATTGAAGTGCATAGGAAAAAAAAACCACCGATTGGACATCTGATGGAGCTGTGATATAGCCTAGTCAACGCTATTTCCTTTGTGAAGCGCCTAGTCTGCTGGCAAGTTGTCTGTGTGCTTGTCACCTCTCGCTTTCAGCCTTTACCACTGGCTAGCACCGCTGTGAACAGCACTGTGAAAAGAGAGCCGAGTTCGAAGGTCTCTTTTGCCAGTACATAGCCTCTCCACTGTATATAGTGCCTCCACGTGGCAACGCATGTCCACTGGTGCCTTGAGGCCCCAGGCCAAACTACAGGGGACTTGGAGGAGGCTGGTCCCTAAACATGCAGCGTGCAGGCCCACTGGCGTGTGGACATGCCCTGGCTTTCATGAAACAAACCCCCAGCTAGGGGCAAATAGCAGAGCAGAGGGAGCTCTTCAGTCCTGGTCGGCCATCCCTCTAGAGGACAGAAACTCTGAACAACAGAGCAGCACCTTCTGGGGCCGTTGTGCACGTGGCAGCTACTGCACCTGTGGGGCAAAGAGCCCCAAAAGGCGAAAGGGTGGAAAAGAGACAGCACAACTCTCCTTCAACTTAAAAAGTCCCACGTGCTGGTCCGGCAAGCAGGTACGCTGATAAACCCTATGGCAACCTTTACCAGCTACTTCCAAGTCCTGCGGCGATGGAAAAGTAGTGACGGGGACTGGCAAAGGATGCTGCTGGAGGTCCCTAGCTACAGCTTTGCATGTGCTGGCTGTAGGCTGATGGTCGTTCATCGTACACCAGGCGGCTGCAGGCTGGTATTTGTTCATCGTACACCAGGCGGCTGCAGGCTGGTATTTGTTCATCGTACACCAGGCGGCTGCAGGCTGGTATTTGTTCATCGTACACCAGGCGGCTGCAGGCTGGTATTTGTTCATCGTACACCAGGCGGCTGCAGGCTGGTATTTGTTCATCGTACACCAGGAGGCTGCAGGCTAGTAGTTGTTCATCGTACACCAGGCGCTGCAGGCTGGTATTTGTTCACCGTACACCAGGCGGCTGCAGGCTGATGGTTGTTCATCATATGCCAGGCGGCTGCAGGTTGGTATTTGTTCATCGTACACCAGGTGGCTGTAGGCTGATGGTCGTCCATCAAATACCAGGCGGCTGCATGCTGGTATTTGTTCATCGTACACCAGGCGGCTGCAGGCTGGTATTTGTTCATCGTACACCAGGCGGCTGCAGGCTGGGGTCGTTCATCATACACCAGGCGGCTGCAGGCTGGTAGTTGTTCATCGTACACCAGGCGGCTGCAGGCTGGTATTTGTTCATCGTACACCAGGCGGCTGCAGGCTGGTGGTCGTTCATCATACACACAGGAGGCTGTAGGCTGGTAGTTGTTCATCGTACACCAGGCGGCTGTAGGCTGATGGTCGTTCATCGTACACCAGGCGGCTGTAGGCTGGTAGTTGTTCATCGTACACCAGTGCCTGCAGGCTGGTAGTTGTTTATCGTACACAGGTGCCTGCAGGCTGATGGTCGTTCATCGTACACCAGGCGGCTGTAGGCTGGTGGTCGTTCATCGTACACCAATCGGCTGTAGGCTGGTAGTTGTTCATCGTACACCAGGCGGCTGTAGGATGGTAGTTGTTATCGTACACCAGGCGGCTGTAGGCTGGTGGTCGTTCATCGTACACCAATCGGCTGTAGGCTGGTAGTTGTTCATCGTACACCAGGCGGCTGTAGGATGGTAGTTGTTTATCGTACACCAGGCGGCTGCAGGCTGATGGTCGTTCACCATACACCAGGCGGCTGCAGGCTGGTGGTCGTTCATCATAAACCAGGCAGCTGCACCAGGCGGCTGCAGGCTGGTGGTCGTTCATCGTACACCAGGGCAGATGCGATGCTCGTATCCTACAGCCACAGAGCAGCGCTATTCGGGGACAGCACTGCTCTGCACACATGGGGTGGGGGAGATAAGAGGATCCCTTAACAAAGCCTGCCCTTCACTGTTCCTGACAGGTGGCTGCGCCTGCCTGGTCATCCAACAAGGCAGTCGAAAGACAAAGCACAGGAAAATGCAGATGCCTCTGACATTTGGGGCATGGAATGTACAAATCTTACTGAACAGAGACGACAGACCGGGGCGTCGTACCGCTGTGACTGCCAAGGTGCTAGGCTGTTATCAAATCGACAAAGCGGCTCTGAGTGATACAAGACTTGCAGGCGACACACAGATTGAAGAAGCTGGAGGAGGTTACACCTTTTTTCTGCATTGGGAAGCCTGAAAAAACCCAAAAACTTCTGATGTTGTATTTATCATTCGCACAAAGCTTGCCTGGAAGCTGGATAGCCTGCCATGTGGCTTTAATGATCACCTAATGATATTGCGGCTTAGGCTTACAAAGGACCGCTTTGCCACTGTCATCAGCGCCTACGTTCCAACAATGACGAACCCAGATAACATCAAAGAAGCCTTCTACGAGGAGCTGAACCATGTTATCGCTGAGGTCAACCACAAGGACGAACTCATCATTCTCGGGGACTTTAAACGCTCTTGTGAGAAGGGACTGCTCCACTTGGCCCAGTGTTCTTGGACGCCTCGGCACTGGAAACTGCAACTCCAATGGTCTGCTTATGTTATCACGGTGTGCACAACATGAATTCTCCATCACCAACACCAACTTCTAGCAGGCAGACAAGTTCAAGAACATGCATATACCAAACAATGGCTCATGCGTGATGATGTTATTGTTCGCCAGAGTGACAGATGTGATGTCATTATACGATGCATGGGGGGGGCTAACTGCTGGTCCGATCACCGCCTGATCAGGAGCAAGAAAAACATCCAGCTTGCCCTGAAGCACAAATCAGGCAGAGATAACCCCCCGAAAAGGCCGAACGTTGCTGGTCTGTGTAACAGCAGAGATATTCCGCAAGAAAGGATCCAGGAATGTCTGTCAAACATCGATCTCACTGTAGAAGACACGGGCGAGAAATAGAAAGCCTTCAAAGAATCCTTGTATAATGCTGCAGGTGACACCTTGGGCTTTGCTGAACAAAAATGTAGCGACTGGTTTGATGAAAACCACTCAGAGATCAACAAGGTCATAGACATGCTCTACAAAACTTACAGAGATCACCTCAGCGACAAGACCTGCGAGAAGAAGAAACAGAAAGTACCAGAAAGCTTGGCAGCTCATCCAGCAGAAGCTTCGACAATTGAAGAGTGATTGTGGGAAAAGAAAGCAGAAAGTCTTCAAGCTAAGACTGACATCAAGGATATGAAGACATTCCACGAGGGCCTTTTCACCGTCTGTAGATCAAAATCTACTAGGTCAACACCCATTCGTGCATCTGACCAGACGACACTGCTGACAGACAAGACTGGCATCCTTGCTCGCTGGGCTGAGCACTTCAATGCTCTCTTGAATAAAGACTGGTCAACATCTGAAGAAGCAATCGCAGCGCTCCTCCAACTGCCAGTGAAGGAATTTTTGGCAGACCCACCCACCAGTGCACAGACCGCGAAGGCTCTGAAGCATACCACATCTAGAAAGTACCAGGAGCAGTTGACATTTCAGCTGACGTCTACAAGAATGGAGGCGAGGTAATCCTGGAAAAGCTGACCAACCTCCTCTAGTCCACATGTAGGAAAAAAGAGAAGTGCCCCAAGACTTCAAAGACTCCTCTATTGTGCACATCTACGAGAGAAAGGGTGATAAAGCGTCCTGTGACAATCATCGTGGGGTTTCCCTCTTGTGTATGGCAGAAAAGATTCTTGGCAGGGTCATTTTGAACAGACTCACCACCCACATAGCAGACTTCATCGTCCCTGAATCACACAGTGCGGGTATCGCGCAGACAGGGGCACAACCGACATGGTGTTTGCTGTTCGCCAGCTATAGAGTGTCGTGAACAGAATTAGTAGCCCCATATGGTGTTAATGATATCACCAAGGCCTTCGACACCATTTATCGGACTGTGAGGTACTCCTGGAAAAGCTGACCAACCTCTTCTAGTCCACATGTAGGAAAAGAGAGAAGTTCCCCTAGACTTCAAAAATGCCTCTATTGTACACATCTACGAGAGGAAGGGTGATAAAGCGTCCTGTGACAATCATCGTGGAATTTCCGTCTTGTGTATGGCAGAAAAGATTCATGCCAGGGTCATCTTGAATAGACTCATCACCCACATAGCAGACTCCATCGTCCCTGAATCACAGTGCGGGTTTCACGCAGACAGGGGCACAACCGACATGGTGTTTGCTGTTCGCCAGCTACAGGGGAAGTGTCGTGAACAGAATTAGGAGCTTCACACGGTGTTTGTTTATCTCACCGAGGCCTTCGACACCATTAATCGGACTGGCTTGTGAAAGATCCGTCACAAGTTTGGTTGGCGGGAAAAGCTCATATCACTGATAGTTTCATTCCTTGATGGCATGAATCGAAGGAGCAAGAAAACAGAGGTATCTCTGACTCATCCCCAGCGATAAACAGAGTGAAGCAAGGATAGAATTTAGCTTCCACCCTCTTTTCCATTCTGTTTGCTGAATGCTGATTGATGTATTCCGGGACTGTGATAAGGGGGTATATATCCAGTTCGTTCAGATGGCAAACTCTTTAATCTTCGACGACTTCAGGCCAAGACTAAAGTATTTGATGCCCCTCTGAGACAGTTCCTGTTCGCTGATGACTGTGCACTGGCTGCACACTCCATGAAGACATCCAGTGAATCACAGATCACTTCGCAAGGCCTGTCAACGCTTTGGACTTACAATCAGTCTTGATAAGACTGAGGCCATGTTCCAGCCTTCACTGTCCGGCTGGCAGTGCTCCACCACCAACTGTCGTCATCAACAACACAGAGATCAAAACTGTGGACAAGTTCTGCTATTTGGGCAGCACAGTAAACAGCAACGGGTGTATGGATGCAGAAGTGATGTTGCGCATCTCAGAGGCAGCTCTGCCTGCCTTTGGCGGACTCTCAAAGAGTCTGTGGAAAGATCATGGCATCAAACTGCGCTAAAGGTCGCCGTATAAAGAGCTGTAGTTCTGAGTGCTCCCCTCCACTGCTGTGAGACCTGGATCACGTACCGCCGACACATCTAAAAAAACTCGAGCAGTTCCATCAACGATGCTTGCGCAAGATCTGCAGCATCAAATGGCAAGACATATAGTCCACCCTACAGGTCGTGACCTACCCAGTATTGAGTGTATACTCTTCAAAAGCCAGCTCTGATGGCTAGGACACACCTTGTCCGTATGGAGGACTGCTCCATGGACAACTGAGGAGGAAGGAAAACATCACCAAGGAAGGCCTCTCAAGAGATACAAAGACACTTGAAGGCCAACATCAGAAGCTACAACATCGACACTGCTTCCTGGGAAGATGTTGCCCTTGACAGAACATAGTGGAAGCAAAGAGCGCAACAGATCAGCCGTCATCCAGTTAAAAAGGGAAACGGAGAAAACGGGGGGGCCCATCCTTGCAGGTGTCCATTTCCATGCAGCGTCTGTGGACGACTTTGTGCCTCATGAATTGGTCTTTGTGACGGAAACCGTATTTCGTCCGTCCCCAAATTTTGGGGACTCGTTTGACCAGAACAGGTAAACCTGTAAAAACCGGTTGACCTGTTTACCTGACAGCTACTCACCTTCGTTTCGTGTTAGTCGGGTGAGCGAGAATCTCCCTTCAGTCTCCGCAGAGCTACTGGCCGAGAAACTTAATCAGAGAGCCGAAGGGAGACTGAGGTGTGTCCTCGCTGGCAGTCAGGTATGTCCCGACAGTTAAATGGAAGTTAGGGTATGTGTTAATGAAGTTATTTTTTTCCGACAGGTGAATGGGAACTTTACAGCTCTTAGTAAAGGCCTAAAAATATTTAATTGTTCCCTAGATATATCTTGTGATTTGACGAGACATAGGGTGACAGTAGGAAGTGGTAGTGAATGCATGAGTCGAAGCTGGATGGATGAGAAGAATGGAGTGATTAGATGAAAGAAAGAATATGTGTACTTATATGTGTTCGGGGGAGAGTAATCTAGTTAAACAAATGGATTTTAAAAAAAAAAAAAGCGTTGTTTACATTTTCCCCAAAGTTTTATAATGATGTGAGTGTTGGTGAGCTCTGGAAGTGAGCAATCAGAATTATTGTGCATAAATTATCGGAAAATGTATTCTGATCTTGTTGTGGAAAGATAAAAAAAAAGAGACGAATGGAAATCGTTCCCTTGATATGAAATTAAACACGTTTAGTGATGATGATGAACATTCTTTTCTAGATAAAAAGGAACGAACGGAAATCGTTCCTTGATATGTAATTAGACACGTCTAGTGATGATGCGATAAGATAAAAACATTCTTTTCTTGATAAAATGGACACACAGAATTCGCTCCTATATATGTGTAATAATTGTATTTTTGGTTCTTTGAAAAGGGTTCGATGTGGAAATCCTTTCCTTCAATGTAAACAGCCATGGTGTTAATCAAGGACAATTTTCTATTGTCATGCACCCACTGTATTGAAACTTTGTAGATTCTATTATGGGTATTTTCTCCCCAAGTTCCAGTGATATGTATTATGTGAAGAGTGACTGCTATGATAAACAAGAACGATAAATATATAGGAAGTAGGCTAGATAATCAAGGTAGCTATCAGTTCTTCAGATGTCGGTGAAGCCCCCCTGTCTGACCTGGAACTGACTGCCATCCGGGTGTGTGGTGCAGCCCGTGCCCAGCCACTGTCTTTGCCCATGGGGGTATGGAGAGGCTGACCGAGTGGTCAGCAGACGTCGTATGAGCATTGCCATCCGGGTGTGGGGTGCAGCCCATGCCCAGCCACCGTCTCTACCCCGTGGGGGTATGAAGAGGCTGTCAGTGGGGTCAGCAACGAGCTGGCGTGTCAGAGGTCTTCATAGTTCGTCGGGACGACGACTTGTGTTTCTTCTGTGTTGTGTGGGAGTCCCTGGAAGGACTCCACGAACTGCTTTCGTGGGCGGCTTCGTTTTCCGTCGAGTAGACGTGTGTTCTGTTGTGTGGGAGTCCCTGGAAGGACTACACGAACTGCTTCCGTGAGTGACTTTTGAACTATATGAAGACTCTGTGACTTGGGCCAGATGCGGCAAAGTGCATGAACTGTTCGTGTTGACACTGCTGTGGGTGCCAGCGTAGCCTGTGCAAGAAGAAAAAAATATATGTTTGATATGACAATAATATGTAATGTTGTTGCGCGCCCTTTGGTCGTGGCGCGAACTAGCTGATGTGCCTCATTTGTTTATTGTGTAACATATATCCGTTATGATTTTGATGGTTCAGGCAGCAAAAGACAAAAAGGTAGAAACTGAACTTGTTGCCTGGCTATCTGTGCTCGTGTGGTGTGGGTGTGTGTAGGGAAAAGTCGACACGCATCCAAATTTCTTCGGGTGAGTGTCAGACAGCAAAACACACACCGCACACCATCTGTAACAGTCTTCATTCCCACGTGAGGGCCCACATCAGCAGATGACCTGCCTGCCAACCCATCCGTCGGACACGATGGGAGAAGTCATCACTACCTTGGTCTTTAGAGGTGCTCTTCAAAGCCCTTCTGAATTTAGTTTTATGATGAGACTATGTCATAGAGTGTTATGTTCTTTTTTTGTATTCATCTTGGTTTATATACACACGTCTAAATGTACCTTGTACGTCTAGCTATCTGTCTTCCGATGTATGTGAACAAAAGATTAAAACATAACTAACAACAACAACGACCACAAAATGATAATAATGATGTCAATGATAAACAACATGATGACGACGACGACGACGACGATAATGACGATAATGATGATGATGATGATGATGATGATGATGATGATGATGAAAAATAATTAAGATAACAGTAATGACAGTGATGATAATGATGAAAACAACTATTGACATGATGATGAATTTGAGGAAACAACAACAATAACACCTGTCCGGCAGACCTATCCGGGAACAAATCTGACGCGGCATCCTTCTGAGATTGCCACTATACCTCTCACCCTGAGCGCAGAGTTCATCTCAGACTTTACTTAACAGACCGAGGGGCCAGTCTGGAAGCTGTTCGCGAGGACTTGTACCTTGTTTTGGGCAAGTTCTCAACGCTGCTGTAACCATCTCATCACCAAGTAAGTATTCACTCGACATCGCCCGTTGATGAATTCCCTTAAATCGATTTAGCCCACTGTCTATTCACGTTATGTTATCTTAAAGACAAAAAGGGATTTATAAAGCTTGTGGAAGAGCTGCCTAAACTTGACAACAAGGTTTCAGTTTCTCTAGAAAGGAACTGAGAGTAGGAGAGGCAGCCGCAGCACTTGAAAGTATGAAAAATGATAAAAGTCTAGGAAGCGACGGATTCGCCGTGAATTTTTTAACATTCTTCTGGAAACAAATTTGGGTGTTCGTAATCATATCACTTAATGAAGGATTAGACAGAAAAAAAACTGTGACTTAGAAAGAAGGAAGAATAATATGTATCCCCAAACCAGATAAACCTAAGGTATACATAAAAAAAACTGACGACCTATCACATTTATTGAACGCTGTATATGAATTAGGGCCAGTGCGAAGTGCAGCCAGAATAAAATCAATTCTGTCGAGTCTAAATTAAAAATCAAACATGTTTTATACCTAGCAGATATACTGGAGACAACATCAAACTTATGTACGATTTATTATACCATTTAGATAATGAAAATCTTCCAGGGCTGCTATTATGTGTTGACTTCAAAAAAGCTTTGACTGGAATTTTACGTTCAAGCTACTTAAGGCCCTTGGCTTGGGTGATAATATTTGTAACTGGACAGAAACGTTATACAGAAACTGCAAGGTCGCTGTAATCGTAAATGGACAAGCACGAGACTGGTTTAAAATAAATAGGGATTGTAAACAAGTTTGATCCTATCTCTCCGAATTTTTTATTTATGTGTTGAAATTTAAGCAAAAATGAATTGACAAAACAAAAGTATTAAGGAATATTTAAAGATCATATCAAACATAAAATTGCAGGATTAGATGACAATACACAATCTTACAAAATGAAGATCGATTATCTTTGAAGAAACAACAAAAATCTTGGATACATTTGGAATGATATCAGGTCTGAATGTGCATTTAGAGAAGGCATCTGATATTTGGCTAGAACGCGAAAGAAAGTCAACAAAGGAGTATATGCCACATCTCAGGATGGAATGTAATCCTACTCTGAAGTTTAAGATATTATAAATATGGCTCACAGCAGTGCTAGAAAAAGTAGACAGATATGAATTTCACAGAAAAGTTTCAAAAATGAAATAATTATACAGAGACTGGGTCAAAAGAATTCTAACACCACTAGGAAGAATAGCAACTTTGTCATCAAAATGATGTTCCTCTGTCTGTCTGTCTACCTGTCGGTCTGTCTGCCTCTCTGCCTGTCCATCCATCTGTCTGTCTGTCTGTCTGTCTGTCTGTCTCCCCTTCCTCCCTCTCTTTCTCTCTTTAAATGCTGTCTGTCTGTCTGTCGGTCGGTCCATTTCTCTGTCTCTCTGTCTGTCTGTCTGTCTGTCTGTCTCTCTCTCTCTCTCTCTCTCTCTCTGTTTTTCACGGACTGTTTTGTTGCTAAGTATGTTGTCAAATGTGCATTTGCAATGATAATAACGTGTTGTGTGTGTGTGTGTGTGTGTGTGTGTGTGTGTGTGTGTGTGTGTGTGTGTGTGTTTACATGTGTATGGCGGAGAATTGCGATTGAGACCGTGCAAGCATTTTATTGAAAAGAACCGAGGGAGGTGGGAGGAATCGGGCACGTTGATGTAATGTGACCCATTGTTTCCGGACAAGACCAGACAATTTTTGCGGGAATAATTGATTTTGATGTTCCATATGCGCATAACATACCAAACTCTCTCTCTCTCTCTCTCTCTCTCTCTCTCTCTCTCTCTCTCTCTCTCTCTCTCTCTCTCTCATATGGAATATTCAAATACTCAATCTTTTTGTGTATATTGTATATTTCCAATGGTACAAAAGATAGTTCATGTGAATAGGAGATAGTTGACATAACAGACATTGTGTTTTGATGGAAAATTTTGTATTTGTTGAGAATGAGGCGGAAGGCGGAGGTGGTGATGGGGGTGGTGTAGAACGGTAAAGAAAGAAAACAGTTATGTTACAATGATCAAACCATCTTATGTGTCGAGTCCATGAGATAATTTCTTGAGGGAATTGTTGATTGTCATATATTGAATTTAAATATAAAATATCAACGTCTCTCTCTCTCTCTCTCTCTCTCTCTCTCTCTCTCTCTCTCTCTCTCTCTCTCTCTGTGTGTGTGAGAAGCGCTCGTCGGGTTAATAGTGTTTTGCGGAGCTGTGACTGACCGATAGGTTTATCGAGCACGAGTAAATGTCACGCGTGCTGTCACGCCTGCCTGCGCAACTGATTTTTGGCCGATATGTGGTTCATTTCTATGGACCTACAATGCCTTCATGACGAAAAGAGCCTTGCGCTGTAGAGCGATGATGATCGGAAAGGTGTCCTTGCGGAATCGAGTAAGAGGTGTTTTTCTTGGTTTTGCTCCGTCTTCTTCTCTGTTTTGGGGAAGTTTGCTGTTGATCCGATCTGGTGATGTCGAGCTGAATTCTGGTCCTCCCCCCGCTGCTACTGATAGGAATCAAGGTACGTAAAGGTAAACCCACGACAATCCAGGTTGAGCATTACCAGCGAACTGTCTCTTGCTGATGTGATGACCAAGTTGAATATAATGGACAGTTCAATGAACGGGAAGCTGGATGAGGCGAAAGAAGACATGAAACTGTTTAAGGACAAAGTGGGAGAGTTACAGGAGGTGGAGAACTGAAAGATCAAACCGGTACTTTGCAAAACGAAAAGAAAACATTGAGAGCTGACATTAATGCATTGACGGAACGGGTGAAAAAACGCAGAGAAACATGCCGACGATTTGGAGGGCAGATCAAGAAGAAACAATCTCCTGTTTTATTAGAAAAGTAGATACAGACTCAGAATCAAAAACTTACTTGGAGAATATTTCGACAGGGTCGCCCTGTCTTCTTCAGCTCACTGTTGCTGTTGTGGCAGCGAGGCCTGGTGGGACGACTGTTTTGGGGTGAACGGTTGTCAGGATCTGATTGTAGATGGGGGGAAGTTCAAAGCCTTGATCTCTGTTCAGGCTGGGGCGTCTTATCGTAAATTTTGATGGCTTCTTTAACTTTTCCTTTTGTGAGGAAGGGCTCTGTAGATGAGATCTTGGGTTTTTTTAGGGGCTGAAACTGTGGCCTGTGGTTTATAGATGTTCATGTATGGCAGGAGTAGATCGGTTTTGGTGTTCCTGTAGACAGGTGGTGAGTGGTCTTGCTGTCTCGCCTATGTAGGTATGGGTAGTCTTGAGACCTACCTGGTACACCACACCACACTGCTTGAGGGGGTCCTTTTGTCTTTGACATGGGTCCGTTGCTGGCGTAGAGAGTTGGTGGGTTTGTGGAACACTTTGCATCCATGTTGGTGGAAAGTCCTGGCTAGACGCTTTGAGACTTCTTTAATGTAAGGGATCCCCACTTTCACACTGTCCGTATCTGTAGAAGAAGAGTAGCAAACTCGAGGGTTGTCCCACATCCATGCAGCGTATCAGCTAATGGGAGTTTGGTGGGGAAGGGGGAAGGGGATTAGTGGTGTGGCCGCCTTATTCATGAACAGCAACAAGCTCTACGTGAACATGCAAAAACACATGCGAAGTTATTCTGTGTGCTGATGTGGTAACAGGTAATAATGATTCGTATTTGAACCGCTGTGGTGGTGATGTTACTGTGTGATACTCACGCGGTCACAGGTGATAATGATTTCTGTTTGAACCCCTGCAGTGGTGAAGTTACTGTTTGTGGTACTCACATGGTCACAGGTGATAATGATTTTTGTTCGAAGCCCTGTAGTGGTGATGTTACTATGTGTGGTACTCACATGGTCACAGGTAATAATGATTCATGTTCGAACCCCTGTAGTGGTGATGTTACTATGTGTGGTACTCACATGGTCACAGGTAATAACGATTCGATTTCGAACCCCTTTAGTGGTGATATTACTATGGTGGTACTCACAAGGTCACAGGTATTAATGATTCGTGTTCGAACGCTTGTAGTGGTGATGTGTTACTATGTGTGGTACTCACAAGGCCGCAGGTAGTAATGATTCGTGTTCGTGCCTGTAGTGGAGATGTTACTATATGTGGTACTCACAGGTCACTGGTAGTAATGATTCGTGTTCGAACCCCTTTAGCGATATTGTTAGCAGGTTTGATACTGACATGGATGCAGGTTATGATGATGTACGTTCGAATTCTTTCAGCGATGTTGTTACAGTATATGATGCAGATATGGTTTCAGATTATTACGACTAGTGTTCGAATCCTGTCACCGAATTTTCTTTTTTTTTTTTTGTACTGTATGTAATACTGATATGACTGCTGATAATACTGATCGGTGTTCGAACCTCTGCAATGATACTGCTACTGAGTGTGATGCTGATATGATTTCCAGGGTATAATGATTTGTGTTCAAAGCCCTGTAGCACTCTTGTTGCTGTGTGTGATACTGACAATTTTTTTTTCAGATGAAAGTGATTGGAGTTCGCATCCCAGTACTAACATAGCTTTAGATTATAGCAATTCGTGTTTGAATTCCAGTGGTAGCAATGTTATTACTGTGTGTTATATTGATATGCTTTCAACCGGCCTTTGAACTCTGGTAGCGACATTTGTTGTGTGTGGTACTGACATGATTTCAGGCGATAATGATTCGCCTTTGAGCCCCTGCAACGATCTTGTTACTGTGTGTGATAATTGCATAGTTTCAGCAAATAATAGCTGGTTTTCAAACGACTGTAGCGTTGTTGCTACTGTGTGTGACACTGACATAGTTTCGTGTAATATAGGTGTGCTGTACTTCACCAATGATTCGTGTTCGAATCTCAGTGGCGATATTGTTACTATGTGTGATACTGTGAATGCTTCAGATAATAATGAGTTTTCTTGTATTTGTGAGATTTCTGTGTTTTATCGTATTTCAGCTGATTATGAAGCAAACATTAATATAGCATCTTCTTGTAGACTACAGAACTCTGGCAAATCGGTCTGCTTTATTGATCATGAAAAAATGTCACATTATGGGGCATGCAGATGTATACATGAAAGTTCAAAGTAAGCGGTTTCAAATAATTCAGGTAATTAGGTGCATTCTCGTCAATCGGAGAATGAATCACAGGAGGTCTGTAGAGGTGGGACAGGAAATGTCGGGTAAGATCATGTTTATACTGAATTCACTGAATCGTTATCTGGGGCACCGATTTGATCAGATGAAAGCGATGACGGGACTTCATGAATTCCATTGACAATTCTGTTTCGAGTAATGATCATTCTTCATATCAAGAAAACCACCAAAAGGATTTTTTTTATTTATGCATTGGAATGTAAATGGTTTAAAAAAAAAAAAAAATGATAACGATCTTGTTTCTTTTGTGTCATCTTTTCATTTTATTTGCTTGGTTGAGATTTTGTTGGTTACTAGTATTGATTCGGATATCTTTAACAGGGTACAAGGCTTTTTGCCAACCGGCTAACAAGCTATCAAATGCTTGGAGGCCTTCGGGTGGTGTTGTTTGTCTCATCAAAAATGAGTTTTGTCTTTTGTGAAGCAGATCAAAGTGAATGTTGGAAACTCTGCTGTTGGTCATTAACAAGAACCTGTTTGGTGTGGAAAAGGATGTGTTGCATGTCTGTGCATACGTGGCATCCGAGGGTTCTCGGCATTATAATTACCTGGGGGAGGGTGGTGATGAGACTGCTTTGCTGGAAAATTGTTTATTTGATAATGCCCATGTCGGTAATGACTAGTTCTGGTGATCTCAATGATCGAACTTCTAACAACTCGCAGTCTGTGTCTGTTCAAAATGATTTTATTGTCCACATTCTAAAAGAGATTTTGCAAACATTACAAGAAATTCACAAGACTGTTATATAAATGGATTTGGTAAATCCTTGCTAAACATACGTACTGCGTTAAACTTGTGCATTATGAATGGTGTGTGTTATGGCGACCTCAAAGGACGCTGCACGTACATTTGTGATTTTGGATGCAATGTCATAGATTATTTTTTTTTTTATATCTAGTGATCTTCTTCTTTGTGAATGTGTAATATTTGTGTAAACTAAAAGTTTTAGACAGTACGGAAACATATCGTATGCCTGTAACATTGTTTAATTTTTTTTTAAAAAAAAGTATGATATTTTGTATGAAGATAAGAATGTTTTCATTGAAAACTTTGTTTGAAATCCTGATTGTATTCAACTGTTTAATGATGCAGCAAACAGTGAACGTTAACATATGATGTTAGATGATGCTACTCACTCCACTGATATGGATGTCAAGGTAGCCCTGAAAAAAATTGATACTTGTGTGAAGAGATGCCTGCGTGAATTGAGAAAAGAGTATGTGTGAGTTAGGGAAAAAGAACATCAAGACTGTTTTGATACGGAATGTCGAAACAAAAGGAAAGAGATGCGAACATTGTTAAAGAAATTGCGTCGTTCTTTAAAAGTAAATACATCATGTCGTTCTCAGCAAGAAAGCAATAGAAATGTTTTTTACTGTGTAGCCAGAAGGGAATACAAGAGCCTGTTATTCTATAAGAAACAAAGGCATAATCGTACAATGATTGATGTACTGAAGGCCTCTATAATAGTCTTTCTTTGGCTTTCTCTCTCTCTCTCTCTCTCTCTCTCTCTCTCTCTCTCTCTCTCTCTCTCTCTGTGCGCACGGAATGTTTAAATGCTCGTTATCTTTTTGCATGTTGTAGATTTTCAATGACACGAATGATGTGATTAGGAGGAAATAGCAGCTAAGAGTACAGACACAGTACTCTAATGAAAGCTGTTCACAGCACAGCAGAGAGAAAGATAAAAAATAACCATGTTATTATCATGAAACCTGTTCTTTGTAGATTCGGCAAGACCATTTCTAGTGGGAATTGTTGATTTTCATGCTGAATGTACGTATTAAATTAATCTTAATATCTCTTTGGAGATGATAAAGTGTTCTTGACTTGGCTTGAATATCAACATCCCCCCCCCCCCCCCCCTCTCTCTCTCTCTCTCTCCCTCCTTCCCCCTTTGTCTGTCTGTCTGTCTGTCTGTCTCTGGTCTTCTGATTACCTGCTTGTCTGCCTACCTGTCTGTCTGTCTGTCTGTTAGTTTTCCGTCTGTCTGTCTGTCTGTCTGTCCTGTCTGTCTGTCTGTCGCTCTCTCTCTCTTCACTCTCTCTCTCTCTCTCTGTCTCTCTCTGTCTCTCACTCACTCTCACTCCACTCCTCTCTCTCTCTCTCTCTCTCTCTCTCTCTCTCTCTCACTCACTCTCTTCTCTCTCTCTCTTCTCTCATGGATATTCTGATGCTGATTATCCAGCTGGGTGCACATATATTTGCAATGCTGAAAATGAATTTTTGTTCGTATGGAAGGGAATCACAACTGAGAACATTGACGTTGTGATTTAATGGGGGAGGGGAAAAGAAAAGAAAAAAAAAACTGTATCAGTGTTATGAAAGATGCTTGTAGAATGGATAAGATCATTTTTGGAAAGGTTATGTTTTTTTCCCATTTGGATAAGTGCATGTAGTGTCACAATGTTGTCCCCTACCCTACCCACCCCACCCGCGTCTCTCTCTCTCTCTCTCTCTCTCTCTCTCTCTCTCTCTCTCTCTCTCTCTCTCTCTCTCTCTCGTGTCAATGATTATTTTTTGATGTCATTGACTTGTATCTATACCTAGAACCATTAATGCATTTGTATGTAACAGAACGTATTCAGTCTGATCATCTTTCTTTGGAATTGCACTTTGGCTTTTTCACAAACTGTTGGCCCTGTTACAAAGAAGTACAAGAAGGTTGAATACGTCGAGAAACTGATATGGAATGATGAATTTGCAAACATTTTTCGTGGGCTGATGAATGATGATGATACCCTGCAAGTACTGAAAACAGCGATTCGTTGCATAGATGAAGATGTTAATGTAGCTTTGTTTTATGACCAAAGCAGAATGTATGAAAAAGAAAATAAGAATAAATCAGGTGAGAAGACTGAATCATGGCATGATCAAGAATGTAAAGTGACTAAATCAAATACGAGGAAACTTCTAAGAGTGTTTTGCAGAACCCATGATAGCAAAGACCGTGTTAAACATTGTAAGGCTCGAAGAGAATACAAAAATATGTTGCACAGAAAGCAAACAGAGCACAACAAATCTTTACTGAATTATTTAAGAAACTGAACCCATGACCAGAAGGAATTCTGGCAAAATGTTCGTAATATTTCGGTAAAGACATCTCCTATACACAGTAACATTTCTACTGAAAAGTGGTACCAGCATTTCAAAAATTTGCTAGAGAACGATGTTTGCAGTGAAGCAGACACAGAAGAAATTGAAGAATCAGGTTGCTTGGATAGTCCCATTTCAAAAGAGGAGATCCTATTTTCAGTAAGACATTTAAAGAACGGAAAATCTGTTGGTCCCGACGGTTTGATGGGTGAGTTATTCCAGAATGGTGGAGACATCGCGATTGATTTCTTTCTTAAAATTTTCAATACTCTTTTGATAAAGGATTATATCCAGAAAACTGGACTTAATCGATTATTCCACTGTTTAAGAAAGGTGCCGTAAATGGTCCTGGTAAGTATAGAGGAATCTCATTTTCTGATGTAAGTAGCAAATTGTACAGCTCCATCATCATAACAGATTACAAAAATGGATCGATCAAAATAACATTACTGGTGAATATCAAGCTGGTTTTCAAAAGAATCATTCCACTGTAGATCATATGTTTACTCTTCTAGCTCTCTCTCGTTCAAACGCAGTTTTCGTGTAATCGTAAGCTATATGTAGCTTTCATTGATTTCGATAAAGCGTGTGACTCCGTTTCTAGAAAATTACTCTGGCCAATACTGAAAAGAACGGTATCAATGGCAAATTATCAGTGTATTAAAAGTATGTACTATAACGTTAAAGCAAGAGTCAGATCAGGTGGATAACTTACTGACTTTATTTCATGTACACAGGATGTAAAACAAGTGATGCTTGCAACCTTTTTTTTTTTTTTTTTTCTCACTGTTTATACATGAACTAGCTTTAGAAATAATAGCAAATGGAAGACATGGTGCAACACTTTCTCCAGATGTTATTGAACTATTCATCTTGTTACTAGCTGATGATATTGTTTTATTATCTGAGACTCCAATTGGCCTCCAGACCCAGTTAAACAATTTGTGTGAAACAGCCTCTAAACTTCACCTAAAAGGAAATTTGAAAAGAGTAATATATATTGTAGTTTTTAGAAAAGGAGGTTACTTGGCAGCAAGCGAAAGATGGTTTTTAATGGACAGATGATGGCTGTTGTAAATTGCTACAAATACCTTTGCATCTATTTCTCCACACCCTAAGCTTTACAGCTGCTTGTCAGGACCTAGCAAAACAGAGCGAGAAATGCCTTATTGTGTATTTTGAAAAAAATAAACATGTTAAATAACTACACCTTGACAGTGTTTCTAAAACTCTTCGATGCACAGTTTCAACCAGTTGCTCAATATGGTGCTGAGATTTGGGGTTTAGATAAATCTGCTATTCATCTGGAAAAAGTTAATTCACTTGCTCTTAAAAAATTTCTGGGGGTTCACATGAAAACACCAAACGAATGTGTTTATGGGGAAACACACCGCTATCCTATCTATATTAATTCATCTGTACGATGTATTAGATACTAGCTGAGGGTAGTACAAATAAATGGCAATAGATTACCGCTTAAAGCATATAATATGCTGCTGGGATTGGAATCGTGTGGTAAAAAGTCGAGGGTTTCAGGTGTTCGGGTTTTTCTGATTTTCAATGGATTTGGGTATGTCTGGATGTGGCAAGGGGTTGGAAATGTAAATGCTTTTTTGAAACAACTCCGGCAAAGACTACTTGATAACCGTTGGCAAAATTGGCATGAAAATATCCGGAACAGTGAGCGATATTCATTTTATAGAACTTTTAAGACATCCGCTGGTTGTGAAAAAATATCTCTCACTTAATATGACAGGGCATATTAGAAGTTACCTAACAAGATTTAGATTAGGAATTACAGACATCAAAGCGCATCAGTATCGATATGCAAATACTTTAAAAACGTTGATATGCTATGCCCTTTATGCAAAAGCTCGAATGAAGACGAAGTGCATTTTCTGCTTCGTTGTCCTGTCCTGCGAGATTTAAGGTATGAATACATTCCTCGGAAATTCTTTGAAAACCCCTGTTTGTTCCGGGCGGCTCTCCTCATGACAAATCAAAAGGACGAAGTACTGAAGAGCACGTGCATTTACTTATATAAGGCCTTTAAAAGACGCACAATTATGGTCACTTAAAGGAATCCAACTCTAGTATTTATTGTGTGCATTTTGTATGCTTATCTGTTAGTTTCTTGTTGTCAACTATGATATGCTATCTTGCTGTATGAAGTATCATCATTGATATTGTTGTATTGTGCCCCCATCAGAAGGAGCCATGACCTAAACTGATTAAAATTTGTTCTCTCTCTCTCTCTCTCTCTCTCTCTCTCTCTCTCTCTCTCTCTCTCTCTCTCTCTCTCTCTCTCTCTCTCCTGTCATCTCTCTGCTGTCTGTCTGTCTGTTTCTGTCTGTCTTCTGTCTGTCTGTCTGTCTCTCTCTCTGCTGCCTATTTCATGGAATACTTAGATGCTGATTAATTTTGTTGAATGTGCGTTTACAATGCGCAAAATGATGATTTTTTTTTCTCTGTTTTGAATAGAACTGCAGGTTGGTGTATTTTTGCTGTGTCACAATAGAAGCCTTTTATTGTCAATAAAAAGGGTGGTGGGGGAGGGGGCGCAGACTGGGGGGGGGGGGGGGGGGTAGTGAGGGTGGAGTTACAGAAAAAGGAAACAGAAGATGTAAATATCTTATTTGAAATAGATTTTATTTTCATGTGCTTGGAGAGAAAAGCACCATCTGTACCATATTTGCGTTTAAAAAAAAAATGTTTTTTGTTTGTTGTTTTTTCCCTTTATAGAAAGAAGCCTTTCGCTTCTTAAGATGGCAGGAGGGGACAGTGGTATTGATGAGGAGGGGTGTGGAGGAGGGAGGAGAGTAAAGGATTAAAAAAAAAAAAAAGTCTGTTGAAAGTGTAATGAAGAACGTTGTTTGAGGAACAAGACTATATCTTTGAGGGAATGATCAGCTGTCATACTGGAAGTGCATGTACGATAATAAAATTCTCTCTCTCTCTGTCTCTGTCTCTCTCTCTCTCTCTCTCTCTCTCTCTCTCTCTCTCTCCTGCCCTTTTTTTTTTTTTTTTTTTTTCCAATTTATGAATAACGATGAAAGAAGTTCTCTCATGCAGATCTGTGCGCCTGTGCGCGACAGGTGCACAGATCTGCATGATCTTGTATGAGTTCCCCCTCGGCACGTGCCTGGGCGGTCGGGCGCGAGCACAGAGAGGGCGTATGCGTTAGGAAACGTTTTGCTTGCGCGCCGTGCGCTCTGTTAGAATGCCACGGTATTGAAGTATTCACATTTGTTTTTTCTTCTTTTGCCCCAGACCGCCTTGCACTGTCCATACAGTTTTTGCCGTGAGATTTATGTGAGAACCATGACTATGTAGATAACAGCGGCCAGGCTAATTAAAAAAAAAAAAAAAAAAAAAAAATTAAGCACCCTCGCGCCTTTCCGATATCCGCGTGTGCGCTTGACGAGCAAGTATGTTTCAATTATCTGACTACATGCTTGACATAGGAAATTCACTTTTTAGTTTTTGCCTCTATTATTTCATTCAAGTCCAACCAAAAGAGTTAAAAAAAAAAAAAAAAATGAACCGTATGTGTGGTGATGGTGTAACTATTTGTTTCCGCTTTAAGCCCCTAATATCTTTTCATTTTTGTTTTTGTTGTTGTGATGTTAGTGATGATGAATTTTTGCTTTTTCGTTTTGATGTTGTTGTCCATTTGTTCATGGCATATGTGTTTGTTTCTTCAGAACTATCATACATCCTTTCGTTTGACCGGGTTGGATGGTTTTATTTTTTACCATATGTTGTGTGGCCTCTTTTTTTCTGACCATCTGGTTTGTGACCTCTTTTGGGTTAGATGTATTTACACAGTACGTTGTAATTTTTAAAGCTATTTCATGGATAAAAACGGATAGCAGTGTGTCCACTGTGTCAATTAATTGTCAGGGCCTCAAAAGTTTGAAGGGGAGACGCGATGTCTTTCCTTGTAATAAAATATTCTGTGTACTTCGTAAAAGACACTCCTTTTGGGGAAAAAAAAAGGAAAAGTATGTCCAGTCTGAGGGGGGCTACATGGCGTATTTTTTCGGGTTTTTTCTTCCAACGCAAGAGGAGTCGTAAGTTTGTTTAACAACAACTTTGAAATTAAGGTTAAAACAAGTTGTTAGCGATGATTCTGGAAACTTTCTCTTAATACATGCTGAGATACATAGCAAAGATTTAATTATAGTAAACAGGCTATATATGGACCAATAGGGATGACGCAGAATTCTACAATTGTCTCAAACAAAGAAATATTAGGCTTGGTATAGAAAATGTTATCATAGGTGGGGATTTTAATCTGTTTTATCCCTTGTTCTTCTAGAGATTTTATCACAATTACAAACACGTAAATAACTCTCATGCAAAACAGGCTGTCGAAAACATGCTCGAAAATCTAGATCTGAACGATATTTGGAGGGAACTAAATCCAGAGTGTCGTCGTTTTACGTGGCGGAGAACTAATCCTTTTCAACATGCCAGGCTAGATTTCTTTCTATATTACATTTAAATTCTTATACTGATGACGCAGACATTGAATCCGGTTACAGAATAGATCGTTCTGCTGTTTTGTGAAAACTAAAATTTAATGAAAACATAAAACGCAATGCTTTTTGGAAACTTAACTCGTCTCTTTTAAAAGATAAATCATAATAAGGTCGGAAACAATTTCTTATGCTACTGCGAGAAAACGAAAGACAAATGAAGAGGAAAAACAATTAGAACAAGACATTATTACATTAGGAAAAAGAAAAGGAAACGAAAAATGAAGATGATATAGAGTCATTAACGAGAACAAAAAGACAACTAACGGATATCACAGGAAAACGAATAGAAGGAGTTTTGTTAAGATCACGGGCTAGATGGATAGCAAATGGAGAGAAAGCTAGTAGTTACTTTTGTAATCTTGAAAAACGGTATTACATCAAGTTGCAAAGTGAAACGACTGCAGGCGGAAATCTAAACAAATCTTAAATAAATGTCAGCGAACCGCCCAGAAAAACGTGGAAAAATGAGTCACAAGACAACACACACGCGTTTCGACCTCTTAGGTCTTCCTCAGGTGAAACAAAGACAAACAAAATAACGAAAATGCACTTAGCTTTGATCGCTTCAGATTGCTGAAGCGATCAAAGCTAAGTGCATTTCGTTGTTTGTTAGTCTTTGTTTCACCTGAGGAAGACCTAAGAGGTCGAAACGCATTGTGTGTTGTGTTGTGACTCATTTGTCCACGTTTCTCTGGGCGGTTCGCTGACAGTTATTTAAGATTTGGCATTCATCAGTAAAAAAAAAAAATTGCCAAACCAAAATATGTTAACAAATCAAAAGGACATACTTACCGAAGTATACAGTTTTTATAAAGCACTATACACAAATATGCTGTAGAAAATGGTGACGTACAAGATTTAGTAGAAGACATCCCCCGTTTAAATGAAACAGATGCAACTGAATTAGAAGGTCCTATTACATTAGAGGAAGCGACATACGTCTTAAAGAACAATGAAAAATAATAAAAGCCCCGGGTCCGATGGATTTACCACTGAAATTCATAAGACTTTTGGAAACGAAATGGTGTATTTGTCATCAGAGCATTAAACCGCAAGTTAAAAAAGAAAAGAAATGTCGTGTGTGCAAAAAGGGGAATCATTATAAGTATTCCAAACCAGGCGATACATAAAAAAAAAAAAAAAAAAAAAAAAAAAAAAAAATGGAGACCTGTTTCATTGTTGAATGTGGTTTATAAGATAGGATCTTCTTGCGTTGCAAACAGTATAAAATCTCTGCTGCCTAAAATCATAAACGAAGATCAGACCGGATTTATTTGAAATAGATACATAGGCGACAATAATAGATTAATATTTGACACTATATCCTGTCTGGATGAAAATAATCTGCCTGGTTTGTTGTTAAATACAGACTTTGAAAAAGCCTTTGATTCGATTAATTGGGAGTTTATGTCTAAAGTCCTAAGACCGTTTGGTTTCCAAAAGAATATTTGAAGATGGATAAGCACATTCTACAAAAATATTACGTCTCGCGTTATTGTTAACGGGACGGTTTCAAATTGGTTCGATAATGTTGTCGACAAGGAGACCCAATTTTACCACATTTGTTCGTGATTTGTGTCGAAATATTAGCCATTTGGGTAGAGAAAATGCAGATATTTGGGGAATTAAAATGAATGAAAAATGAATATAAAATATCTTAGTAGGCTGATGACACTGAGTTTTTACTCCCAGGGGATAAGAAATCTATTGAAACCTGTATTGAAGTTCTTTTAAGATTTGACTGTGTCTCGGGTCTTCATATGAATTTGAGTAAAACGAGCGCACTTTGGCTTGGAAGTGTAAAACATAGTCAAACTAACCACTACATGCAGCACTTAGAAATTGTCTGGAATCCACAAAAATATCGAAAAATGACTTGAAAGATTGCGCAGAAATAAACTTCTCAGAAAGACTTTCAGACGTAAATCATTTGTTTAAGAACAGTATGTTAACCCTCAGTCCTAACGACAGCATTTTAACCCTCAGTTCTAACGACAGCATGTTAACCATCAGTTCTACTGACAATATTTAACCCTCAGTTCTAACGATAGTATTTTAACCATCAGTTCTAACGACAGTATCTTAACTATCAGTTCTAACGACAGTATTTCAACCATCAGTTCTAACGACAGTATTCAAACATTGTATGAGAAACATTCCTAAGTGTGTAGCATGTTTCATAATTATTTTCTTCCAATGACTATCTTCATACTCTTGCTTAAGGTTTAGCTGTTACGGTTTCTTTACAGTCAGCCTAGTGGAATGAACTCGTCAATTCGTTTCCATGTCATCTTGCATGCATACGACCACAAATCCAACGTATTTTGACTTTTTTACCACCCAGTTCTTTCCCTCCGATCCCCCTCCCTCCCCCATCTTCCCCCATTTCTTCCCCGACTTTGGCTTGCATACAGATCGATAGACAAACAGACAGACAGACAGACACACACACACACACACACACACACACACACACACACACACACACACACACACACGCGCGCACGCGCGCCGTGCGCTCGCTCGCCCACGCACACAACCATGCCGCTTTATTTTTTTATGTGGTTTTACAGACCAGCCTAAGTGACGTCTGCCTGAGAACAATGAACACGATGGTCACGAAAGCACCTTACACGTCTTCCTCACCCACCCCCTCCATCTCCACCTCCACCAATTCCTCCCTGGGTAACCTGACGGTGTCCAGCAGCCTGTGTGCCCCCCTCCTGGACCCTACCCAAAGACCCCTTCTGGCATGCCGTGTACCTCACCATGCAGATCGCCGGCTCACTGGAGGCCGTGCTCATCCTCAGCGCCAACCTCCTGCTCCTGCTCGTCATCCTGTCCTCGCCCTTGCTGCGCAGTGGCATGAGGAACAGGCTGGTGATCAACGTGCTGGTGTCTAACCTGCTGGTTGGACTGCTGGGAGCGCCCTTCACCGTGGACTACACCGTCCGGAGACGGTGGGTGCACGGCTGCTTCGTCACTGTCATGCTGGTGGTGCTGTGCTCCTTCGTGCAGAACTTCATCACCATGTGGGGCGTGGTGGCACTCCAGCTGCACTATCTGGCTCGCCTGCTGCGCTACGAAGGTCCCCAGTGGCTGGCACGCCTTCCACCTTGGCTGCAGATGATCCTGCCTTCCCTGCTCATCGCCTCGCCCTGGATTCTGTCCGTGATCCTGCAGATTCCTGTAATTTTTGGAGGGCTGGACAAAGATACGCTGGCGGTGTGGAGCTACAACACCTGTCCTTTGGTGTTGGAGAACTGGGCCAGGTATGTGCTGAACGCGTTTTCCTTCATCATTCCTGCTCTGACCCTGATCCTTCTCGTCATCCTCATCATCATCTTTCGTCAGAGGCAGGAAGATAGGGTGGACGTTCCCAGCAAAATGGAGACGGGCCAAGCGGTGATGTCGTGCGCCATACAAGAGTTGGAGGGATGCTGGGTGCACGTGCTGGTGGCTGTGTTGGCTGTGGTCATGATGGGTCCGGAGCACCTGTTTCTGGTGGTGAGGCGAAGGCCCTGGAGGCACGTCGTCATTGTCTCCCTCATCGTGCACTTGCTGAGCGACCCTGCTGCCCTGCCTTCTTCCGCTGCTCTGGCTGCTGATGCTGCCCGACGTCAGGGGCCGGATGAGGGAGCTGGTGGACAAGCTCCCTGGATATCTTGTCTGCTGCCGGACCAGGTCCCCGCCCCAGGCCTCGGGCAGCACGTCCGTGGCCCCTGTGGCCTTCAAAGACCTCAACGATGAGTAGCATGTCGGTGCTGATGTCTTCAAAGACCTCAACGATGAGTAGCATGTCGGTGCTGATGTCTTCACAGACTTCAACGATGAGAAGCATGTCGTTGCTGATATCCTCAGAAACCTCAACGATAAGCATGTTGGTGCTGTCGGTGCTTATGTCTTCGGTCTGGACGATACCATTCACAAACCCTCACAGCAAAGATGTGATTTCTTATTCCAGATGTACTTGTTTGATACTGTAAAGAACAATTCGCAGCTTAATTTTCTTCCTGTTATTGTTGTTGTTAATATAAACGATTTCGTCCTAAATTTTATCTGGATGACAAACAAGATTTATGATGACCGTCATAAACTTTTCAAAATGGTGGTAAAAGTCGTCTTGGGTTTTTTTTTTTTTTTTTTTAATTTGATCTGATCTGAACGATGATGTAAAGCAATTTTTGCACGATACAACAAAATAACTTGTATCATATCGCATAGTGTTATATTGTAGTAGTAGTGTGTGATGAAGCAAGAAAGTTACCATTAGCAACATAAGCTGAGATTAGCTCAGAACATGATAATATTTGTGCCAATTGTATAAAGTTATGCCTCTCTTTGTGATAGACAAGCTGTGACACTACTGTGGCTTAGTGGCATTAAAGTGTTGTTTACAGAGAACTGGTGATAAAAGTCTTGGAAATTCTCTGTACAACTTTATGAAGTATCATAAGAAATGATTTGAAAGAGTCTTTGACTGTAGCTTGACAAGAGTTACTCGAAAGAAGCCCTAAATGTCATATGTACAGACACTTGAACTCTTGTTGTTGCAAAACAGTTTATGACACCAAGCACACACGCACTCAAACACACTCACTCACTCACTCACTTGTTCATTTACTCGCACATATATACGCACGCGCGCGCGGGCGCGGAAGTTTTTTTTATCCAAGTTGCGCTGGCTGGCGGGCGGGTGTGCACAATTAAACAGGAACGAAGACATTTTTGTAGAAAATCCTGAGCTAGATCAGATCTTTGCTGAACATAAAGATTGATGAACAGTTTGCCTGAATAGTCAAGTTGTGATATTGATTTGAGGACAGGATGCCCCTTTGCTGAACATAAAGATTGGTGAACAGTTTGCCTGAATAGTCAAGTTGTGACATTGATTTGAGGACAGGATGCACACAGACCAGGCCCAGTATTGTAAGTAGGAGCCCCCCCCCCCCCCCCCCCCCCCCCCCCCTCCCGTTCCCTCAGATTCCTCCATTGCTTACCAAAGAAGACAGATTTTTTTTCTCCTGTATTAGACATTTTTTTCACATGTATGTTAAATTATTATACGCGTATAGGTTTGAAACATTCTCATGAAAGCAATCTAAATCACAGTTTTGGGGCCAGATTCTTTTTATTTTTTCATTATAAACAATTAATACATTTTCAATTGTGTATTATTGGTAAGAACAGGAATATGGTTTTAGTTTTTCAACAACTTTTTTCCTCTCCATACTTTCGTTTTGTTTTATTATACTACTTTTCGCTGGCTGCTTTGAGGGTGCTGTTGGATTCTTTTTTGAACCCTTGGTGGTGAGAACACCACAAAATTACAGACTGTGGTGTGTCTCTATTTGACGCCAAGGGCACAGACATAATCAGCCGTGTCTCCCTAATGAGTCCGATCCAGCGGACGAAAGGCCTAAGAGCAGGCAATACTTATAGATCTGCCGTCGAGAGGGATTGCGATGGTTCCCTCATGCAGCTAGTGAAGGGTTTTCTTATTTATGATATATATTTTCCCATTTTATTCATCTTTATTTATTTACTTATTTTTAAATTTTTGCCAAGTCATTATTGTAATGATGGAAGAATTGTTAACCTGCAATTGTTTACCCCACTACTTAATTGTTCAGCATAAGAACAGGAATATGCTAGAAAGGATGTTAATCGTGTACGTACATGAACGAAGAAAAAGATAAAGTAGGTTGGTAACCTCATCTTGGTTTAAAGGAACAGAGCAGATTTGCGTGCACTTTATTACTCTTGGTGTATTCACAGTGAAATGGTTGTCCACACTGTCAGAAAATGCCACACCAAACACAGGGAGGCTGCTGTCAGTAAGGGCGTGCACCGGTTTGAATATTGGCTGATCACAAAATGTTTCATAGCGTTCAAATCAGTACTAAGTACGGAGCTTCAATATCCAAAAATAAGTGCCTCTCACTGATGTGACAATTGTATTCGGTTTTCTCTGTGTGTGTGTGTGTGTGTGTGTGAGAGAGAGAGAGAGAGAGAGAGAGAGAGAGAGAGAGAGAGCGTGCGTGTATACATGTGTGTGTGTGTGTGTGTGTGTGTGTGTGCGCGCGCGCGCTCTTGCGCGTGCGTGAAAGAGTGTTTTGTGACAGTCTACAAGTATTATTATTATAGTGAATTGTTGACCTGGTCATCATCCAATCAGCAATAGTTATCAGCCACTGGACACAGATACCGACAGGTGTGTGAACACACACATATAACTCTCAGTCGTAGTTATCCGCCAACGGACAGAGATACAGATACAGAAAGGTGTGAACACACCCATAACTCTCAGTAGTAGGTCACGCCCCCAACTCACAGTAGTAGGTCACACCCATAACTCTCAGTAGTAGGTATCAGCCAGTGGACACAGATACAGAGAGGTGTGAACACACATTTATGACTCTCAGTATTAGTTATTAGCCAGCGGACAGAGATATAGATACAGAGAGGTGTGAACACACATTTATGACTCTCAGTATTAGTTATCAGCCAGCGGACAGAGATATAGATACAGAGAGGTGTGAACACACACATAATTCTCAGTAGTAGTTATTAGCCTCTGGAAACAGATACTGACAGGTGTGAGCACACACATAGCTCTCAGTAGTAGTTATTAGCCTCTGGATACAGATACTGACAGGTGTGAACACACACATAGCTCTCAGTGTTAGCCATCAGCCAGCGGACAGAGATACAGAGAGGTGTGAACACACACATATAACTCTCAGTAGTAGTTATCAGCCAGCGTACAGATGCAGAGAGGTATGAACACACACATAATTCTCAGTAGTAGGTATTAGTCAGTCGACACATATGCAGAGAGGTGTGAACACTTACATAACTCTCAGTAGCAGATATCAGCCAGTTGACACAGATACAGAGAGGTGTTAACATACACATAACTCTCAGTAGTAGTTATCAGCCAGTGGATATAGATACTGACAGGTGTGAACACACACATATAACTCTCAGTAGTTGTTATCAGCCAGCGGACACAGATACAGAGAGATGTGAATACACACATAACTACTACTAGCCAGTGGACACAGATACAGAGAGGTGTGAACACACTGGGTGTGTGAGAGAACACCAACATCACAGTCAGACTTAGCGAGTTCAAATGACGCGTGCCCCTATCAACAAAGTACCAGTTTCTCCGCATCGTTCTGGTGATAAAAGTATGGTGTTTGACATGTCTTCCTCTCTGCCTCCCTCCCCCTTCCCCACCCCTTCCCTCTGACTCTCTCTTGGGGTGGTCAGCCTTGTATGCTATATCAGCATGGTAGTTGTAATGGTCAGCATGGTATTTGTGGAAAGTACAACTGAGTGAAACTGATGGTCAGCCCTGTGAGCTATGTCAGCATGGTAGTTTTGATGGTCAGCCTTGTGTGCTATATCAGCATGGTAGTTGTGATGGACAGCCCTGTGTGCTATAATGTGATGGTCAGCCTTGTGTGCTATAATGTGATGGTCAGCCTTGTGTGCTATAATGTGATGGTTAGCCTTGTGTGCTATACCAGCATGGTAGTTGTGATGGTCAGCCTTGTGTGCTATATCAGCATGGTAGTTGTGATGGACAGCCCTGTGTGCTATAATGTGATGGTCAGCCTTGTGTGCTATAATGTGATGGTCAGCCTTGTGTGCTATAATGTGATGGTCAGCCTTGTGTGCTATATCAGCATGGTAGTTGTGATGGACAGCCCTGTGTGCTATATATCAGCATGGTAGTTGTGATGGACAGCCCTGTGTGCTATAATGTGATGGTCAGCCTTGTGTGCTATATCAGCATGGCAGTTGTGATGGACAGCCCTGTGTGCTATATCAGCATGGTAGTTGTGATGGTCAGCCTTGTGTGCTATATCAGCATGGTAGTTGTGATGGACAGCCTTGTGTGCTATATCAGCATGGTAGTTGTGATGGACAGCCCTGTGTGCTATAATGTGATGGTCAGCCTTGTGTGCTATATCAGCATGGCAGTTGTGATGGACAGCCCTGTGTGCTATAATGTGATGGTCAGCCTTGTGTGCTATATCAGCATGGCAGTTGTGATGGTCAGCCCTGTGTGGTCAGCCATGTGTGCTACATCAGCATGGTAGTTGTGGTCAATACACCTGAGTGAAACTGACCATGGTCATCTTCGCAGACGATCTGAACATGCTGCCGTGGTTTTGGTGTCAGTGTGAGGTCAGACAGGCTCCCAGCTCCCGTCGTCTGCTCTGCGGCCGTTGGGCGGTGTGTTGTTCGTGCCCAGACTTCGCTGCTCCCGTGTTGTGCGACAGGCCAGGCAGGTTAGGCACCCCACCAGGGGCAGTCCTCAGGTCGCCGCAGCAGCTTCTACTGCTCAGTCGCTGGTCTCTCCACTGTGTGTGGCCAGTTCAACACTGGCCGCCCTCTCTTTCTCTGGCATGTTCTGTGTTGCACTTAAAGTGCTTGTACCATCTGCAAGAGGGTACGCCCTCACGGAGACACATAGAATGCCTGACTGTGAAGCTGTTTGAATGATTTCCACTTTCACAGCTAAACACCATCTGCAAGATCACCTTCCTCCCCTCCCCGCCCTACCCTTCATCCCCCCCCCCCCCCCCCCCCCCCCCCCCGACCCCCCTTTTCTTTTCTTTTCTTTCTTTTTTTTTTAGTCGTACTCTTTCGTCTGTTGGATTCATCACTCAAAAATCTTTTGTTTCATCATATAGTGTCGAAAGACGACACAGGTACACAAACCACGTTGTTTTTATTATCTTTGCTGATATCTGGCACTGAACCAATTTGACACTTCAGATCCTAATGCAAGATCTTCTGCTTCGGATAAGACAAAATTATACAAGCAAGATCTACAACTTTGTTAATACTTGACCCCGGCAGTCGCCCCACACACTGTGGCTTGTGGCTACATAGACACAGCGCTTTTCGTTTGGTAGAGAAGAGAGAGAGAGAGGGGTGTTGGTATGGGGTTTATGCACGAAGAAGTGAGAAAAGATGGGGATGGAAGGTACAGAGAGAAACAAATTCCACAAATAAATGGTGATAAAATTTCATAAGAAAACTTTATTTATAAAGTGCAGAGAGGGAGGTACATTTGTATGATTACTTTTTTCTTTGGAGTCAAATGATAGTCCTAATAATTTGTAGAAAAATTTCATATGTTATGCAATAAAGTATAATTAAATGCAGTGTACTGTTATATAACTAACTGTATTTCAATGTAATGTAATATGATGCAATGCAAACATATCATTGTATAAAGTTAAATGCAAAGATACTACAACAAAAAGCTGAAATAATTACAAAAGAGAGAAACATATCAAATAAAGACCAATAGAGAAAGGAATGAAAAATCATCAGGGAAAAATAATATTAAACATATTACACACACAAACAGAGAGACAGACGACAAACAGACAGACAGACAGACAGACAGACAGACAGACAGATAGACAGGGAGATAGACAGACGACGACAGCAGAAAACAGATTGAATGGACGAAAGGGAGAAAAAGAGCGAAAAGGAAACATAGAAAGAGAGAAACAAGGAAAGATGGGGACAAAGGCACACATCTAATCTGAAGCATTCTTTGTGTTCATCAGCATCCACCACTGCCATGTTGATTGGATGGCTGAAAATAGCAAACTGGATCCGGAAACTATCATAAACGTCATTTTTAAACCAACAAATCATGAAAAGAAGAAAGTGTATGGAACAATTGCTTTTGGTCAGGTAAGCATTAGAATAAGACAGCACCTGGCAGTAAGTTTTAATAATTCTCTTGAACTGGCCGAAAAGAATTTGTTTTGTTTCAAAAATGCGTTTTGCATCCATAAGGCAGACTCTACACAACAACAACGACAACAATACTGACATCGACTTTGAAGACGACGAAAGCAACAATTAACCAACCAATCAGTCAGTCAAATGCAACCAGTCAATTGATCAACAAGTAGCTAATCCATCAACCGACAAAGTCAGCCAACCAACTAACCAATCGAACAAATTTTGTGCCGAATGGCAGTGCTCGCCGAAATGCAAACAAGAATCACTTGTTGTACGCACACGTGTATCTTTTCGTACTGCCACATCGGCCTACATGTTTCAGAGAGCGCAATCCAACACCAAAGCTACCTATTAAACAGTTGTCGCACAGTGGACCAGAAAAACCCGTGAAAGAACAGAAATTGTCCGTGACAGAAAGCTCTGGAATGTATAAAAGCTAGCAGACAGCCTTTGCATGTGAAGGCACCGAGATATCTTTACTGGCTTATCTTCCGTTTACCTTCCATCGCCATACATTCTCACTCCCCTGTACATTGCTGCACTCAGGTCGTCCTGTCGAGCCTCATTACCAATGACAGGGAGTAATCATTATCAGATCTTTAACCTACTCACCGGAGAAGACGCTGCACTGCTACCGAATCACTTGTATGGTGTGCGTTAGTGTCTGTTCTGATCCAGTAAGCGCAGGACGCTACCTGCTGACTGGTTACAATCAACAGTGAGTCAACTGAGTATCTACCTGCTAACTGGCTACAATCAACGTTTAGTCAACTGAGCACTATCTGCTAACTGGCTACAATCAATGTTGAGTCAACTGAGCATCTACCTGCTGACCGGCTAAAATAAACGTTGAGTCAACTGAACATCTACCTGCTGACCGGCTAAAATAAACGTTGAGTCAACTGAGCATCTATCTGCTGACCGGCTACAATAAACGTTGAATCAACTGAGCAGTCTTCCACACGTTTGTCCAATGATAGTCTTCATGAACACCCCGACTCCCAAGACTTGAACACGAACTTAACCAGCCAGGAGCAGGGGAAATCAAAACAAAAGTCATCACGTAAGCAAAGAACAAAGACAAAAAAAGACCTTTTGGTTGGGATGATGAGTGAGGATAGGGATGATACAGGCGATGCTGTGAAGTGCCAGTCTGGATGAAGCTACATGACAGAGCGTAGTCTTCGCTGGATGAAGCTACATGACAGAGCGTAGTCTTCGCTGGATGAAGCTACATGACAGAGCGTAGTCTTCGCTGGATTAAGCTACATGACAGAGCGTAGTCTTCGCTGGATGAAGCTACATGACAGAGCGTAGTCTCCGCTGGATTAAGCTACATGACAGAGCGTAGTCTTCGCTTCCATTCCTAATCTGTCCCCACGTCAGGACCGAAAATTTTATGATATCTGCAGTGTTGTTCAGGAAGTTTGATCAACACTCAATGACGTACCCATTATGGGAATGAAACTCCACTGTGCGCTTCCAGTTTTCCTACACAGCCCACTGTGCACTTCCTGGCTTCCCTACACAGCCCACTGTGCCTTCCTGGCTTCCCTACACAGCCCACTGTGCACTTCCCGGCTTCCCTACACAGCCCACTGTGCCTTCCTGGCTTCCTACACAGCCCACTGTGCCTTCCTGGCTTCCCTACACAGCCCACTCTGCACTTCCCGGCTTCCCTACACAGCCCACTGTGCCTTCCTGGCTTCCCTATACAGCCCACTGTGCCTTCCTGGCTTCCTACACAGCCCACTGTGCACTTCCTGGCTTCCCTACACAGCCCACTGTGCACTTCCTGTCTTCCTACACAGCCCACTATGCACTTCTTGTCTTCCTACACAGCCCACTGTGCACTTTCTGTCTTCCTACACAGCCCACTATGCCCTTCCTGTCTTCCCTACACAGCCCACTGTGCACTTCCTGTCTTCCTACACAGCCAACTTGCACTTCCTGTCTTCCTACACAGCCCACTGTGCACTTCCTGTCTCCTACACAGCCCACTGTGCACTTCCTGTCTTCCCTATACAGCCCACTGTGCACTTCCTGTCTTCCCTATACAGCCCACTTGCACTTCCTGTCTTCCTACACAGCCCACTGTGCACTTCCTGTCTTCCCTACATAGCCCACTGTGCACTTTCAGTCTTCCTATACAGTCCACTGTGCGCTTCCTATCTTACCCACACAGCCCACTGTGCACTTCCTTTCTTCCTATACAGCCGACTATGCACTTCTTGTCTTCCTACACAGCTCACAGTGCACTTCCAGTCTTCCTTTATAGCCCTCTGTGCACTTCCTGTCTTCCTACACAGCCCACTGTGCACACTTCCTTTCTTCCTACAGAGCCCACTGTGCACCTCCTGTCTTCCTACACAGCCCACTGTGCACTTCCTGTCTTCCTACACAACCTACAGTTTCTCCCACAACTCCAGGTAGGAGCCAGCTGGGCGCTGAAAAAATCCCACTTACAAAGGCCCCTGATGGTATTCGAACCCGCGCTCTCACAGCCTGCAGCCCCGACGCTAATCATTGCTGATTTTGCCTTTGGCACGTATGAATCTTACTCCGATTCAGAACCTTAAAGCATTTAATTCCCCTGACACTGTTTAAATACCTTAGCCACCAAGGTTGCCACTTAGGGACTTTCCTTAGACTTAAAAAAGCAAACAAAAGATAAGCACCCCCCCCCCCCAAAAAATGATAAAAAAAAATGATAAAATAAAATAAATAAAAAAAAAATAAATAAAATAAATAAATAGAATAAATAGAAAAAAAAAAAAAGAAAAGGTAAAAAATAGAAAAAAAAAAAAAAAAAAGAAAGAAAAAAGCGACACGCACAATCCATAATGATTTTCAACAAATTCGGCTGAATTCTAGACATAAAGACATCCACATTTGCTAGCTGTGCTCACAAGGTGGCCGGGAAAGATGTCATTGCAAGACCAGAGTTTGTTGTTGTTGCTGTTGTTGTTGTTTTGGGGGGAGTTGATGTTACGAAACACAATACATCGAAATAAACAAAAACAACTTAAAAAAAACAACCTGTATCAAGATAATGTTACTGTCCTTGGACAATGTCATGCGAGCAAACGAGCAAACAGACACCACTGCAAGCAACACTGCTCACATCATGTTTACAAACGCATTTAAGAGAGAATATATTCACATCTGAGTCTTCTTTGAAAGGAATGAGAGAGAGAGAGAGAGAGAGAGAGAGAGAGAGAGAGAGAGAGAGAGAGAGAGAGAGAGAGAAGGGCGGAGGGGGATAGGGGAAGAACATAACTTACCTTCTTCTATACAAGGTCATTAAAAAAAGTTATAACTAAGCAAAGTGAAGCCTACCTGCGAGCAGACAGGGAAATGACAGGCAACAAACCAATATTGCATGAACGCAAAACAACACAAGGGAACAGAAAAAGAAAGAAAGAAAAGAGAAGAAAAGAAAAGCAAACTCCAGCAAAATGTTTTCAATGATATGAATCACAAAGAAATGGCTGTTCACAAACCTGTGCATTTGATGCAAACCCAGAGGAAATCCCATCACGCTCATCGCATGACGCTCATCCCATCACGCTCATCCCATGACGCTCATCGCATGACGCTCACAGCAGGACAGAAAGGCAGTCCAGGCCATGGGCAGCCACCGAGCAGAAAAAACCAGCTGATCCTGGCCACGCTAGGCCAGTGTTCATCCTAGGAGTGTTGAACCACACACTTCGTTTAAAACACTGGTCTTCACAGTTCCAATGGTCTTGTTCGTACGATTTGTTTGACATCATATTTCATTCTAACAGAAACAGAAGCGAAACATTTTCAGTCAGATTGAGATCACCGACCCACCCACCCCTACTCTTTCCTTCTGTCTCGCTGTGCGTGAAACGTACTCTCTCTCTCTCTCTCTCTCTCTCTCTCTCTCTCTCTCTCTCTCTCTCTCTCTCTCTCTCTCTCTGTGCCAATACCACTGTGAACGTCTCAGCCTGTTCACTCCTCAGCATCTCTATCCTGTGTTTCAAAAAAGCATGCCAAAGCGCACTTGTGTGTGTGTGTGTGTGTGTGTGTGTGTGTGTGTGTGTGTGTGTGTGTGTGTGTGTACGTGTACATGCGCGCGCGCGCGAGTGTGTGTGTGTGTGTATGTGTGTGCGTGTGTGTGTGTGTGTGTGTGTGTGTGTGTGTGTGTGTGTGTGTGTGTGTGTGTGTGTGTGTGTGTGTGTCTCCGTACATGTGTGTGTGTTTGTCTATCCCTCAGTGTCTCCATTTTGTGTTTCCACTTGAGAGTTGCTGAGGTGCAACTAGAAACCGACATAATTTCAAAGCACTAGTAAAAACAGGGTAGGGGGTAGGGGGAGGGGGGGGGGGGGGGGGGGGGGGGGGGGGGGGGGTTCACTTACATATCATAGGTAAGCGGATCGTTCAAATGATCTTTTTCTTATTTTTTTTTTTTTTTTAATTTAGAAAGATGGTATGCTACACATCGCTGATTTAGTACGAAAAAAAAAAACTATTTAAAAAAAAACAACAAACAAAATTCCACCCAAACAATACATGCAGAAAAAGAGATGGTCAAGAGATCTCCTCCAAACATGATGATAAAGAGGGAAAGTGATACACTGTTCGGCTAACCCAACTGGCTACACATATGCCAATCAAAAAGAATTATCAACTGGAAAAGTCCACTCAATCACAATCACCGTGTCCCTCTCCATCCCTCTCCGGCCTTTATTCTACACACACACACACACACACACACACACACACACACATGCGAGCACTTATGTGTACATGTAACATATGTATTGTGAACTTAGAGTATGGTAGCTCTATAAACAAGTACTTGAACTGAGACATGCCAAATAAATGCAAGCAGAGCCAATACTTCATCAAGACATTGGACCCCTAAAGAAACGCAGCGAGATCGGTGGACTCTCAAATATGAACGAGACAGTCAGGGCAGCATAAAGGAAAAATGGCGACGGTATCATTTACCATGAAAGGCAAAAGATTCGGAGCTACCATTCATCCGGTCCGACCACCTTTACTCTTCTTTTGGCCAGTTGTTTGCTGACCGAGCCACTACGCTGTCATCTGATAAGAACACTGCCTGGTGATGGGGATTATACAGGGCAAAGGAATGCGTCACCAACACCTATCCACAATAACCAAAGAAAAAGAAAATAAACACTACAAAGGTGTAGGTGAGAGAGAGAGAGAGAGAGAGAGAGAGAGAGAGAGAGAGAGAGAGAGAGAGAGAGACGAACGAACGAACGAACGAAAAATTTATTTAACCAGGGTAATGAGATAGGCAAATTGCGCATGCTTTTTTCCATCCAGCCCTGGGAAAAAGAGGAGGGGAAAAAAGCACATGGAAAACACTCAAGTCAATACAGCGGCAAAAAGTGACGACACTAGTCACTTGAAAACCGTAAGAAGTAACAGACTAATACTACAAAGCAAACGACAAAATCATGCATCCATCCACATGCGCGCGCGAGCGTACACACACACACACACACACACACACACACACACACACACACACACACACACACACACACACATGAACTATGATGAAGGAATAAATCTAATGAACAACAACAACAACATCAACACAACTATCGTTTATAATTCTGTTTAGATATTTGAATGTGTTTGCACTGCATAGATCATAGAGCGTTGACGTATAATCGAGAGATGATGAAATAAATGCATAAAAAAATGTCTTTTCGAGAGAGAGAGAGAGAGAGAGAGAGAGAGAGAGAGAGAGAGAGAAATACTGATCGACTGATTGATTTATAACCTTTAATCCCAAGAGTAACAGACAAGCAAAAAGATGTTGTTTTTTTTAAACTGGCATTTGCCCTTTCAGGGACTTAAGATAGTAACACGCAGATACTATTACGTAACATAGAACCGATTTTAAAAAAAAAAAAAAGTAATGATGCATGTAAACATTTAAGAAAACATACGTACACACTAAAACCGTCATACACACACACACACTACTACTACTACTACTACTACTACTACTACTACTACTACTGCTGCTGCTGCTGCTACTACTATTACTACTACTACTACTACTACTATTACTACTACTAGTACGCGTATAATGTTTCTGAGCCGGATATAAAAAGCATCAGTCAGCAAAACAGTGCCATCAGCACAGCCTGAGGAGGAATGAACAATGGTTTATCAGGCAGTCGTGTTAAGGTCCACAAGTATATGTCCATATTCAACATTTTACTTCATAAAGCAAGACTGGTTTTCAAGGCAAGCAATAGGATTTTTGCTGTGAGAGAGAGAGAGAGAGAGAGAGAGAGAGAGAGAGAGAGAGAGAGAGAGAGAGAACATTCTGACAGGGCAGCCTTCCTTCATAAACTGATACAAAGACGACTCTGACCACTACAGCTCAGAATAGTGTCACTTCACCAGGCGGACTCCAAAGGACCATAATGACCGCCTGCTGTATCCAGTTAATGATGCTCACCAAACGGCACCATGCTGACCCCCTGCTGTAGCCACCTGATGATGCTGATCAAACGGCACCATGCTGACCACCTGCTATAGCCACCTGATGATGCTGACCAAACGGCACCATGCTGACCACCTGCTGTAGCCACCTGATGATGCTGACCAAACGGCACCATGCTGACCCCCTGCTGTAGCCACCTGATGATGCTGACCAAACGGCACCATGCTGACCCCCTGCTGTAGCCACCTGATGATGCTGACCAAACGGCACCATGCAGCCCACCTGCTATAGCCACCTGATGATGCTGACCAAACGGCACCATGCAGCCCATGCAGATAGCACAGGACCTGGGCGTGTAGGCCACACTGTGCTTGGACAGAGATCTGGGCTTTGACAGCCTATGCCTGGTTGAGAAAAAAAAAACAGTGGGAAACAAGTCCCTTGGTCACGTGTACTGCAGCACAGTGCACCACGCAGACCTCATCAAGTCTGACAGATGTGCACTGTAGCGCAGTGCACCGGGCAGACCTCATCAAGTCTGACAGATGTGCACTGTAGCACAGTGCACCACGCAGACCTCATCAAGTCTGACAGATGTGCACTGTAGCACAGTGCACCCGGCAGACCTCATCAAGTCTGACAGATGTGCAGTGCAGCACAGTGCACCAGACAGACCTCATCAAGTCTGACAGATGTGTGCAGTGCAGCACAGTGCACCACGCAGACCTCATCAAGTCTGACAGATGTGTGCTGCAGCACAGTGCACCACGCAGACCTCATCAAGTCTGACAGATGTGTGCTGCAGCACAGTGCACCACGCAGACCTCATCAAGTCTGACAGATGTGCAGTGCAGCACAGTGCACCACGCAGACCTCATCAAGTCCGACAGCAAGCGAAAACCGCACGGACAGCAACAGTCACACAGATAGTAATGAAACACGCCATGCTGGAACGACGTTTATTTTCAGTCTGTCAGAGTCAGAGGAGGAGGAGGATGAAAGGAGGGAAGGGGAGGGAAGTGGACAGAGCCCGGCTAAATCAGGGGCATTACTCAGACAGGACATCCGTCAGAACAGTAACAGAACTAGGAACGCCGGTGCGGTATACACTGATGGAACTGGACACACATGGGAGTCAAGGTCGCAGTATTCAGGACAGATAACGATGGACACGAGCACACACAAGGTAATATTTCCCAGCCCAGAAAAAATGCAGATGTGCACACAGGGGGCCTGAAGAGGCCGGATCACAGCAGGCAGGCTACATACTGATAGAACTGGAAGCAATGGGGGTAAGGATGTGGCTGAGTGGAGGAGGATGGACAAAGGGAGTACTGGAGGGGT
>JADBJO010001096.1:71916-82682 GCA_016801955.1 Conus betulinus
TTTAATGGAACTGGCACCGACATTTGACCTTTGCCGCGCGTCTCCTCATTTTGCGCGCCTATGCTTTTCTATAGGAATAGAGCATCACGGTACGCCGTGGGTCTGCAGAACACATGCTTTTCGTCAGCACGAGAGTCTTACCGTACGCCGTGGGTCTTTAGAACACATGCTTTTCGTCAGGACAAGAGTCTTACCGTACGTCGTGGGTCTTTAGAACACACGTATTTTTTTTCTTCTTTCTACTCACACTTTCTAAAAATGATTTACTCCTATCACTCTATCAAGTCACAAGAGATACCCAAAAAGCAACAAATATTTTTTTTCTGAAAAAAAATTTACTAGGCGCTGAGAAAGTTACAGTCGCCTATAGGAGGGGAGAACGATTTCAGTTTGCGATTTTAGCTCGACTAATAATGAAATACCCGACTGCCACAGCAACTAGTCTGGAGTCCCTCTTTCGGCCACTGAGAAGTTCCACTGCCGGAATTGCTGTAGAGACTGTCTGATCTTTTCAGCTCACCTGGCTCTATAAGGAGCGCAGGTGAGCAGCAGTCAGGTAAACTAATCAGCCGGTTTTTTTCTGGTGAACATGTTCCGGCCAACGCGGTTGTAAAAAAAAATGTGACCAGACAAAAAACGGTCCGTCACAACCTGTACGACACCAAGTCTTCTGAAACACGACCAGTTCTGTTTTTTCTTTTTTTTTTCAGGACACGAAGTCTTCTGAAACACGACCAGTTCTGTTTCCACTTTCAGGACACGAAGTCTTCTGAAACACGTGCAGCTTTGATTCCACTTTCAGGACACTAAGTCTCCTTCAACACTGCAGCTCTGATTCCACTTTCAGGACACTAAGTCTCCTTCAACACTGCAGCTCTGATTCCATTATAGGACACTGACTCTCCTTCAACACTGCAGCTCTGATTCCATTATAGGACACTGACTCTCCTTCAACACTGCAGCTCTGATTCCATTATAGGACACTAATTCTTCTTCAACACTGCAGCTCTGATTCCACTTTTAGGACACTGACTCTCCTTCAACACTGCAGCTCTGATTCCATTATAGGACACTGACTCTCCTTCAACACTGCAGCTCTGATTCCACTTTTAGGACACTGACTCTCCTTCAACACTGCAGCTCTGATTCCACTTTTAGGACACTGACTCTCCTTCAACACTGCAGCTTTGATTCCACTTTTAGGACACTGACTCTCCTTCAACACGTGCAGCTCTGATTATACTTTTAGGACACTAAATCTGAAGAAACATGACCAGCTTGGATTCAGGTCTCTTGTCACTAAGTATGAAACACGTTCCGACACATGCACAAAAAGCACAACAGCAGAAGACGTGTACATATAGCAGAGAGAAACGTACAACGTACAGACTGCAGACGAAACAAGAAACGCACAAACATCAGGTGAAATGCAAAAACAGCAGAAGAATTGCAAACAAATAAACAAACAGACAGAAGAAACGCACGAACAGCAGGCTCAAACAAACAGAACAAACAAACAAACGACAAAGGAAGCGCGCACAACCGCAAAAGAAACGTACAAACGGCAGAAGAAACGTACAAACAACGGAATAAACCTTCAAACAGCAGCAGCAGAAACGTACTAAGCGGCAAAGAAAGCGTGCGAACTGTTGAAGAATTATACAAGCTGCCGAAGAAATGTTCAATTCATTTGAATGAAATTTCATGTCATTGCTGCTATAGGTATGCGATAGCGCAGGCAAACTTTAAACTTCTCTTGTTTTAGGGAAATTTCGTCATTTGTTGTGCGTACCTCTCTTCTGCACATGTGCTAGGAGAATGGATACTGCAACTAGCTTTACTTTGGAATTATGTGAATATTGATTGTTTTTACCCTGGTAGCGAAACTTAATTTCCTTGTTTATCTTATTGTGTACGTCTCCATGCCTCATTTCTCATTCCGTTTATTGCCTTCATCTACATTCAAGGTTACTTACTTATTCTGAGTGTGAAAATATTTCAATAGTTTCTTTGTTTTTGGGAAGGGGAAAGAGAGGACAGAGGAAGTAGCTCAATCACTGAGTTACCTGTGCTTGATGGAGCTGAGTCCGACGTGACTCAAATATATTCTACAACTATGATCCACAGACTCCAAAAATAAACACATGGCAGGGGTGTGTAGGGGGGTGGGGGAAGTTGGGGGAATGGGCAGCAGGAGAACAGGGGGGAAATGGTACGGGGCATATTTTGGCCCCTCCAAGCTCATCCCCCTCTGTACTCCTCTGAACATTAATGACAGGAACGTTTGGGCGAACCGCTCCTGGTTCTGCCCTTTTAATGGAACTGGCACTGACATTTGACCTTTGCCACGCGTCTCCTCATTTTGCGCGCCTATGCTTTTCTATAGGAATAGAGCGTCACGGTACGCCGTGGGTCTGCAGAACACATGCTTTTATCAGGACGAAAGTCTTACCGTACGTCGTGGGTCTTTAGAACACATGCTTTTCGTCAGGACGAGAGTCTAACCGTACGTAGTGGGTCTTTAGAACACATGCTTTTCGTCAGGACGAGAGTCTTACCGTACGTCGTGGGTCTTTAGAACACATGCTTTTCGTCAGGACGAGAGTCTAACCGTACGCCGTAGGTCTTTAGAACACATGCTTTTCGTCAGGACGAGAGTCTAACCGTACGCCGTGGGTCTTTAGAACACATGCGTTTCGTCAGGACGAGAGTCTAACCGTACGTAGTGGGTCTGAAGAAACCAATGCTTTTTCATCAGGCCGAGAGTCTTACCGTACATCGTGGGTCTGAAGAGAACCAATGCTTTTTCATCAGGACGAGAGCCTTACCGTACGTCGTGGGTCTTCAGGGACCCATGCTTTTTTGTCAGGACGCCTTACCATACATCATCTGAATACATCACGGGTCTGAAGAAACCCATACTTTTTCGAGGAATAAGGCCTTGCTGTGGATGGCTTTGTTTTTATACTCCTTTGTTGTCAAAAACGCACAATTTTTTTTTATTTATGTGCGCGCCATGCTTTCTTGACAATTTCATAAAATTTTTGTATCAATTGAAAATATTTCATGACCGGGGGTCATTTCATACCAAAGACCAATGGCTAACGTTGAAGAGCTCGTTCCTGGGCTACACTCCATCTTTCTATCACGTGTCGCTCAAACAGTTTCAGTGCTGAGCTGACATTGTCACCTCCTTCCTCGCCCCTCCCTTCTGTTTCATCCCAATTCGCTTAACAGAATCGCCCCTCGGAATTGCTTCATGGAATCGCCCCTCGGAATTACTTCACGGAATCGCCCCTCGGATTTGCTCGGAATTGCTTCACAGAATCGCCCCACGGAATTGCTTCATGGAATCGCCCCTCGGAATTGTTCCACGGAATCGCCCCTCGGATTCGGCCCATGGAATCACCTCACGGATCCGATCTGCACGGAACTTTAATGTGGCCGTCCTTGAGCGCTGTCCCTTCTCTCCATCCAGTTTCCCATGTATCGGTTCAGCAGTGTTTCCGGCATGTTGCTGAAAGGCAGGCAGACAGACAAACAAATGCAGGTGAAAACATAACTTCCTCGCGGAGATAGTCACAATTATGCTACTAAATCACCGAACAAACGAACAGAACGAACCAAAGACGATACAGAAGCAATTCGTTTTGACACCGAAGGTCTTTGTGACGGACCATATTTCGTCCGGTCCCATACTTTCGGAACACATCGCGCGCCCGAACAGGTAAACCTGAAAAACCGGTTGAGCTGTTTACCTGACAGCTACTCAGCTGCGTTTTGTGTTAGTCGGGTGAGCGGGAATTCCCCTTCAGCGTCCGAAGAGCTACCGTCTGAGCAACTTGTCCAGACGAGCCGAAGGGAGACTGATGATGTGTGTGTCCTCGCTGACAGTCAGGTATGTTCCCCTAGTTAAATGGAAGTTGTCTTTTTCTAACTTCCACAAACAAGACAAACAAGTAACGAACCACAAGGAGAAAAAAAAAAAAAAGAAGTGAGTGAACTGTGCTTGGAGAGCGCTCTTTGGCAGGTCACAAGCCACAAACATTAGGAAGATGCATCAAAACATTGTATCATCCGTGTAAACGAAATTGAACATGAAACGAGGCAGGGAACAGTAAACAATAAACAAGTCCAGCGGACGAAAGGCCTAGGAGCAGGCAGTGCAAATAGATCGAGAGCGATTACGATGGTTCCCTCATGCAGCTAGTGAAGAGTCTTCATATTTATGATATCTTAATTTCATATTCCCATTTTCTTCATCTTCAGCCCTCCCCTCACCTCCCTTAATTTCATATCTTTGCCAAGTCATTACTGTGATGACGGAGCTCCACTATTAGATTGTTCGTCTTTGTATTTGTCGGACTTCATTCAAGTTTTTAAAAGGCTGTGCCAGTCTTGAATAAAAGTTACTCTGAGTTAGGTTTCCTTATGGGAACAAGAGTTACTCTACTTGTTTATCCGTGTAAACGTTCGAAGAATGCCGTAGCCTAGAAAAAAATATCAAACCATAATCAGCTTTCACGTAATAACCCGCCACCCTCTCTTTGTGCTGGCTCAGGTTCCGCAAAACACTTGTGTTCATTCCATTCATTTTCGTCTGTCGGCTTGGAACAACGTTCGTGCAGCTTTGATGTGCTTATAAAAGAAAAAGAGGAATCAATTTTCAGACAGAAATAAATTCTGACGACGATCCAGTTGGACCTGTTTAAATATACTCCAAATATTACTCATGGCCTTTGTATAACTTTGTGGTATGTTACTTGCAGGTGAGTATGAAGTATGAGGCAAGGATTTGGGGAAGCTGATATCAGCAGTAGTGATAATACCAATACTGATGCGTCACCCTCCATACTGCTGATAATACGATAGGAAGAGCACATACAGATTCCACAATACCTTGGATGTGGGCGGTTGCCCTCGAAGCAGGCCGGGGTAGTTTGGGGGGAAGCCGTACTCCTCATATTGCGGGAAATTGGTAGAGGCGTGAGACACGCTACAGGTGTAGATGATACATGTCAGGATGGTCACCAGCTGGTCTGTGCACGTTAACGATCCATTGCCAGGAACACCCTGGACAATGCAAACAAGATGGAAACTTTACTTTGGCAGTTATGAAGGGCACAGAAAGTATAAAGCATGGAACAATTAAAACGGCTATTTCTCTTAAAAGTTTGAACTAATTAAGCTACTATCTGATCTCAGTTGATGGGTTCATGCTACAAAAATGTAAAATTTCACGTTTGACCCCAGCGAGATATGTATGGTGAGTTATTTAATCGTAGAGTTGAGAAGCATTTCCCATTATTTGCTGCTCTTCATTCACACAGTGTGTGTGTGTGTGTGTGTGTGTGTGTGTGTGTGTGTGTGTGAGTTGTTTTTTGCTTCTTGTTTTTTGTAAAACAAACAGGTAAATTCAAAGCGTAGCTACGTCCGATCGATTTGATCACCGGTTTAAACGAGGAAACGAAAGAATTCCGAATACCAGCAATTGTGGGGACAAAACATCTACTGGAGATAGAATTAGAAACTGAACGTGACAAAAATCACACACACACACACACACACACACACCCCCCTTTCCATTCTCCGTTAACCTCCTTCCTATACTTTGTTCATTTGATGTAAACATCCAGCATGCAGTGGCGTGGCAGGGTGTGGTGTAGTTTCCTGTCTTCCTGCATGCAGAGGCAGGACAGGGTGTGGTGTAGTTTCCTGTCTTCCTGCGTGCAGTGGCAGGGAAGGTGTGGTGTAGGTCCTGTCCTCCTGCGTGCAGAGGCAGGACAGGGTGTGGTGTAGTTTTCTGTCTTCCTTGGGTCGCCTACTGCCGTGTTATATGGCCTAATGTCACTGTTTGCACGTGCGGATTGGCTGCACGTGTTGTTCGTTTTTCAGGTTGTTTACAGTTCAGGGTGCGTTTGCTGACAACGATTTCCATTTGTGCCTGCAGTTTGTTTACTATTTCTACTTTAGTATTTAGGGTTGCTAAGTATGGTTTGCATAGTATTAACCATTTTTTCTGTTGAACATAGGTTGCATCTTTTTGAAATGTTATTGTATGGTGATGCCCTTTTTATGATTTTCCAGGATATGTTATAGTTTATTTTTTTGTCTTTAAGTCTCCAAATATATTTGCTCAGTTCTGTTTGGTTTTTTTGTATTTTTCTTTGTTGAATGACTGTTTATGGTTTGCATATCTGGTTTTGAAGTGATTTTCAGTGATCCCTATGTATGTTTCTTTTTCATTTTCTGATGTCACAGTGGCTTGGTATACAATGTTGTTATAGAGGCATTTGTTGCTTAAGGGACACTGTTCTTTTTTAGTACAATTGCAGGATTTCCTTTCTTCACCCTTCTTTGCTGTGTTGCTTTTCATTTTGTTGGATGAATCAATTATATTTTTAAGGTTAGGCATGCATGAATATGATAGTTTGATGGTGTTCTTGTTGAATATTTTGGACAATTGTGTTCTTTTGGGAAGGATGCTGTCAAAATTTTGAAAAATTCTTTCCCTACGTTTGTTTTACTCGTCCATCATATGGAGGGTTGTACCATGTGATTTTCCTTTTCCTGCTTTTTTTTGTTTTTGTTCATGTTGTTATCTGGGTTGTATTGTAGTTTGTAGCTGTAACCACTTTTTTGCAATGCCTCTTGGTATTCTGCTGCTACGTTGTTGAATACTCTTTCATTATGTGACAGATTAGATAATCTCTTGTTTTATGCCATTGGGTATGGTTTTTAGTGTAGATGGTGGGTGGTTGCTATTGATGTTTACATAATGGGTGTGTCATTAGGTTTCTTGTATGGTTTATATATGTAGTTGTTGAGGTCAAGTGTTATGTCTAAGTAGTTCACTACCTTTTTGTTTGCTTCGATGGTGATTTTTAAGTTATGGTTTTGGAAAATTTTGCATAGTTCTTTTTTCTTGTTTTCGATGGTTCTTGGATTGTTGTTTAGCGCGGCGAGGCCGTCGTCTCTGTATAGTCCGACTTGCTTTCCGAGTTGTTTTTGGATGTTGGATAGCATGAACAGTCCGACCAGTTCGCATGTTTCGGCACCGTCATACGATCCCATGGTCACATCAAATGTTGAGTTTCTGTTCGTTTTCTTGATCCATGTTTCATTTCTGCTGTAGAGTAAAGTTTTCTTGGTGTGAGAATGATTTCCATTTCTGACCCTGTTATGTCTGTGTGTTATTAGCAGCAATTTCAGAGCTTTAGTGAGTAGCTCTTCATCTATGGATGGGTAGAAGTCTACTATGTCGAATGTGATGAATACTGTGTTCTTCTGTTTGTTAAGATTTTTTGAACCATTGGATAACTTCATATGTGTTCTTCAGAGGTTGTATTCCGTGTTTGATTTTATGTTTTTTATGGCTTTTTCTATGATTTTCTTACTTATTTTGCCCAGTTCAGATTTAGATGGGTTTATTAGTCTACATGTTGGGTTGTTGTGGAAATTTGGGTTTATGGTCTTTAAGAGTTATGAAGGCTTCTTTTATTGCTGTTGTTTCTACCCTGTCACCTATATCCATGTGGTGTACGAGTTCTTTTTTCTTTTTTTCGGATGTTTTTTGTGTATGGTTTTATCAGCTTTTTTGTAGTTTTTCTGAATGTTTTTTATCAAGAAGTTGTGAGTACTCGTTTTGGTTCCATTTTGTAGTAATTACTGGTTTTGTCAGCCTTCACGAATATTTTTTTTGTCATTTTGTATTTGTTTTATTTCATTTTTTAATGATGTTTGGAAATCGTTGTTTGATTTTTTTAATTCTATGTTGGCTATCATTCTTTTCATTTTATCCTCGAAAGATTTCATTTCATCTATGGCGGTGGAGATCGCCATGATTTGAAGCCATATGTGTTTTTTGTCCTCTTTTTTTTGCATTCGGGTTCAGGAAGAAAAACGCTTTCCATCTCATGTTTCGTACGAATTTTTCAGTTTGTTCTATTAATCTTTTTAAGTAGAATTGCGGGTTGGAGAATGGTATATTTTTTTGTTGATTGTCTAAAATTAATTTCCTCCATTTTGAAATTCATTAGGCCACAGTGCTCAACTTGAGGAGCTATTATCAAGAATACTACTACCCCTTGGGGAGCAACATCTGTTTAAATAGTATGGTAAAAGGAAGTTTTAAAAAATCAACAGATCTGTTTCGAGCGCTGGCTCTCCTCAGGATGGTTTTGGGTCGCCTACTGCCGGTGTTATATGGCCTAATGTTACTGTTTGCACGTGCGGATTGGCTGCACGTGTTGTTCGGTTTTTTCAGGTTGTTTACAGTTCAGGGTGCGTTTGCTGACAACGATTTCCATTTGTGCCTGCAGTTGTTTACTATTTCTACTTTAGTATTTAGGGTTGCTAAGTATGGTTTTGCATAGTATTAACCATTTTTCTGTTGAACATAGGTTGCATCTTTTTGAAATGTTATTGTATGGTGATGCCCTTTTTATGATTTTTCAGGACATGTTATAGTTTTTTTTTTTTTGTCTTTAAGTCTCCAAATATATTTGCTCAGTTTCTGTTTGGTTATATACATATATATAATGCTGAACAATTAAGTAGTGGGGGAAAACAAGTGCAGGTCAACAATTCTTCCATCATTATAGTAATGACTTGGCAAAGATTTGAAATTGAGAGGAAAAAAAGAATTGAAGATGAAGTAATGGGAAAATGTATATCATAAATATGAAAACCCTTCGCTAGCTGCATGAGGAAACTATCTATCTATCTATCTAAATATATATATATATATATATATATGTGTGTGTGTGTGTGTGTGTGTGTGTGTGTGTGTGTGTGTGTGTGCATACCAGCAAACCACAGCCACCCTTGTCATTGTCACGTGGTTTGACGATTTCTGCCACCCAGCTCTGGATTTCTCCGTCTCCTGTGAGCTTGTCCGCTGTGTCTGTATGTTACAAACGGATATGGACAGACAGACAGACAGGGGAAAACATATTCACACACACACACACACACACACACACACACACACACACACACACGTGCACACACACACACACATATATGTACACATATGCGAGCACATACACATACACACACATGCACATACATACGCGCGCGCGCGCGCGCACACACACACACACACACACACACACACACACACTCTCTCTCTCTCTCTCTCTCTCTCTCTTATATACATGCACATGCACACACCATACATACTCACACAGAAATAGACGCGCGCGCGCGCAAACACACACACACACACACACACACACACACACACACACTCACGTACACGCGCACATATATACACACACGCGCGCACGCGTGCACGCACAGAGAGCGAGAGAGAGAGAGAGAGAGAGAGAGAGAGAGAGAGAGAGAGAGAGAGAGAGGCAATATATGTTCAGTAAAAAGCGACAACTTCTTTTCAAGAATATTTACTTTCTCCTTCTCTACATTTCACAGGGAAAATACAAAGAAATAAGTGTTAGTAGGAGGGCTTGCGTACGCGTGATAAAAGATGATGCCGACGACGGAGCCTGTTATTTGTCTCTGTTTGGATGGCCTTTTTGCTATTCGTATCCTCGTCATCGTCCACGTCCCTCTCCTCCCTCCCTCCCTTTACCTGTTTCTTTTCCTCTGCATGTCTGCCCTTTCCTTCTCTTTGTATCTCCTTTTTTACTCGTCTCCAACACAACACACACACAAGCACACACACACACACACACACACACACACACACACACACACACCACGCGCGCACGCATGCCCGCACGGTCGCATGCACGCACACATACACAAACGTACATGCACGCACATGTACACACACTCTCGAGCGCATACACACAAATGCACGCATGCATGTACGCATTCATGCACACACGAACGTACATACATACACACATACGCGCGCGCGCGTGCACACGCACACATTTACACACGCACGCGCGCGCGCGCGCACACGCACACACACACACACACACACACACACACGACGCTTTGACTATTTATCGGCTTCAGCTACATAGGCTATAAAGGGGGGGGGGGGGGGGGGGGGGAGGGGGGGAGGGGGGGGTACATATACGACTTGACACATTGCATCATTAAAGTATGAGGAAAATAAGTAATGATCAAATTAACAAAACTATCAGGACGTAATCGATTAAAGGAGAGAGAGAGAGAGAGAGAGAGAGAGAGAGAGAGAGAGAGAGAGAGAATTGTGCACGCAGGTATTTATTTTAATACAAAACTTTTGATCTGTCTTTTATTTAATCATATTAGTGTCATCTGTCCAGAAGAGGGTGTAGACCGAAACGTCGACAAGTGTTTGTTCTTGTCTTTTTACCACAACCTTCAGTAAATCCTTAAAGATTATTTTTGTATTGTTGAAAAAAAAAGGAAAAAAACAAACAAACAAAAACAAAGAAAAGGGAAAAAAAGGAAGAAAAAAAAGCAAAGCATATAAACATACTCCCAATTTATCTTCCTGAGAAACGTCACCATCAAACATACGTCGTAATGTACTTGGTCACAGAAGATTAACTGCCATTTCTGAAAATGTACATGCGGTTTAACTCGTTTATAGCCGTATCGGCTATTCTGGTAAAGTTGCAAAGTGAGACGACTGCAGGCGCTAACACATCTTAGATACATATTAGCGACCGCCCAGAGAAACGTGGACAAACGAGTCACAAGACAAAGCACAACGCGTTTCGACCTCTTGGGTCTTCTTCAGGTAAGACACAAATGAAACAGGAAACAACGAAAATCACACTTAGCTTTGATCGCTTCAGAGTTCA
>JADBJO010001096.1:84625-116912 GCA_016801955.1 Conus betulinus
CAGGCTATGATTGTATTTGGGAAACACAGCAGTTTTCTAACGAAAGATCGTTATGTAGAAACATTTCTTTATCTTTGAAAGATAACTATGTACGTTCGTGAATAGGGTATTACATTCAAGTAATAAATGCCTATTCTATAGAAATTATAAAACAGATTTCAAACGTGAAAATTACATTGAACAATTACCTGATCTATATATATTTCCCTTAATTAAATTCCGATGTAGTCACAAACTCATGATTGAAGTAGGAAGAAGACTTGGTCTTGCCCGCGAGGAACGCTTTTGTAAAGATTGTAAACAGATGTTGGAGACGAATTTCATTTCATTATGGAATGCCCAAAGTATGAAGAGTTACGAGTACGTTTTTATTCCCAGAAAGTATACGAGTGTGAAATCTGTTTACAACCTGTGCAGACTATTCTCGGCTGGCAAGAATGTTCTGTTAAAGTTGAGTAAATATTTAAAATTCAGCAAATGGTGTAAGTTTATGATGACCAGCCTGCTCTGTTTTAGTGATTATGCCATTACGCCTTTAATACACATAAAACGCTTCCTGCATTTTGCTTAGTCATTTTGTGTCATGTTGAAGTGGATTACATTTTTTTTTCTTTTGTTTTATGTCCTCCATACCCCCAAAGGGGTTCTCTCTCAATGCGTGTGTGTATGTATGAGACTCTCTCTCTCTCTTCTCTCTCTCTCTCTCTCTCTCTCACTCTCTCTCTCTCTCTCTCCTCTCTCTCTCTCTCTCCCTCTCTCTGTGTATCTGTATCTTGTGCGGGTATACGAGTATGCGTGTGATGTGTGAGCGCAGGTGTTTTCGAGCGTGCATTTTGTGTGTAGAAATAAGGAATCAAAGGATTCGTATTAGATTAGTTGAGGAGCAAGGAAAAGGAGGATTAAAAACGAGAGAGTTGGGAATACAAAATACATACTATGGCTGGTACACTTTTCTTTTTACAATGTTTGTCCTCACCGGTCTTTATGGTATCTAGCCTGTCAAACAGTCTTCAGGGTCGGTGGCTTTGAAGTGCTCAGCTCAGTAATCTGTGGCATCTTGATCGAGGCTACCGAATGGGATTGTTTTTGTAAATGGAACGATGGCGCCGAAAAAAAACATTGTTGTTGCGTCTCATGAAATAATGCGGATAATTCTGTCAACCTCCAATGTCCTTTGTAGCCAAACAAGAAGTAGAACAAAAAGTGTTTCTTTTTAAAGAATTTTATAGATTTAAAAAGGAAAAAAATCCTCAATAGCAAAACAGGCATAGAACTGAAAATACTTGGTACACACTGCAGGTGCCTGTATCTCTCGGGCCTGGTTGATGCCGGATATATATGAAAGGAAGCGTAAAGTACAGCCCTGTCATGTAGTCTCAGACCGAAATGGAAATCCGTAGCATCATCTTAATCATCCTCATTCTCATCGATCAGCATAAAAAAAATGTCTCAATTCTGTGGCCCTTCATGCCGTGCTCTCATGGTGACCCTCAATTTCGATGTCCTCTCCACATCTGTGGCTTGGTTTGGTTCGTCGGGGTCGCCGGTATCGGTGAGTCCATGGGGGTGTTGCTGGGACGGACGTGGTGGCGCCCTCCGGAGGGAGAGCTCACTCACGCCGGCTCCGCGACTAAGCAATTATTGTCGTCAGTAGGGGGCTTAGTAGGTGGTGTCCTGGGTATGTTAGATCAGAACAGGCGCCATTGAACACCACCGAAGTGACTCGGCAGCAGTGTAGTGTCTCCTCCGGTGGGTGCCTCTTGATGACGTGACATTGACTGTTCCCTGTGGGTTGCCGGTGCCAGGGCTGCGGCAGGGGGCCGACCGGGCTATGGCTTCCCCCCCCCCTGGATGGGGTGTCGGAATGAGCGGCATGGGTGCACTGCCTCTGAGGTGGCGCAGAAGTTGGGACAGCAAAAAAAAAGAAAAAAAAAAAAAAAAATACTTGGTACTGTTTCTGGAAAAAAAAAGTCACTCTAGGTAAAACGCTATTATGGTTGCATAGTTAGAATGTGCATATGATATTCTGAAAGCCCCATGCATAAACCCCGTGCAGGTTTTTTTTTTTTCTTTCTACTGTATTCTCATTATGGGAAGAAAAGCAAGTGCCATTCCTCAAGAATAATTGTGCCTTTTTTTTTAGTTTCCTTTTTTTTTTTTTTTGGTCTTACTGGGAATGTGAGCGGGAAGGCAGGGGACTTTTGTTCTCTGGAGCGCAGACTGACGCCCCCCTATTGCAACCCTGGTGTCCTGTGTGGCAGGCCAAGCTGCGTTATGACCCCGTGGAGCTGGACCCTGAGGAGATGTGTCGCATGGCCAGCGAGCAGCCCCAGGTGCTGGCCAACTACTCCGTGTCGGACGCCGTGGCCACCTTCTACCTGTACCAGAAGTACGTCCACCCTTCATCTTCGCCCTCTGCACCATCATCCCCATGGAGCCCGACGAGGTGGGTGTCTGGGGGGAGGGAGGGAGGAGAGGGGGAGGAAGGATGGAGGGGGAAAAATGGAGAGGAGAGGATGTAAGGGAGTCCGTTTGTTATACCGAAGCATATCCATTTTCCTAGGTGGAGTTTGGGACACTGTGTGACAAAAATTTATTAAACACTCTGTATCATAAGGAAGCACACCCCATGGAAATGTCATGCCGTGTATTCACTGTAAAATGTGCCAGGTAGTTTTGTTTGTTGATTCACATGGTCACGGTGAATGTTGTGGGTTATAACATCGCCATGTTACTATGGTTACTCACTGTGGGCCTGTTCTTGTACTAGAGACTAGGAAGGTAGTTGAAGGGTGCATAGATCTGGACTTCAAAGGGAAAATCTGCTCGCACCCAGCTGTCTGAAGTAGGGCTGGAGGAAAGAGAGAACCATGCTTTGTCCTTCGGTCCAGTTGAGGTGAGGGGGTGGGGGGGTGGAGGGGAACACTTGGATGACTGACCGGGCGCAAGATAGAAGGAGTGATGTTTCTGTTCAGTTCAGCGTAACCACACTTTGTTGGTCCACAGGGGAAGTCATTCTGTTCAGTTCAGCGTAACCACACTTTGTTGGTCCACAGGGGAAGTCATTCTGTTCAGTTCAGTGTAACCACACTTTGTTAATCCACAGGGGAAGTCATTCTGTTCAATTCAACATAACCACACTTTGTTAATCCACAGGGGAAGTCATTCTGTTCAATTCAGCGTAACCACACTTTGTTAGTCCACAGGGGAAGTCATTCTGTTCAGTTCAGCGTAACCACACTTTGTTAATCCACAGGGGAAGTCATTCTGTTCAGTTCAGCGTAACCACACTTTGTTAATCCACAGGGGGGCATTTCTGTTCAATTCAATGTAACCACACTTTGTTAGTCCACAGGGGAAGTTATTCTGTTCTCACAAGATATACTGTAACACATACATCATCAGCTTACAAGACACAACACAGATTGCAGTTAGTCGAAGGAAAAATCCACCACACCGTGCATTCACCTATGCAAGACGCAAACAAAACCATACTTACACTCTGAGAGCGGATTGAAAAAATACATTCACAGAAGGATTAAAAAGTAATTGTTATACACTGGTACACACAACAAACAAAAGAAGAAAACCATGACTTGCTCTTATTATTTACCGCTCTTGGAGAATTAAGCAGATTGAAATATAAAAGGGGCCTGATTGGCAAGGCGTGAGATATTGTTTTAAGATCCGGGGTTTAGTTCCTGCTGAATACAGTCGGTTTGGAAGACACTTTCTCACTGAAATTAATATCTGTGCATACTCCGCCTTCTCTTTGTCCTTCAGATGAACGTTGAATCAAGGTCATTTGCATAAAAAAAAAAGCTTGCTCACATGTTCAATCCCATGCCACGTGTGGAGAAGAGCATGCCATCGTGTGCCGGTAAGATTGATGACATTAAAGAACAACACATGCACACAGATGTTGTGTTTAGACATCATACTTGAAGAAGGATGTGACTTTTTCTTAAAGGTGGGTTAAAATTGATCCATTTGCAAAACTCACACCAGTGGTAAACCTCAAAGTTGTAGCCGAGAAATGAATAACAAAAGAAAGAAATAAAAATTGCAAAGAAGTACGACTTGGGGTTTCATATCATGTACAAATGGGGGCAAATCATGTTTTGAAATAAAATTTCATGAACACAAGAAATGCCAGACAGTTATTAACATGAAAGACAATTAATCAAAGGGTGTAAACGCGCACTGATTTTACAAGGAGTCTGGTCACAGATGAATTCAATCAAACTGAAACAGGATCATGCATAATTTTAGAATGCGCATAGTTCTGTGAAGAGTGCTTTCCCTTCACTTCGTTCATCAGTTGACCAAGGCATTTCATCTAGTTTGTCGGAAGTGAAATGATGATTGTTTTTAACAGTTTACAAAACGCAAAGGAACAAACGCAGGTCAAACCAAAACCAAAAATGACAAAAAACAAGAAACATACAAAATGCTTTGTCAAAATTTGATGCTTTCCAAGCTGCTACCACAACCAGAAACATCACCCAAAAAGACCATACTCGCGCTGACTGGACAACAGCAGAGTTGACCAGTGACAGAGTTTTGGAACAACAATGGTCGACAGAGTTTCAGTGGCTGACGTTCTAGTCTTCAGACTTGATGTCAAGCAAAATGTGCAACACAGCAAAAAGCTTGCTTCTTTTTTTTTTTTTTTTTTTTTTTTTACGACTGAAGGATCGGAACACTTTCAGTGATCAGCTCATGTTTGCCATCAAAAGTCCAAGTTACACGGACAATATTGTAGTTGACACATTGATTAAACACACACCATTATGATACATGTCATTGATGACAGAGGTATTTTTAATAAATTGTGACAGAATGCTTTGTGCACAACCCCTCCCCCACGCACCCCCCCCCCCCCCCCCCTACAATTTTTAGTTGGGATTATAGAAACCCACCAAAATTCAGCTTGGGGTGTGAAAACCCTTACATTTTTATTGATGTGAATACGTGACAACTGGACCATGGGATCACCAGCGAAGGCATGTGTGTGGGCCAGGTGCTGCGTAAAGGGTCTGGCACGCTGTGTGAGGCACTGCTGATGGTGCAGGCCTACCACGCCACATCATCTTCCCAAACAAGCAGGAGTCCGTCCTCAACAAGCTGACTGACGACGGCCACGTCCTGGACTCCGAGACATACGTGGGCGGCCACGTGGAGGCTCTGGAGTCTGGCGTGTTTCGGGCTGACCTCCCCTGTCGGTTCAGAATGGTGGGTTGGGGGGTGATTTCTGGTGCATGTGCTTTTGCAAGTTAATGTGCATGGTGAGGTATAGGGTAGAAACTTGTTTCTTTTTACCTATGAAAAGATTGCATAGCTGTCCCCCCCATCCTCCCGCTGCCCACTCACACAGCAAATACATACTGTCTCTCACAGACACATTCACACTCATGTACATGTGCGGGCTCATGCACACACTCACATACAGACATGCATGCATGTATGCACACACACACTCACACACGCATGCACGCACAGTAATTTTCTTGACAAACAAACAGACAAGCTCATTGCATTATCCATAGACGTACATGCCGGCTTACACACTCAGCCAGTGTTGTTCTGCTAAATGTCTTCTGCCAGACTGATGAAGCCCTGTCTGTAATTGCATGCTACATGAGTTTGGTCCCCTGCTGTGTGTGTGTGTGTGTGTGTGTGTGTGTGTGTGTGTGGTCTGAATAGCAATTCTGGCGTTCATCTGTGCATTGATTGTGATAAGTTTTGAGAATCTTCATGTTTTTTTCTGAAGCGCCAGTTCCTATAAAAACCCTTCTCTACAAAGAATGATTTTTCACAGACATTTTCAAGGTGATTGTAGAGGCATCGAAGACACTCTCATTTTCATGGAAACAAATATTGATGTTAACAGTGAACAGGTGTGCAGTCCCTGTTATGTGCGTGGCATGACTGATGCAGGTGCCGGAGGCCTTCCAGACGTTGATGGACAACGTGGAGCGCACCATGCGACACGCCATCGAAGAGGAGGAGAAGGTTCCCATGGAGCAGGTCACCAACAACTTCTCTGAGGTCAGCCGCAGGGAATAATTACCTGAATTTTGATGGTGGTTTGGGGGTACTTAATTTTCTGCCTATTTTGTGGATTTCAGAAAAGTGTGAAGGTGAGATATTGTGAAAGAAGTTTGAGTGAACAAGCTACTTGGTCCAGGTATCGTTCAGACACAGGACGAGAATGATGTTCAGTGGGGGTGCAAACATTTGGGGTTAGAGTTTTAACCAGTAAAGGATGTCTGACATTGAGTTGCCATGTTGTTAACTGATGTCCATCCTGAAGGCTCTGAAATCTCATTGTGGGCAGCTGGGGTATAACAGTAAAACTGAACTGATAACACACATACATATGCACACACACACACACACACACACACACACACACACACACACACACACACACACACACACACACATCCACACACACTTAAACACATACGCACACTCACACTCACTCGAAACACACACAACACTCAAACACACACACACGCACACACAATCACACACACTCAAACACACGCGCTCACCATCACACACACACGCACACGCACACGCACACCACTTCACCTGTGGCTGATTCCAGGTGTGTGTTTGGGGTGTGGAAACAGGTGTGCAGTGACATTGTGGACAAGCTGTCCATGCTGAGGGACTGCCCCAACCGCCTGGAGAACCCCATCATCTACCACCTGGACGTGGGCGCCATGTACCCCAACATCATCCTCACCAACCGACTCCAGGTAAACCATCACCCTTTGGCCAGGTGCCATTTCACTCACCTTCAGTGGATCTCAGCCCTTTTTGTTTTCATTGGGGACCACATTATTAAGTTTGAAAAAATTGTTTATAAGGATCCACCAAACAACACAGACAAAGGATTCACAGGACAGAACTTGACGCGTTTTGTATTCAGCGCCCATCTTGCGCGGAATTGGATGAAGAGAAGTGATGCTCGTTCATTTTCGTAGTCCTGAGTGTTGTGTATCTTGCCAGAAGAAGACCTTAGAGGTCAAAACGCGTTGTGTCTTGTCTTGTGATTCGTTTGTCTACGTTTTTCGGCGGAGCGTTATGGATGATTTTTCAAATTTGTTTAGATTTCTGCCTGCAGTCGCTTCACTTTGCAATTAAATCTCACATTGATAAGATTTTTTTCTCCCCTCTACAGACTGCCAACTAGGTTTAATACTTGAATTTAATGTATGCCAGTGAGCACATTTGTGACCCGTTCTCACAAAATCACCTGTAAGTCGCCTCAGGGCTTTCTGTTCAATTTGGCCTGACAGGGTTGTGGGTCAAATTTGTCCGTTTTTGGGTTTTCTGCAGAAATCACTCTGTCTGGACTTATTCTACACTATACTAGTTGGATTTGCCCAAAATCGAACGAGAAAAGGCTTAAAAAGTGATTTTTTCTCATGTTAGAAGCTTGTTTTGTGATCGTTCTGTGTGCAAAGAGGCCTATTTTCAAACACATTTTTCTAACTTCACCCTGACAGGGCCCCGGCATGTTATATACCTACAGAAAGCTCGTGGTGTCTATTTTTAAACTTGACACACTATTTGAACAGAACAACCAATCAGAACTCACGAGACGGCAAAGTATCACGTAAACAGTGCGTGAACACTGACCAATCAGCGAGCCCACTATGAGACAGCCTTGGTGACATGACTTGTCTCTAGTTGTAATCCTGTTCCTGATTGGTTAAAATCTATTCGGCGACCGACTTCCGCGGTAAACACAGTGCTGATCAACAATGGCGAGCGAAGACGCCCGTGTTGCTTACCTTCTTGAATTCGTGCCAGTCAAGCAATTTATTTGGGCATGGAACCGACAGAAATGCAGCGAAAGAATTTATTGAAGATTATTTTACTGCCAAGCACACCGAAGAGAACTGGTCGGACCCTGACGACTACGATTCCGATGAAGAAGGTTCATTTCCAGACTCAAAACTCGAGCCGGTCGAATCTGAACCTGAGGAAAGCGATGACGATGCCGAGACAGCTTTTGCTAACGAACAAGAAAGAGTTGCTCGAGCGAAAGAGTCAATGGTGTGGATGATAGTGCAGTTCTTCAAAAAGAAGGAACCGCTGACTGTGATGAAGACATGGGTTTTCAATGGACTCCCTGCCCCTGCCATGGTTGCCAGCGCCCAGCAGTGGTCATGCCAGTGTAAACAGATAAAAGTTGCGACAAAGGCAGCAGGTGACCAGCGAAGTGGATGCGTGACACAATTCAGCCCAGATGAAATTATGGATATTCAGCTGTCAGTCCAAGAGTTGATGAGAGGTGAGCAGTAAATTAATGTGCTTGCATGGATGTGTACTGGGTGAAGTGGAGGCCAGGGGAATGCATAGTGTGTGTGTGTGTGTGTGTGTGTGTGTGTGAACATGTGTGTGTGTGTGTGTGTGTGTGTGTGTGTGTGTGTGTGTGTGTGTGTGTGTGTGTGTGTGTGTGTGTGTGTGTGTGTGTGTGTGTGTGTGTGTGTGTGTGTGTGTGTGTGTGTGTGTGTGAACATGTGTGTGTGTGTGTGTGTGTTATGTGTGAGCATGTGTGTGTGTGTGTGAATGAATGAACATGTATTGATTGTGTATGTGTGTGTGTGTGTGTGTGTGTGTGTGTGTGTGTGTGTGTGGATGAACATGTGTGTGTGTGTGTGTGTGTGTGTGTGTGTGTGTGTGTGTGTGTGTGTGTGTGAGTGAGTGAATGAATTCTGATGTGTGTGTGTGGGTATGTGTGTGGTTTGTGTGTGTGTGTGTGTGTGTGTGTGTGTGTGTGTGTGTGTGTGTAGTTGTGTGCTTTTGTTGTCAGCACATGCTCATTAAATGAACTCCTGTGAAAGGGTCTTTTTTGTTGATCTGAATTTTAAAAAAATGATGTGCCAGACAACTAGCACAAACAATTTACAAGATTTCTTTGACTCTATTATCTGAAGGATTTGCTTTAATTTCCTTTTAAGATTTGGTTCAAATTCATCCTGCAGTCACCAGACATTGAAACTAAAAATTTTTCTCTGTTTTTACTATACTCAACAAATACATTGGAGGGGTGGTGGGGTTTAGATTGTGTTTGTTTTTTTTTATATAAATTTCCTCTGTACTTAACTGTACCTGAATTTTGATTGCATTCAGTCATTTCTTCAAAGCTTTATTTTATTTTTTTTTTTTATTTTATTTGCATTCATGTAGCAGCAGCATCTTACTTTTAATCAACTTTTAAGCATAGTGCTAGTTAAAACAGATAAAGCATCAATAATTTTTCTTAGGCCAGGCAAAAATGAACCATTACTTTATGTTTTAATGTGAATACCACAGACACAACACCAAAAATTATTAACAGAACCAAAATGACACATCTATAAACAATATTGTGTGCTGCAGGTTTGATTTATGATAAAAGACACATTATTATTTTTTTGTTATTGTGTTTGCAGATACAAAGGATATGATGATTCTTGGTATCATCGCATCAAGTATCCGAAATGGCCAGACAACAGAATGTCAAAGCGCAAAGAGCAGACGGACCGCCAGAAATCCCGTTCTTCATATACTTTAAAGTCCAGATCTGTCTGCAGCAAGACTTTATGCAAGCTTGTTTGGTAAGTAGAAATTGAACAACTACCTATTGTACTATTCACTGAATGACACAAGGTAATCCCCACCCCTCTCCCAGCCCAAGCCCCCCAAAAAGAACCATGCACACACACACACACACACACACACACACACACACACACACACACACACTGACTGACTGAAACCAGTTTTATTGTCAGATTAACTCGAGGTTTATACTCGCACACACACACACACACACACACACACACACACACACACACACACACACACACACTTGTACACACTGTTTTACTGACATTTAGCCTGACCTACTTAAAGTCAGACCTAAGTCCTAAGTGGGAGAAGCATTTAGGTAGATGATGAATAGAAAGAAGTGATTGAAATAACAATGGAGATTATAAATGAGTAAGTCAAAGAAAGAAAATTTTTTAATGTGTAATACTGTAGATCTATAGAGTTTAATAAATGAATCAGTGGAAATACAGATTTGATTTTAGAAAAAGAGGAGAAAACATTATTTCAAAAAGTGTAATAAAAGAAGTGAGGGTGAAAAGGAAACAAAATTACCTTAATTGATAGAGGTTGGATTTGAAGGAAATTATAATTCCGATGTATTGTAATTGACTTTCAAGTTGTTTTAACCATCGAGAAAAAGCAGTTCAAGATCAACAGAAAGAAATAGGGCAGGTTAAGTTGTACTACAGAAACTTTTTTTTTAACTCCCCCCATTGTGTGTGTGTGTGTGTGTGTGTGTGTGTGTGTGTGTGTGTGTGTGTGTGAACTCTGACTGAAATGAATGATGCTTTTCAGTGTGACTGTATCCAAACATATTTATCATTTTTATCATCAATGGGTAGTAATCTATTCTTGTTCATTTGTTCATGTCTTTGCAGCATTGGTGACCAGAAACTGAAGACACTGTGCAAACATTTCAAAGAGTTTGGGACTGGTCCCTAGAAAGCTGATGTCTGGAGGGAGAAAAAACAACACTAAAGCTCTCTGCCTTGCTGACAATGAACGTGTTGTAGACTTCATAAAGGGCTATGCTCGCCACCATGCCATCTGCTTGCCTGGTCGTGTCCCTGGATTCAAAAGGGATGACCTTCAGCTGCTACCAACATCAGAGACAAAAAGCACAATCTACAGGCGGTACCGCTCAAGTTGCCAAAATGCAGGTTGGTTATACCTTGGACTTTATTTTGTTAAATATGAACTTAAACACAAACAAAAGCAATCAAATGAACAAAATCACAAACAAATAGAAACATTTGCATTCATAAGTCGGTTGAGCTCATTCAAACTATAACTGGTTTTATCAAGATGTTTCACACTTTTTGGTGATGGATCCTCATACAGAGATTCTTTTTCAAAAATTTTATTCTGGCAGTCTTTTTTGTGAATTTTGTTCATGATTTCCTTTTTGCCCCCACTGACTGAGCATAAGCAGAATGATAGAGCTACAACTGAAAAGGCACCTATGTGGTTGGATGCCCTCTGTTGGATTTTCATTGATGCACTTTCTGTGGACTACTAGTGATGAGGATAGAACAGGAAATCTATGTGTTTGAAAAAATGAGGACAGAATAAGCCACTTCAGGTAAGTGCAGATAGAATATTATGGAAAATCGTACACCAACAATGAATAAATAATGGGGGAGAAAGAAGAAAAAGTGACGCAAAAATTATCCAATAAAAAAATAAGTAATGTCCGTTAATTTGATTTCAGGTCATCGATTTGTGGGTGCCTCAACCTTCCGGAAACTGTGGCTACAGCTCTGTCCGTACATTGTGGTGACGCGGCCTTCAACGGATCTTTGTTGGCGATGTCAGCAGAATACATCAAAAATCTTCCGTGGAGCGTGGACCTTAGAAGAAAAGCAAGCTCTGATGGATGAACATCAGCGACATTTAAGTGCTGTGGAGCCGAGCGACAGTTCTACAGAGATATGGTGGCAAGTTCCAAGGCAACAGTGGCTCAGCAAGGTTTTGCTGGCCTTGGCCCATCCATTCCAAACAGCAGGGACATTACACTGCATTATTCGTTTGATTTTGCACAACAGGTGCATTTCCCTAGCTGGCCGGATCAGCCAGGTCCCATGTACTTTCCTGACACCAAGAAAGTGCGGCATATTTGGGATCTGCTGTGAAGGATTTCCTAGACAGGTGAACTATTTGATTGATGAAAGTGTAAATGTAAGCAAAGGCTCAAATGGGGTAATCAGCTACCTCCATCATTTTTTTGAGAACTTTGCGCTTGGCGAGAAACATGTCAGTCTTCATTGTGATAACTGTTCTGGCCAAAATAAAAACAAATTCGTAATCTGGTACTGTGCATGGAGAGTGATGCGTGGACTCCACACAACCATCACCATCAACTTCATGCCACCAGGACACACAAAATTTGCTCCAGACTGGTGTTTTGGACTTCTTAAAAGAAACTTCAGGCGCACTCCTGTCCACTGTCTTCAGGATCTTTGTCAGGTGGTACACAACTCCACACCGGAGTCAAAAGTCAATATTCCCCAGTTGGTTGGCAGGAAGACTGGTCAGTGCTTGTGCCAACTTTTGATTGGCAATCTTACTTGAAGCCTGCATGCATTGATTTCAAGGGGATCAAGAAAATTGCCCACTTTCGCTTCAGTGCTGAGCAGCCTGGTTTTGTTCACTTCAAGACTGGATTAGCAGAGGAAGAAGAGACCAAGCAACTTGTGAAGCCAGCAGCGTACCAGAGGCTTGCTGCCATGCCACTGAAGTTGCCTCCTCCGAAACTGGATTTTGCTCGGCAGAGCTATCTGTTCAATTCAATTCGGGAGTTCGTGAGTGACAATCACAAGGATACTGTGTGCCCTCCTCCCAGAGAAGAAGATCGTCCCATCAATTAGGCTCTGCTTTTTCCCTCTGTAAATCTGAAAAGTTTTTTTGTGGTGTGTTTTATCTTTTCAATTATGGATTTCCTGGTTCTTTCTGAAGAGGGTCATTGTGTGAAACAGAAGTCAGGTAGGCTTTGTAAAAAATTTTTACTTTTCTTTTTTTATTTAGTTTTATTTTACATTTTTGTTTGTTCATCCAGCTTTTGTGTGTGCCTGATATCTTAAAAGGGAAAATTTACAACAAGCACATTCTGGCATATTGTGTGGAGTAAAACTACCTGAGCAAAAAAAAAAAAAAAAAAAAAAAAAAATCTGGATAATAAGTTCATTACATCATTCCAAACATTTTATGCTGTACTGTCCATTTATGACCTTGCAGGTTTTTATTACTGTAATCCAGACTTAGCTCTGGAAAATGGCAATGTGGTGAAATAATCAAATAAATAGGAACTTGTGATTTTGTAATACTGTCTGTGAGTACATATATTTGTCAGTATGCCAGGTGAAAAGAAAAAGGACATGAAATAAGTATTCCTTGTTTACACAGTAGCTTAGACATTCTTCTTGCTCTGTGCAAAGTTTGAAAACAATTGGTGAATATTGAAGGCCCGTTGCTATGGAAAAACTGACCCAACATGACCAAAAACTTTAAAGCTCGATTTTCTCAAAATGGCTGTCATGCCACCACAAGGTTTCAAAACAGCACATCTCAGCCAATTTTTTTTAGTAGAGCTATGACACTTATATCATTGTAAGCAGCATGATCTCCTCTTTTCAAACATGTATGTATCTCAAATTATGAAATTTTCAAGTTATGGGTGATTTTGTGAGAACGGGTCACATTTGTCAGAACAGCCGCAGATATAGAATTGTTGAATATTGCTTTCACCACGCTGTATTTGGACTCTGTTAAGCAGCCCATGGTGTTGTGTTTTAAATAGGCTGCTCTGTCGTTGACCTAGAAGCAAGTACAAGTGGGTCAGTTGGACATGGCTTGTTATTTTTGTCCACCATTCAACAAGCAGAAACAGGGCTGTCCAGTTTCTTTACTCATGCAAGGAAAATATGAAAAACAGAAAAATGGCTCAAAGGGAGAGGATTCTTCAGAGGTGTCACACCAGCAGAATGAATCGCGCACACTTGATGAGATATCACTGTTTGATATGTGGTTGATTACTTTTTTTTGTGCTGTACTTCCAAGATATATAAGTGTGTGTGTGTGTGTGATTATCTGTGTGTGTGTGTGTGTGTGTGTGTGTGATTTTTTGTGGTGTGTGTGTGAAAAGGCAAGTCAAAGAAACATGTTAAACAACTTTATGTAAAATATGAATCATTCTGCTCTCTGTACAGCAACAAAGAAATAAATGAAGAAAAATTTTTTCGTCTGCGGATGTTCAGCCAGAGGTGTAAATTAGCAAACCCAGGTAGCTCATCTGGCTGCTGCATTCGAGTTTCTACACATTAGGTACCATCTAGCATCATGGTTTGAAAAGATCCAGTCAGTTTGAACCATTTGTTGGTGGTAAAATGGTTTTTGCATGTTTGTAGAGGAAGAGACGTGCTGCAATTTGGGTCCTGTTGAATGACAAACCATCATCATCATCATCTTTTATCATTATCATCACCATCATCATCATCATCATCATCATCATCATCATCATCGTCATCTTTATTACTATCATCTTCCATAATCATCTTCATCATTACCATCATCATCATCTTTGTCATCACCATCATCATCATCATCGTCACTGTCATCATCATCATCTTTATTTTTATCATCTTCATCATCTTCCATCATCACCATCATCATCATCATTGTCGTTACCATTGTCACAGCCGCCGGCCATTGTGGACGAGGAGACGTGTGTGCGGCATGCGATTTCAACAAGCCGGGGTCACGGTGTCAGCGACGCCTGCCCTGGATGTGGCGGGGAGAGTTCAGTGAGTGACGCTGTCTTGTTTGTGCCTTCCGCTGCGTAGTCTGCTGTTTGTCAGTGTGGTTGGTTGTTGCTTGCTTGCTAAGTATTTGTCACATTCGGTTATGGATATTCATGTACTTTGTCATTTGTTGGTTGCTTAGCGTTGATTACATTCAGTTATGGAAATTCATGTACATATTCAATTTAGCTGATCCTTTGGGGTTTTTTTTTTTTTTGTTTGTTTAGAAAATGAACATTCAAGATGGAGACTGTTGGTGCAAGGGTAATAATGCTTTCAGTTGAAGTTCTCGGTGTGAATATCTATTTTTATGAGTTGTGAATGACGAAGAGTGATGGTAACACAAACTTTAGCCTTAAATCTCTGTCTTGCTAGGGACGTGACGACTATTTGGAAATGCATAAATGAAATTTTACGTTTGAAAAAATACATCTGCTTTGCATTGAGATAGTGACCACATAGGTATAAAAACGAATAACAGTTTACACTTGGCACATTCCCTTCACTGTTTTCTTGGAAAACTTTGTTTTAGTTTGCCAGCTTTAACCAGTTTGGTTATGCTATATTTTGTCATCTGTGAGGAATATGAACCAATATGAATTCTGTTTTTTTTTGTGTGTGTGTTTCCCATGTCTCTCTCCTATCCCTGTCCTTGGGCACCAGAGATCAGTTGACCAATGAAATATGTTGAAATAGATCTTGTGGTAGAAAAACTCACGAATCTTTCTGACCCGCAGTGCCGGCAACACGGAACGAGTTCCAACGCATCCAGCAGCAGTTGGAGAACGAGAAGTTCCCGCCGGAGTTCCCGGGGGGCACGCCCGCGCCTTCCACCAGCTGCCCCGGGAGGAACAGGCCAGCATTGAAAAGAAACGACTGGCAGGTGGGGGGCTCTTCTTTGTGCTTACAGTTCTTGTAGAAAAGGGGGTAGTTTACAATGGGAACGAAGAAATGCTGTCTGTGAGTCTGTCTCTCCGTCCATGGTCAAAATGTGTTCCACTGGCTCCAGACAAAACTTCTGGGCGGATCTTTCTGAAAATTTGTAAGTATACAGCTATAAATGAGAATTAAAAAAAATCAAGTCCGATAAGGGAAATAACCACCGCACTGTCATGTTTTTCCTTCCACTAACTGGAAATTGTCTCCCCTCTTTGTTCTGGGAGTATGTTTCTATGTTTTGCATTTTGTCCTTACTTAAGGAGAATTCTTTGTGAATCCTCCAAAAACAAGGACAAACAAGCTTCAAGACAAAATATGACACGCTTCAACCTTTTAGGTCTTCTACAGGCAGGATAAACTGTTTCTTGTCACAGGAGATGGTGGGGGGGGGGGGGGGGGGGGTAGAGGTAGTTTAAAAAAAACCTGCCTTTTGGTGGATTTTTACTTGAAAAGGAAGAGAGAGAGAGAATCGTGCATTTCATTTCTCTGTGACTTGGCCTCCGTCAGCACCCTGCGCACCTCCTGAATGCTTTGGGCAGGGCATCGTATTTCACTCCTGTCTGCAGGATACAGTGGTAACAATCAGGGGAGGAGGGTTCTTCAAGGTATTTTGTAAACTCTTTCCTGCAAATTTCTAAAGATTTGTTTAGATCTCCACGTGCAGTCGTCTCTCTTTGCAGCTAAATGTGTTTCTGCAGTTGATCCAGCGTTGAAATCTTCAGGAGCACAACTGGTGAACAGTTGGAAAGTATCCATTTAAAATCATCACAGTCATCTAAACTTGTGCAAGTCTGTATTTCATGCCAGCTCTACTCTCCCTCTTTGAGAGCAAAGACCTGCAGTGAGAGATCTTTCACCTTCAAGCGCCAGCAGTCTGGAACAATCCGCCTTTCAGTCTTAGACAGTTTGAGTCTTTCTCTTTGTTTAAGGCCATTCTTTCAGAAGAGTATGACTCCCTCCCTTCACTCCCACCCACACCCCCCACCCCATTCTGCCAGCGCTGTTCGATCTGTGCACAGAAAACATGAATGAGTTGTTGTGTATGTATAGTCTTTCTCTTTTTTTTTTTTTTCCAGAGTGATATGTGAACTTTTCTGTGTTTTTGGTCGGTTTCACATGTCTGCATAGTTATAAAGAGCGTCATAGAATAATTGTCTCTGCTTTGTTCATTTCAGTATTTATTTCTAATTATCAGTAGATAATTTTTTGTTGCCAGGAAATACAACTGCCGTAACTCAGATTCTTTTGCATTTTTTGAGATTTTTGGTATACTATAAGAGCAGGCCAAGGGGCATACTGCAGCCAAGTCCCAGTCATGTTGTCCTAAAATAAACGTGCTGTAATCAAAATTTTGGCGTCGTATACTATACCATGTCAGACCATAGCATTAAACGGCTGTCAGTCAGCTCTGTCAGGCCGAAGTTTTGTGGCAAATGCAGTCATAAGATAGTCACGTGACGCCCACCCTACTCCCGCCTACGGAAGATGCCGAAGATTGTGTACTGTCCCGTCATTCTACTTCGGCCTGTCGCCCAAGCAAGATAAGTCTTGTGCTCTGTCTCACCTATACTTTGCCTTTGTGTAAAGATTGCTGTGTTTGCACTCTGTACTCATTTATCTGTGGCTTCCACTTATATCGTGACGTGTGAGGTTATCGGATGGGCTAGCATTCTAACCTTATTTACGGAAATTTTTCTCGCGATCGTGGTGGTGCTCCCGGTTCTTGTCTATTTGCGTAACCGGTTCGAGGTTGATCAACATTTTCCATCGCCACGTCCATCGCGTTTTCTCTGCCTCCCTTTGTCCATCGGCCTTGCATTCTCACTCGCCTTTACGGCCTTTTCGCCCCTAAATTCCGATTTCTATCTCGCCGTTACTTGTACCACGATTCCACTATCTCATCTGCGACGATCGCGGGTCGGTTTCGTCGCCATCTTGTTTTGCGCCGGTCTTCATTCCTTGTCGCACCAGCTTTCTAGCCCACGCTATTACACGTGGTTTGTCGTTCGGAATTTGCTTCCTACACTTGTTTACACCCCTCCCATTCATTGCCGCATTTTTCGATCGGCTTCGTGTGCGTGGCGATCGCATCGCCCTTCGGCATTGCTGTTACACAGGGCGTTACTCAGCACTTTTGGTTCACGCCACTGCCGTTGCTCACGCACGGTTTCGTTCATCGCTACTGCGTTTTTCTGACACTGGGCGAGCTTGTTTACTTTTATATTTCCATTGTGTTATATTGCTATTGTGTGCGCACGGTCGATCGACCTGTATACCCTCCTCGATCGACCGTCGTGTTAACGATCGTGTGCTCCGGTTTTGCTCGGCGCCCATTGCCCAAAATGGTGAAGGACTCGGTTGGGCCGAGCAGCTCTGACGTTCAGAGTTCGCTCGCTTTCCCGGAGGACCAACGAGTTGGTTCCAACTCCGAGCAGACCGTTCTTCCCGCGGGAGAACGGACGGCCGCGGTAGTTGGAGACGACCTTCCCCGCGAAGGGGACGCGGGACTTTCCCTCCTCTACCCGACCGCCGACGACGCACACGACCGTTGCGTTCGAAAGCTACTAGGCAATTGGCTGCTATTTCCAAATGCTTATCGTTCACCCTGCCCCAGAAAAATCAAAGGGCAAGGCCCCCCTTAAGGGATCCACTCAAGTCTAAGCATCCAAGCGGGATTCCGCTTCTCCTCCAGCCACCCTGCCTTCTAGCTTTCCGGCGCATAGTCAGACATCCGTTTACTATGCCCAGCACCACGCGACCCTCGGCCCCCGGGGACCTTTGCCGAGGCGCGGACAGGCACGGGTGACGGTTTTTGGACTGGAACCTCCACCCGTCACTCGCATTTATGAGAGACGCGCGGTCCACGTCTCCCCCCCCATCTGGACTCGCCGTCTCACGACGCTCTTCCCCACCGTGCACAGGTGCAGCAGCCAACACCCCTGCACGAGGACGAGCGTCGTCCGTTATCTCCGGACGCAGTTTTATGGCCACGTCATGGCAAGACCATGCACATGACCATAACTGGGCGCGTATGGGAACACCGAGTGCCTCCACCGGTTGTGAACATACACAAGGACGGCCGATCTACCCGCTCGCCCGTCGCAGGGTTCCCCTAGGGGTTCAGGACGCTGGGGGTCCGACCTACTCGGCCCCCCCTTTTGGGCAACGTCCTCGGTCCCGTTCCTCCGGGGGAGGATCTACCAGCGGGACCACGGGTAACCGACCCTATTCCCCTGGGTCCCAGCACACTCCTGGGGGGGGGGGGACGACATACCATGGTCGAACACTACCCCCCCTCTGCTGCCCAAGGTTACCCCGGTCCCCGGGGAGTCCCTGCACAGTACCCTGGGCCGCCACAGCCCGCTTATCTCCCCGGGGACCAGTGGCTCTATGCCCCCGAGAGAGACCAGTGACTTTACACCCACTCCCAACCGGAACAGCTATATGGTCGCTTGTGGCACCCAATCTCACAGACCTGGGTCGACCTTGGTCTCCCACCTCGGGCGCTGTCCGATCGGCAGTCCGGGCTCTCCCACCCTGGCCCGTCTGCCGAGCACAGAGCCACGAGGGCCCCGCCCTCCCCCCCCCCCCCACCACCCAACGAGGGCGGGACCCTCACGCACCCCCGCGCAGATGCCCCTGAGGAGGACCTACCTTCCCAGGAATTCGACTCCCCACACCCGGAGGACGACGACGACGATGAGGACCTCTTCTCATCCCTTTACGATATCCGCACCATTGACCGGTTTCGACCGGACTTGGAGTCAAGGGAAGCCCCTCCCTCTGCCGATATCTTGGCCTTCCCTGACATCGTCGGGCCGCCCCCAGCCCAACGCAAACTCAGGCTCGTCGCTCCTCAGTCCCTCACTTCGCTGTGGGAGAGTCCGGCAATCCGCGCCAGGGGGTGCAGACGCCGTCCCCCCGCCGGGTCAAGACCTTCCCCCGGCGCCCAATCGACCCCCTTCGGCTCCCTCCTCGGGACCCGCAGGAAGCACCCAGTGACCTCCCTCTTTGCAGACAATCCGGGCGACCAGGGAGAGTGGGCCATCTCCCAGTCTGATTGTCGCCTGATGCCCCAACCGGGCCCCCCCCTACTTCGGGCACCATCTCCTTTAAAGCATTAAAGGACTGGGACCGAGTAGCCCGGATGGGCATCTTACACATCATTGCAGGGCATGCCTACCTTACCATGCTCTTGCAGAGGGCGGAGGTACTCTGGCCTGGGGATGACGGCGCCGTCCCAGTGCCTTCGGACATACCTCCGAACCACACCATGAGGACGAATCTCGCTTATTCAGCGATCCCTTTATGCGACACCTAGTCAACAGGATATCGCATCACTTGTCGGCTGCGGCGGACAGCGCAGCAACAAGCCACTTCTATTGCCTGCTAGTGGCCAGAAACGCGGTGCTTTCACGCTCTTCACTCCCCGGCACTCAAGGCTTCCCTTCGGTGTGTCCCGGGCCAGGATCACTCGCACTTTGGCGAGTACTCCACCTCGGATATGTCCCTTTCGGTCGAGAAACGCATGCAGGCGGCGTCCTTTGCCCCCCGGCCTCAGCCACGCCCTTCCAGGCCCCCCTATTGGTCTTACCCAGGTCCATCGGGCCCACACCGTATCCCCGACAAGCCCCATCTCCCAACGCCGGGCCGGCTAAGCGCCCTCTAGATTCGCAGAGGTCGAAATCGAAACCTTGCCAGCAACTCCATTTTCGGTTCGGCCAACAGGCATGCCCTCTCCAGTGACTAGGGGACACACCCGCGGTGGGCACGGAACAGGAACAACCCGCCCACCCAGGCCCAACCCCGGGTTTTACTCCCACCTGTTCGTGATCCCCAAACCCTCGGGGAGATGGAGGCCCATCCTCGACCTCTCTCTCTCCGCCCTCCCAGATCAGGACTCCATCCATCCCACCTAGATTGGGCCACCTCCATAGATCTGAAGGATGCGTACTTCCAGATCCTCCTTTCCTTTACCCACAGACGTTACCTCCGGTTCGTCTGGCAGGGTCGGGTGTTCCGGTTCAAAGCTCTCCCCTTTGGTCTCTCCCTGGCACCCTTCCTCTTCACGAAGGTTGTCAAGGAGATGGCCGCCCCCTAGCCAGACAGGAGGACATGCGCCTCCTGGTGTACCTCGACGACTGGCTTGTCCTGGCCTCCTCCCGGGCTCAGTGCTGAGCCCACACCACGCGCCTCCTCAGGCTCTGTTCCACCCTGGGTTTTGTAACCAACCCCTCAATGCGAAACTCATCCCCAGTCAGAGGTTCTATTTCCTGGGCATGAGTTTCGACACGATTGCCATGAAGGTCGCCCCGTCCCCAGAGAGGTCCGCTGCTGGGATAGTGGACCTCTTCTTTCGCCTCTTAGGGATGATGAAGTCCCTTTCAGCCCTCATCCGCTAGGTCGGGTCCCCAAACCCCAGCTGCAGAGGGAGTTCCGGCGGCGGCGGTCCCAGACCTCGGACCGCTGGGCCCTGACCATTCCCCACGGCCACTGGTTCTCTGGCGCCACGGACGAATGGCTACGGGTCTTTGTGGCCGAGTGGTTAAGGCGATAGACTAGAAATCTATTGGGGGTCTCCCCGCACAGGTTCGAATCTTGTCGACGACCTTGTTTTTAAGACAATCCGTCCACTTTGACCACCGGCGTTCCAATCTCTCTCCCAACTCAGTCCCTCAAACTGTACACGGACGCCTCCAACTCGGGCTGGGGGGCCCACTTGGGGGACAGTCATGCCCTGGGGGGTGTGGGACGCACAGATGGCACGCCTCCACATCAAGATATTAGAATTGGAAGCGGTCAGGCTGGCCTTCCTCCACTTCCAACACCTAATCTCGCCCAACTGGTTCTCCTCCTCACGGACAACATGTTGGTATCCCATTACATCAACAAGGGGGGGGGGGGGGGGGGGGGGGGGGGGGGGGGGGGGGGGCTCACTCTCCATCGGGCCTCTCCTATGGACAGAGGCCCTCCTTCGCTGGTGCCACGCACGGGGAACCACCCTCCGTGCGAGACATTCAGCAGGGACACGCAACATCCTGGCAGACTCTCTCTCAGCCGCTCAGGGATCCTTCTGCACACAGAGAGTGGACCCTGAACAAGCTGACGCTAAACCACAGTATGGGAGCACTGGTTCAAGCCCATGGTCGACCTCTTGGCGACCCGCTTCAACCATCGCCTTCCCATGTATGTCTCTCCCGTCCTGGATCTCCGAGCGTACGCAGTCGATGCGCTCTCCCCCCCTGGACGGGACTCATCGCGTACACCTTTCCCCCTTCCCAATACTTCAAAAAAGTGATCAGGAAGGCCAGGCTGGAGAGACCCAAACTCATCCTTATAACCCCGTGGTGGCCCGGCCCAGTTGTGGTTCCCAGACCTCAGGTCCCTAAACTCACGTTCCCCCTCTCCAGCTAGCCCCTCGGTGGGACTTGCTCAGACAACTCTCGCTCGGGCCTCCCTCACTCCACCCCCCAGATGCTTCGCCTACACGCTTGGCTGATATGCCAACCAAATTGCGACCACCGGTCCCCGCCTCCCCCGCGGACAGACCCGGTCTGTCCTAGATACCCTGACAGAAGCGGGGGGGCATCGCAGTGATTACGGGACTTGGCCTTGGCCTTGGCTCGCGTAGGACCACCAGCACCGAGTCCCTCTACAATTACCGATGGGAGAGATGGGTCACATGGTGCACGGCTAACTCGGTCCCCTACCTCCTCCCCTCCAACATCCAGATAGGCAATTTCCTATCCCATCTTTTCGTCCTCTCGAAAGCCCTCTGCTAGTTCCATTTGGGGCTACAGATCGGCCGTATGCACCACCATCCGTCAGTTGGGCGGCCCATCATTCGACAATGACTTCTCAGACAACTATCTCGGGGGGTGGCCCTACGGGAAGCTCAGTCCCCTAGGCGCGCTCCCATGTGGGACCTCTTTCTGGTTCTTGACTCCCTCAGAAAACCCCCTTTCGAGCCCCTCCGCGCTATTCCCTTTGACATTCTCTCCTTCAAGACCACCTTCCTTCTCTCCCTGGCCTCAGCCAGGAGAAGAAGTGGGATTCATGCCCTCAGTGGTGACCCTCGGGACATTGCTTTCACAGAGACGGCTCGGTCTCGCTTAAGTTCCTGCCGGTTCTTAGCGAAGAACCAGGAACCAGGCACACGTCCTCTCCTCCCTGGTTATCCGCTCCCTAGCGGATATCTTAGGCAGCGAAGGCGGCGGGGACATGGACCTGTGTCCCTCTAGGTGCCTCAGATACTACTGGGAGCGTTCCCGCCCCAGGCGTTCCTCTCAGAGAAGCCTCCTTATTTCCATCTACCCCATCAGCAAGAAAGACATCTCGGCGGGCTCGATTTCTAGGTGGCTATCCAATACTATCAAATCTGCCTATGCCCAGGCCCACAAAGACCTCCCAGCCCTTTCCCCTCGAGCCCACGAGGTCAGAGCGCTGGCCACGTCCACAGCGTTCCAGCACTCTGTCCCTGTGCGCCATCTCCTGGAGGCAGCCTACTGGCGTTCGGAGAACCCTTTCATAAACTTTTATCTAAGGGACATCCGCATGACCAGGGCTGATGGTTCTAAAGGGGTTTCATTTGTGGCGGCCAATGCAGCCATAACAGTTAACCCAGGAACCATTAGGGCGCTCAGCCCTCCTCCTATTCCTTTAAATTCTGCTATGGTCTGACATGGTATAGTATACGACGCCAAAATGGGGAGTTTGTATTATACTCCCTGTTTGGCTAAGTATACTTACCATGTCAGACTCTAATGCCCGCCCTACCTTCCCCGCTAGCGCCAAGGTTCCCTGGGGTTGCCTTGCGCGCAGGCCTCGTTGAATGACGGGACAGTACACAATCTTCGGCATCTTCCGTAGGCGGGAGTAGGGTGGGCGTCACGTGACTATCTTATGACTGCATTTGCCACAAAACTTCGGCCTGACAGAGCTGACTGACAGCCGTTTAATGCTATGGTCTGACATGGTAAGTATACTTAGCCAAACAGGGAGTATAATACAAACTCCCCATATTTGTACTGTAACTCAGCTGGCACTATGTCTTGTGGAGATAGATGATCAGTTGTTTTTCGCCTTAAGTAAATTTGATTTTCAGATTTACCGCAGTTGTATATCCGGGCAGTGATTTGTGATTTTCATCTCTAATTATCAGTCGATTATTTTTTATTTTCCTTGTTTCTGTAAGCTCTGCAAGCAGATGTAAGCGCAAGTTCCACTCTGATATTCAGGTTGAAAGAAAAAGACAAAGAAAGGTCATTGACGATGGCTTCTTCTCACAGAGTACTGCCGCAAAGCCTACAAGAAAGTGCACTCCACCCGCATGGAGGAACGCACAGCCACCATCTGTCAGCGCGAGAACTCTTTTTACGTGGACACTGTGCGCGCCTTCCGCGATCGCCGTTATGAGTTCAAAGGGCTGACCAAGGTGTGGAAGAAGAAGCTGTCGGAGGCGGAGGAGAAGAATGACGCGGCGGAGGTGAAGCGGGCCAACGGTCTGGTGGTGCTGTACGACTCGCTGCAGCTGGCCCACAAGTGCATCCTCAACTCCTTCTATGGCTACGTGATGCGCAAGGGGTGAGGGGAGAGGCTGGGCGAGTTGTATGTGTGTGTGTGTGTGTGTGAGAGAGTGTGTGTGTGTGTATGTGTGTGCGAGTGTGTGTGTGTGTGTGTGTGTGTGTGTGTGTGTGTGTGTGTGTGTGTGTATGTGTGTGTGTGTGAGTGAGTGAATGAGTGTGTATGTGTATGAGTGTGTGTGTGTGTGTGTGTGTGTGTGTGTGTGTGTGTGAGTGAGTGAGTGAGTGTGTGTGTGTGTATGAGTGAGTGAGTGTGTGTGTTTGTGTGTGAATGCATGCGTGAATGTGTGTGTGTGAATGCGTGCGTGTATGTGAGTGTGTGTGCACGTTCCTGTGTGTGTGTTTCTGTCTCATCTTCTGGCAACTCCAGCGCATGCCATGCCACATGTTCCATATCATGTCCTTGTCCGTCAGGCTGGGAAGGGCACACACATGCAGTGTTCAGAACATTCGAGTAGCATGCTGAGACACATCCATTAAATAGAAACTCGACTGTGGTTCTGCTGTTCCCATTTTAACCTATAGCTCACTCCGACTCTGAGAAGGATCCGGTCATGGCTGAGAACTCGAACAAATCCATGTCTTTGATGGGATTCAGACCCACAAGCCCCCAGCCTGCAGCCTGAGAAACTAACGACTTTTGCAGGACAGTGGATGGGAAGAAAAGCTCAAAGGCTGAGCGCCCCCATGTCCACTGCCCACTTTCCCTTTGTTTCCCTCCCTCCTCCGCACTCACTCATTGCCCTGCTGCCAGCCATTATTAACTTTTTTTTGTCATTTTTTAAAACGTTACTTTAGATATCAGTACGAAAATACATTTTTTCTTCAGTAATACTCCGAATTCAGAAGGAGAAAAAATGGAGGAGGAAGGTGAGGGGAAGAAAGGCGATTGTGTGCTGCGGATCAACATGTTACGACATGGGTATTCTGTGTGCATGTGTACACAACTATTTTCCCCGTAATGAAACTGTGCTGCGTCAATTGACATCCTAACCCAACAACATGAACTCAGAAAGGAGTTTGTCTCCCCCTTCTTCTTCTCTTCCCCCTCCCTCCACCACCCCTTTCCCTATCTCACCACCCCCGCCTCTTCAGGATCAGTGACATTGCCTTCCAAGGTAGACTGTCTGCTGTCTCCCGAATCTTTGCTGTCGAAGACTGCAGGCTGTTTTACCGCTGTGGTGGGGTGGTATTGCTTTCAGGGCCCGGTGGTACAGTATGGAGATGGCGGGGGTGGTGTGCTGTTGAAGACTGCAGGCTGTTTTACCGCTGTGGTGGTGTTGTTTTCAGGGCCCGGTGGTACAGTATGGAGATGGCGGGGGTGGTGTGCTACACTGGAGCCAACATCATCACCCGCGCCAGGGAAATCGTGGAACAGATTGGGTCAGTTGTCAAAACAAATGGCTGTTTGAGTGTCAGGGATTAACGGTGTGGGGAGGGCTGAAGAGATGAGAATGTTCCTGTTGGAAGAGAATGAATCGGTGGATATGATTATGCAAGGGTTGAAATAGATTTTTTTTGTCTGCTAAGTTTGTATGTGTACCTACCTCTCCAAACAGTTGCTTTTGTCCCACTCAGCAAAGTTATTGTCCAAGTCAGTAAGGATGTCCCAATTGGGGGGGGGGGGGGGGGGAGCTAAATCTGATGTCTCTGTGCTTCTATTCACTTAAATCTGATTGGTTTATCTCCCTTTATATCTGGTGTCACTTTACAGGGTCTTAGTTTAATGTCCTTGGTTTTGTCAGCCAGGGAACATGCTTACGTTGTTTTTTTTTTTTTTTCTCTGTTTTGGCGTGACTTTCCTTCCTTCATGAAGCCATAATGGACGATCATCAACATCTACGCAGAATCCTCTGTCCATAATTTTCAGACGTCATTCTCATCTCCATCTGTAGGCTTCGTTAATTATTTTCAGCAGAGGAAGTCTTTTTTCAAGTTTGCATCTGGTTCTTGGGAAACTTTCCTGTTTTGATATCATGGCGGTCCTCTCTGTGCGTTGGAAGAGAGTGAGGGTGGGAGTGAAGGGGGTTTGACACTAGAATGGATGTGCTGGAGAGACTGAATCAGGGAAACCATAAGCTCTTTTTTTTGTGTGTGTGTGCAAAACTGTTTATTACTGCTGACGCCATTCTCTCGGCAGGCGACCTCTGGAGCTGGACACGGACGGCATCTGGTGCGTGCTGCCTGCCACCTTCCCTGAAAACTACGTCGTCAAGACGACCAACCCAAAGAAGGCCAAGGTCACCATTTCCTACCCACGGTGCCATGCTTGTGATTAGTACGGTGATGGTACCAAGGTGAGACAGCTTGTGATTAGTACAGCTAATGTGGTGTACCATGTCTTAGGTTTAGCCTTTCACACAGCTTCAGAGTTTCTTAGGTTTAGCCTTTCACAGCTTTTTTCGGTTGTATTTGAACCATTGCCAAGAATGTTACTTTTTTTTTGTATTTGAACCGATTCTGTTGCAGCTTTGAAAGAGTTTGTTGAAAGAAAAAAAAAAGTTGGTTGAAGGATGGAATTTGGCTGAACAAATTTGGCTATGAACAAACCACTGGAGGAGATACTGCACTTTGCTGGTGTTCAGTGGTGCCATTTCTGATCCCACTTGACGCAGGGCACCACTTGGTGTATCCCATACTGACAACAGTAATTATTAGTAGTGATCCATCTTCCACTCCTCTCCTCCAGAGGGCGCCACCATGCCTATCCAGTCAGAGCATTTATAAAGCTGAAGACAAAAAAGACGATGGCGTGATGTCACTAACAGCGTCGACAAAAGCAGAGCAAGGACTCTCAGGAAATGTGGTTCTGTACTTTTTTATGAGGAGGTTGATGAGGATGCTGTTGAGTTCCATTTTGGTCAAAGACAACATTATAGGGCTGCACACTATAAGGCTTCCTTTCATAAGAAAAAGAAGTGCACACAGTAGGTTGAAAAGTTGATCCACAGAGAGGTCATTTACGACTCATTTTGTGCGGGGGAAGTTGGTTGGTGTCAGTGGTCAGTGTGTGTGTTTCTATTTCAGGTTGTATGATCCAGAAGTCGGCTTTACCAGCCATTTGCTGTTCACTTGTTTTCCTAACGTATCCCAGCATCCTGCCGTGCATTTCACTTGGTTGAGTGTCATGTCGTGTTCCTGCAGGACCACTTCACCAACGACCAGTACCAAGAGCTGGTGAGTGGGGAGGCGCTGTCGTACTCGGTGCACAGCGAGAACTCCATCTTCTTCGAGGTGGACGGCCCCTACCTGGCCATGATCCTCCCCGCCTCCAAGGAGGAGGGCAAGAAACTGAAGAAACGCTACGCTGTCTTCAACTTCGACGGCTCCTTAGCCGAGCTGAAGGTGAGTATGAGGGCTGGAGTGTGAAGGAGTGGAGTGGGGGGGGGGGGGGGGGGGACAGGAAAGGGGACAAGTGAGAGCTACTTCCCCTCCAGGGAAGAGAGACAAAGAGCTGAAAGAAAAACAAGGATGTTGAAGTACTTGCTGTTGTTGTTTTCATTAAGAAGAAAAAGAAAAAAAGAACACATGCTTCTGCTGTGCGTTGACATTGACAGTGAGTATGTAAGACTATGAAGGGACAGCAATTCATGGGCAGTGCACTCCCTTGGCTGGAGAAGGACTTTTTGTCAACTCCTGCCGCAGAGCTCAGGGTAGTGAGGGTTTTGTGAGGGGAGGTTGAGGGAGGGAGGGGGCTGGAGGGGGGGGGGGGGGGGGAGAATTTGGAGAATTTGCCTGTACTTCTGCATGATTTTTTCCTTGGAGACCACTTTAGCCAGCTATGCTAGAGAGATTGGGGGGTGGGGGGTGGAGAATGTGTGTGTGATCGTTTCCTTGGAGACCACTTTGGCCAGCTATGCTAGGAAGGAGACGGTAAACAAAGGATGGAGACTACCTGTAGTCTAGGCCACCACCAGGGAAGAGCGAAAGAAGCGTGAGAAAAAAAAGAAAAAAAATGTTGTTTGCAAATTTGGTGGCTGTTTTGGGAGCTCCAGTATGAGGGGATGCAAGAAAGTGGGGAAGACATAACAATGGCTTGCTTTGAAGTGTAAGGAGTTAAAAGACCAAAGGCTTGATGGGGGGGGGGGGGGGGGGGGGGGGGGGGGGGGTTATGAAGACATTCTGCTGTCCAGCTGTCCTTAGATAGTCTTCCTACTGAAGAAACCAGTATGAACAGTATCTTTGAACAATTGACGCCAAAAACAAGAATCCCTGATGCCCTAGTTAGATTCCCCCCCCCCCCCCCCCCCCCCCCCCCCCCCACTCTCAGTAGTTTCATTTTCAGTACAGCTAACAGTGCTGAAAAGTGTTAGCTCCTGTCCATGAGATAAAATGGAGGATGTGTGTGTGTGAAAAGTTTGAAGGTTTTGATAGTGATTGTTAGTATAGGTTGTATTTACACTTATTTTGCACTCTGGAGTTCCCGTGCAGACTAGGAAGGAAGAAATGAAACATGCTGCAAATGAGAACAGAAGTTCACTTTGATTGGAATGGAGATAATCAGGTGTTTTTTTTGTGCAAATATAGATTGCTGTTGAAAAAAAATAAATTGGCTTAAGAGATCTTTCCTCCCACCCTTCCCCCTTCCCTCTCTCCTCCCCATCTCCCCATCCCCTTTGTTGTTGGGAGTGGCGGTGCTGTGAAGTGTTTGGGGGGTGTTCAGGGCTTTGAGGTGAAGCGCCGTGGTGGGAGTTGGAGCTGATAAAGATCTTCCAGTCATCGGTGTTTGAGGCCTTCCTCAAGGGCAAGACTCTGGACGACTGCTATAAGGCTGTGGCCAAGGTGGCCGACTACTGGCTGGACGTTCTGTACAGCAAGGTCAGTGTCTGTGTGGGGGTGGTTGTATGTGTGTGTGTGTGTATGTGTGTGTTGTGTGTGTGGGTGTTGTATGTGTCTGTGTATGTATGTGTGTGTGTGTGAGGGGGGGGAGGTAATGGGAGTGTGTAATGTGTTTGTGGTGTGTGTGTATAGGGTATGTGTGTGTAGGTGTGTGCGTGTGTGGGTATGTGTGTGTGTCTGTTCAAATTGCTGACTACCAGCTAGATGTCCTGTACAGCAAGATCAGTGCATGGTCTGTGTGTTTGGGGGGGGAGGGGGGAGAGTGCATATGTATTTGAGATAGAGAGAGTTGTGACAGTGTTTGATTACTGGCTACGTGTTTTGCGCAGGAAAGTAACTGAGTTTTGGAGCTGGGGGATGTAATGTTCAGATGTTACATTTACAAACAATCCTATGGCAAAACAATTGAATGTTAGGACATACATTTAAATGTTGAAGTGCTGGATTCAAATTTGCGCTGTCTGTGTGTACACGGAGGTGTCATGATTAGATGTCGATCATGAAGATGGATTGTGGCTGCCTCAGTGGTGGAATTAAAAACAGTTACATATACAGAGTCTCACCAACAGTTTTAAACAGCCTTTGTATCACCATGATTTCAGGCAGCCAACATGCCTGACTCGGAATTGTTCGAGCTGATCGCCGAGAACCGCAGCATGTCACGCAAACTGGAGGATTACGGAGAGCAGAAGTCGACGTCCATCAGCACAGCGAAACGGTTAGCCGAGGTAAAGTGATTTGTGCATGTTCACCCATGTTTGCACAGATTTGGTTGATTGTGCGTTTTTTCAAGAGACAAGAATGTGTGTTGATTTCACCCTGTGTGCATGCTGATTAAGGTTGGCTGACTTTGCTTTTTTGAGTTAAAGAATGAACTTGTGTTGATTTCACTAGCTGAATTTATGCTGATAAGGTTGGCTGACTTTGGCTTTGGGTTAAATAGCTGAACTTGTGTTTGATTAGTATGAACATGTATAAACATGTGTTGCTGAAGAGGGCATGGGATTAAGTAGCTGAACTTGTGTTGATTTAGTTTGCTGAACATGTATAAACGTGTGTTGCTGAAGAGGCTTTGGGGGCTAAATAGCTGAACTTAAACGTTGATTTAGTATGAACATGTATAAACATGTGTTGCTGAAGAGGTGTTGGGTTAAATAGCTGAACTTGCATTGAATTAGTTTGCTGAACATGTATAGGCGTGTGTTGCTGAAGAGACATTGGGTTAAATAGCTGAACTTATGTTGATTTGACTGGGTTAACCTCTGATGATTTGATTTTTGCTAATTTGTGCCGATTCCTTTGTCTGAACTAGTGTTGATTTGATTGGTTGAACCTGTGATTTGATTGGCTCTGTGTTGGCTGTGGCTGTGCAGTTTCTGGGAGACCAGATGGTGAAGGACGCTGGTCTGGCGTGCCGCTTCGTCATCTCCAAGAAACCAGAGGGCGCTCCAGTGACTGAAAGGTAAAAGGAGGCGTGTGGGTTTCTCAGCTGGGGGGGATCACATTAAACTAAGCGAAAGTGAGTAGTTGAGCTAGTTAAAGCACTTGGAAAATGAAACAATGGTTTTTGTTAGGAATAATCGTCCCACTCCACCCCCACTGGTGCCCCTTTTTCGTCCCCTTTTCTCCGTCTTCCGCTCCCCCGTTCCACAACTACCACCTTCGGCCTCTTCGCTGACTGCTTGTTTTCAGCACTTTTATGGTTGACCAAGGCCCATCACCCTGCCTCCTCTCTCTCTTTCTTTCTCTGTCTCTCTCTCTCTCTCTCTCTCTAGTTTTTGAAAAAAAAATGTTAAAAATTTGAGGACACAGAGTGCAGAAATCGAAACCGACATGACTCGGTGAAATTGTAGCAAGGTATGCTTAAGCGTCGGAACATTCAAATGTGCAGATAACTCAAACCACCGACGAAATGACAACGAATTTTAAAGGAGATGGTAAGAATTTCTTTAGCAAGGTATGCTGCGAATTCGTGAAGGGAACATTCAAACTGTTTGAAAGTAATTTTAATTTTTAGGTGACGTTTGTAACTAGATATGTAGGTCTTAACTTTAGGGCAGCGGTCACGAATGTAATTTCTCTTCTAACAAGAGATGTAAAGTTTTCTGAATTGAATCTGAATTGTTTTGGATGGTTGGTGCTTGGGCATATGGTGCTTGGAATAGCAGCGTTGTTTTCTTTGATGTTTGTTGTGGATTTTCTGTTTAAGTTACTTGCTGTTTGCTTTGCACCCTCCATATCATGTAGAAGGCAAGGATTATATCCCATCTACCCAACAAAGGGAGTGGAGTTTTGTGTGTACGACTGTTTTTTTTATCCCGCCATTAAGGCAGCCATACTCCATCTTTAGGGAAGGTGCATGCTATGTTTAACGTGTCATCCATACCAAACGGCCCTGTTCTCCCTCTCTTCCGAAAGTTGGTGATGGGATTTTACGTGTGTGCAAGATGTTACGTATGCATTCACACACGGAACCCTTAGTTTATAGACTCATTCAAAGGACTGTATGGGAAATGGAGTCAGAACCAGTGTTTAACTCTGAGGGAAAAATCCCCCAGTACCGAAATAGCCTGGCAGAGATTCGAACCCGCAACCCCAAGATCACAAGTCTAGCGCTCTACCACTGGCTAATCCGCCCCCCCCGCTAATGACACTAAACATGCTCAGTGTTCAATGCTCTTGTCATCTAGGTTAAGATCACAGTGGGCTGCCTTGTCATTCCTCTCTACCCCTGCCAGTCTGTCAGTTTCCCCTTCGTTTGTTTTTTTATTTGTTTTTGTTTTGTTTGTTTTCTCTTTCCAAACCATTCGTGTCCCCACCATCTCCCACCATGTTGATGGCAGTGACTCTGTGTACTTTCAGAGCCATCCCTCTCAACATCTTCCAAGCAGAGCCCAGCGTCAGGAAACATTTCCTCCGCAAATGCTGAAGAGTCCAGAGAGCAACGAGTTTGACATCCGAGAGGTGAGCTGGTAGAGGGTACTACGAGTTTGACATCTGATAGGTGAGCTGGTAGTTTGACATCTGATAGGTGAGCTGGTAGTTTGACATCTGATAGGTGAGCCGGTAGTTTGACATCTGATAGGTGAGCTGGTAGTTTGACATCTGATAGGTGAGCTGGTAGCTTGACATCCGAGAGGTGAGAAGGTAGAGGTGCAACAATGCCTTTTGCTGACAGAAAGGTGAGATGGTAGAGGTGCAACAGTGCCTTTTGCTGACAGAAAGGTGAGATGGTAGAGGTGCAACAATGCCTTTTGCTGACAGCTGTCTGCAAGTGGGAATGGTTGGAGATAAGATGCATGTATATAGGACGAGAACTCTTAAGAATTCTCTGGACACTGAAAAACATTTTGCCTCTCACCGTCACCTGTCTGTCTTGTTGTGTCTACCTCTCTCTCTGTGTCAGTCACACCTCTCTCTGCCTCCCTCCCTCTGTGTCTCAGTTTTTGGTCTTTCTCCCTCTCTGTCTTACTGTCTGTCTCTGCCTGTCTGTCTTTCTTTCTTTCTAGGTCT
>JADBJO010001096.1:117020-162819 GCA_016801955.1 Conus betulinus
CCTTACCATAGTGTGAAGATACATTTACCTGACCATAGTTTTAAGATATATTCACCTGTCCACAGTTTTAAGATATATTTACCTGTCCAAGTTTTAAGATACATTTCAGTTTTGGGTTAAAAGTACTTTCCTTCATATCATGATGGATGTTGTCATCAGTGACATAATCAACATCAGCATCATCTTTGTCCTTTGTCGTGTGGTGTGTGGGCAGCTCACCGTCAGGCAGTTGTCATGGTGGATGAAGGGAGACAACTACTATTGATATTGCTGTGTTGTGCAGTTTGAAGCAGTGGAGGCTGTGCATGCTGAAGAACCCTTCCTGCTGATGACCGACATTCGCTGTACCTCTCCCTGGCCTGTCCACATCCACACCTCCACCGTGGCGCTTGTTAGTCTCTGTGTGTGTGTGTGTGTGTGTGTATGTGTGTGTTGTGTGTATGTGTGCGTGCGTGCGTGTGTGTGTGCGTGCGTGCATGCGTGTGTGTGTGTGTGTGTGTGTGTGTGTGTGTGTGTGTGTGTGTGTGTGTGTGCATGTGGGTGCATGCATGCGTGCATGTGTGTACGTGTATGTGTGTTTGTGTGTGTGTGTATTTATATGTGTGTATTTACATGTGTGTGTATTTACATGCGCATGTTTGTTTTACACGGGTGCATATGTTGACAGAGTGAGTACATCAAGACAGCCAGTGATGTGTTTGAATCCCAAGTGGAGCAAGGTGAGATCTGCTGTATCATGACCAGTAGATTGTAGAACAATGATTGTCTTTTCATGCATTTGAAAGAGGCTGTGCACAACTTTCATTTCATTTTATGTCTTCTGATCAGTGTTTGCATGTGTAAATAATCATCTGTACTTTACTTTCTGCTTTGTGTTAAAGTCAGTAGGAGATGTGAGGTGTGTGCATACGTGTATGGCTGTTTTCATTCAACAAAGGTGTGTTTCCTACAGGATCATTAAAACCTGTTTACCTGTGCAAGTTCAGCATATCATGTACTCAGATTTTGCAACAACAACAAAAAAGCTGAACTCGCTGAACGGGAAAAAAAAGTTACTCAAAAAAGAAAGAAAAAAAGTGGACATAAAATTCCTGAGAGATAATCGCACCTGTAGAGTGTAACCACAGTGTTGTCTCAGTGTGCCAGCTTGGGTTTTGACCAATGAGCTACGACGCTCTTGCACACAGAAGTTTGTCTTGTTCAGTCTGCTTCATTGACAATATGCCAAGACATGTGAACAACAGTGGGACGGTAGGCCCTGAAACATTTAAAAGAAAAATAAAACTACCTTTGGCATGAGAGTTGGAATTTCTTACAGAGTATGCCAGTGAACCAGGTATAAAAAGATCGTTTGTTGGGAAAAAACTCTGCTCTCTGCAGTTTTCATACAATCGATTTCAGCATTACCCTTTCAGGCAAATTCAACATCGCATGCCATTTTTCCTCTTTTTGTTGTTGTTGTTGTCTATATTACAAATGCATACTTACACAAAAAAAGAAGTTTATTTTCTTTTTATTTTTAAGTATCCTTATAAAGTTTTTAGAGAGGTGTAATCATTAGATAATGTTTGTTTGTTTGTGTGTGTGGCTTTTTCATTTGTTTGTTTGCCTGTCTCATGTTCTGTGCTACTGCAGTGGCAGAACTCCCACTGTGCTGGCTCCCAGTGCATAACCACTCCCTGGTATGTCCTATGGCAGTGAGGAGAACTGCTGGATGATGTTCACACATGACCTGCTCATCACATAGGGGGCTGGAATAGCTCAGCTGTGGTAGAGCGCCGGACTCGTAATCCAAGGGTTGCGGGTTTGAATCTCCGCCAGGCCGTTTTGGTACAAGGAGATTTTTCCTTGGGAGTTAACATTAGTTCTGACTCCATTTCCCATACAGTCCTTCAAATGAGACTATAAACCGAGGTTTCGTGTGTGAACGCATGCATAACATCTTGCACACACGTAAAATCCCATCACCAACTTGGAAGCGAAGGCCAGGTTGGCCATTGGAATGGATGACTCGCTACACATAGCATGCACCTTCCCTGAAGATGGAGTGTGGCTGCCTTAATGGCGGGATAAAAAAACAGTCATGCTCACAAAACTCCACTCCCTTTGTTGGGTAGATGGGATTAATACTTGCCTGTCCATATGGGGAGTGTCTGCAGGAGTATCGGCCTGCATACGCAGAAGAAGAAGAAGAAGCTCATCCTGTAGCAGTGTCAGTGGCACTGACTGGTTGCATACTAGTTCTGAACACAAAAAAAATGCTCTGTTCAAGTCAACCACACAGGGGAAACACTCTTTGAGAAAAAGCGTGACTGGCAAATCTCCACATCAGGAAACAGTTTATATGATGGGAGAGAAAAAACAGATCAACAGCTTTGTGAATGTTTGTTCCTGAACAGTGTGGGTTTTGCAGTGGATTGTATGAAAAGAAGCAGACGTACATGTTTGAAAACAATGTCTGTATCAGTTGAGAGAGAAAAAAAGAGATCAAGGTGGTAAGGGCGATTGCAGGGAAGAGGAAGCTGTGTGTGTGTTGGGGGGGGGGGGGGGGGGGGAGTTAATTAGTGTTCAATGCATATCCCCCTCCTTCTCTGCCTCTGCTCATCTCTTGATTCCCAGGTTTTCTACCCTCCCATTTCACACACAAACCCCACCCCTCTCCACCCCAGATACTTGTGCAGGTATCATCACTGCATATTGTCAGATTTTCTTTTGTTTTCTTCAGGGAGTTGGTATTCTGGGATGATAATGATAATGAATACTTATATAGCGCCTATTCTTGGCTAGACGCCAAGCTCTAAGCGCTTTACAATCAACACTCGTTTACACAACGGGCTGCCTACCTGGGTAGTGCCGACTGAAGAGCTGCCAGCTGGCGCTTCATTCAGTCGTTTCCCGTGTCATCCAGTCAGTATCGTTCAATACGATCACTCATTTTCCTTGCTTACTTCATTCTTTCCATGTCTCACTCAGGGTGCATGCTATGTGTAACGTGTCATCCATACCAAGGGCCAAACTGGCCTACTCTTCCGAATGTTGGTGATGGGATTTTACATGTGTGCAAGATGTTATGCGTGCGTTCACACACGGAACCTCAGTTTATAGTCTCATTCAAAGGACTGTATGGGAAATGGAGTCAGAACCAATGTTAACTCCGAGGGAAAAATCCCCCTGTACCGAAACGCCCCGGTGGAGGTTCGAACCCGCAACCCCAGGATCACCAAGATTGCGAGTCAGGCGCTCTACCAACTGAGCTATTCCGGCTCCTGGGCTTCTGGGCACACACAGGCATGTGAATATACAGGAGCACGCATGTGTGTGCATATATGACTGTGTGTGGTGCATGGTAATTATGATGTATGTGTATGTGTATGTGTATGATGTACATGTGTGCATGTGTATGTGTGCATGCCCGGCATATTCAAACACATGCAGAGATAGTTAAAACAGTGTGTAATTCCTGTGTATGTGTGTACACACATGAGTACAACTGAAGAAGACGGAGTGTGCGATAGTCATAACAGTGTATAATTCCTGTATATGTGTGTGTACACATCAGTGGAATTGAAGAAGACAGAGTGTATGATGATTATGACAGTGTGTAATTTTATCTCTGTATATGTACATATCAGTGCAACTGAAGAAGAGGGAGTGTGCATAGTTATAACAGTGTGTAATTCCTGTATGTGTGTGTGTGTGTACACATCCATGCAACTGAAGAAGACGGGAAGAAGACGGAGTGTGCGATAGTTATAACAGTATGTAATTCTGTCTTTGTGTTTACACATGAGTACAACTGAAGACAACGGAGTGTGCGATAGTGATAATAGTGTATAATTCCTGTACATGTATGTATACATCAGTACAACTGAAGAAGACGGAGTGTGCAATTGTTATCACAGTGTGTAATTCTGTCTCTGTGTGTACACATCAGTACAACTGAAAAGACGAGTGTGTGATAGTTATAATAGTGTGTAATTCTGTCTCTGTGTGTACACATCAGTACAACTGAAGAAGACGGAGTGTGCGATTGTTATGATAATGTGTAATTCTGTCTGTGTGTACACACACATCAGTACAACTAAAGAAGACGGAGTGTGCGATTGTTATGACAGTGTTTAATTCTGTCTGTGTGTACACACATCAGTACAACTGAAGAAGACGGAGAGTGTGATAGTTACAATAGTGTATAATTCCTGTACATGTGTGTACACATCATTACAACTGAAGAAGACGGAGTATGCGATTGTTATGATAATGTGTAATTCTGTCTGTGAGTACACACATCAGTACAACTGAAGAAGACGGAGTGTGCGATAGTTACAATAGTGTATAATTCCTGTACGTGTGTGTACACATCAGTACAACTGAAGAAGACGGAGTGTGCGATTGTTATGATAATGTGTAATTCTGTCTGCGTGTACACACATAAGTACAACTGAAGAAGACGGAGTGTGCGTCGGAGTGTCTATGGCTAGTGGCAGCCTCCTGCATCCAGCCCTCAGTCGCCATGGGGACCTACACCATCCACTGGAGCAGGTGGGCCTGGGACCTCTGTGTGTGTGTGTGTATATGTATGTGTGTGTGTGTGTGTGTGTGTGTGTGTTTGTTTGTGCATATTTGTGAATGTGTGTGTGTGTGTGTATGTTGTGTGTGTGTGTGTGTGTGTGTGTGTGTGTGTGTGTGTGTGTGTGTGTGTGTGTGTGCGCGCGTGTATGTGTGTGTGTGTTTGTGTGTGTGCGTGCATATGTGTGGGAATGAGTGTGTGTGTGTGTGTATGTGTGTGTGTGTGTGTGTGTGTGTGTGTGTGTGTGTGTGTGTGTGTATGTTGTGTGTATATGTACTTGAGTGCAAGTGCATATGTGCACGTGTGAATCCCTTCACTGTGTGTGCAACAAGTTTAACCATACAATTTTGCCATAGCAAAATATGTGATGAATTCAATGCACTGAAAAAAAAAAGGTTAAAAACTCGGAGACAAAGTTTGTGAGCGGTAATTGCAATTGCAGTGTGCAACCATTGTGTTAGTGTGCTATGGCCAAAGAGCAACAGCTCTCACTAACTCTTGTGGGGAAACAGTGTCATGGCTACATTTCTGTCTTCGCTGTCATGGTGATAGGTTGAAACAATAGCTGAAAGGTTGAAACAACAGCTGACAGGTTGAACCCGACTTTTGTGTCAAAGGATGCTGGTGAATTGAGTTTAAAAGTCACTCGTACCAGGAGAAACTATTTTTACAGTAGGTACTGGAACATCACGTATCCCTCTAACCTCTGCCATGTCGTGGTAGATGAAAACAACATTCCCCCCCCCCCCCCCCATCCTCTCCATCACCATCCCTAATTTAACACAAGAATTTGGAAGATCCTTCCCCCTATTCCCCCCCCCCCCCCTCCCCCCTTGCCTCTCTCTCTCCCTCCCGCACTTCCCCCCTCCCCCTTCTCCTGCTTGTGCAAACACTTAGAAGATATGTACACACACTTTGAACAAAAGATGCTCATTTTGGTAGAGGTAGGCCAATAGTGGGTATAGGGTGAACAGGTCTGTATAGGGTGAGGGGTGGGTGGATGTTGGAGGGGGTGGGGTTGGGGTGGGGTTCAGATTAAGAAAATGCAAAATTTCCTGACAGTGTCTGTTTGTGTTTATGGTGGCCTGATGGTTAGTAAACTGACCTAGGAATCACAGATCAGTGTGTTAAGTTCCATGAACATAGTTTGTTTTTTTTTCTTCCAAGGCCAGAGAGGCCTGACATGACAACCGTCTTCCCTCTGTTTACAGTAAATGTACAGTTTTGTCTGTCTCCATGCCTGTCTCTTTCCCTCTCTTTCTTCCCCAGCCCCATCCTTTCTCTCTTTCTCCCACCCCCTCTGAGTCACCAGGACTCACTGATTGCCTCAACTAAGCCAGGTCATGGACTGAGTGTAAAACAAAATTGAAGCTTGTCAGCCGCACCCCCAAGAAAGGATTTGAAGAACTGAGATTCTCTCATGTTTTGCTGTGACTCACCATGTCTGTGCTCAGGTCAGTGCAGCGAATGCCATTATTGGCTGAACCTGACGGGTAGATTTTGATTTTGTTTGGCAAGGCTTGGAAAAACTTTCTTTCTTTTTTTTTTTTTTGCTGTCCCATCTTCTGTGCCACATCAGTGACACTCCACTCATGGCGCTCACACCAAGCTCCCATCCACAGCCACAGCCAGGCCTGGCCTGCCGCAGCCCCGGCACTGGCAATCCACAGGGAGCAGTCAGTGTCAAACTATCAAGAGGTAACCCACTGTTGGAGACGCTGCACTGCTGCCGAGTCACTTTGGTGATGCTGAGTGGTGCCTGTTCTGATCCAGCGTATACGTGTGCATGACACCACCTATATAGCCCCCCAATGACGACAGTAATTGCTTGGTCACAGAGCCTGCATGATGGAGCTCTCCATTCCAGTCTGAGACTGCATAACAGGGTTGTACTCTATGCTTACTTTCGTATGTCCCGGCATCAACCAGGCCCACCCCCCAGTTTTCAGATTTTTTTGGTGAATTTAGCCTTAAAATGGGTATGTATGGTTCATGCTTCACCACAACCAAGAATAAACCTCTAGAGCTACGAAATTCCGCATGTATGGTCACAAGACTCTGTTCTATACTACTGTGAGCAAGATTTTGTGTGTCTCGAGGTGAAAGGTCGTGTCACTGTCACCAAAATGTCACCCAATGTGTCACATGCAATGGTGACAATTCTAATACAGCACACCACCATGCAGTTATCCCATGCACATGCATGTTAGTGTTGTAAAATGAAAGCTGCGGCCTAAGTGAGATGATCTGTCTTCTGTCCGCCTGTTCAGTCCCCACAGGTAATCACACAGAATGTCACACACAACTAGTGTCAATTGTCACTACTGAACAGTTACTGTAGATTCAAGCACAGTTCCTCATTGTTTTTCTGTCACTGTTCTAAGCACCTTATACATGTCCATATGTATTTACACACTGTATAGCTGTACAGTGAGGAAATTGAGTAGAGTGTCACTGCTGCCAAGTGTCATCAAAGCACTGTCACCATGAACTACAGGTAAGCATATATACATGTACACACAAACACAGAGACTAGCAAACTGCCCTACTGTTGAGCCACTTTCAGCGCATGGTAGTCATGGAAACAGTCATTCTTATGAAAGCATAAAGGCACCTGGCAGAAAAAACACATATATATGGCGTTTCTATGCGTCGTCCCTTAGTTGTCATACGGAATAAAACAGTACAGAGACGTAGCCCCCCATTTTTCGTCAGGTGTTGTGTCGAACCACAGGGAGTCAGGTGTGCCCTTAGCTGATTGTTTTCGAGAGTATCTGTTAGCTTCTTCTGCTACTAGTTGAAAAAATATGAGAGGTAGAAAGAAGAAATAATCTAGTGCGGTGGCAGTATTCGGCAGTGAGTACGCAGGGCCTGTCGGCTGTTGGAATGGAGCCACGCAGGCAGGATGTGTCGCCGGTCGCCATTGTTTTGCAGAGTGGCGAGTAGCACGTGGTTCTCAGGGTCGCTTTCACCATTTCCCTCTCCTTCATTGGTGCCGATTTCAACATCATTCTCTTCTCCTAACTCTCTATTTTCATACTTCTCTAATTCTTGCATAATTTGATCCCACTCCTCCGCTGAACACTCAGGAATATCATCAAACTCGCTGTTGTTAGCAGACGACGCCATTGCGAAAATCGTCAGTCTCACGCACAACTGTTCGCTTGCAGTTTCTCCTCTTTCTTAGTGAATGGAAGTGGTGCCAGCATCCAAAAATAGTGCTGCCACATTACTGGACTATAGTGGGAAATCCCCAACAACTTTTAGTGGCTCTCCGAGTATTTTCACGGAGTCAGCACGTGATGGAAAAGTACCGTAGCTCCCGTCTGCGACCGTTACGAAATCTAGCGCGCTGTCTCAGCGCGCTCCCGTCTGCGCCCGTTATGAATACAAGAGGGTTTAAATTCATGAAACTCAACTGCGTGGCTCTTATGGGAATCGAACCCACGACCTCCCAGCCAGATAATCACTTTGCTATGGTGGCTGGTAGGCTTTGGAAAAACTTATTTCAGTACAGGAGAAAAAGACCACTGTTTCTCTGTCTCACCATCTGACTATCCAGTGTGTGTGACAGACAAGGTCAGGACTGGCCCTCGGTGACCACCACCTTCCCCCTGCCCACGGTCAACATCGAGCACATCCCCATCTCCATGCACCTGCAGCTGCCGGCGTATGGCCGGGTCAAGACCCTGCTGCCCCTCACCTACGTCCTCCACAACCGCACCGCCTATGTGCAGGAGCTGGAGATCAACATGGAGTCCACCGACAACTTCATGTTCTCCGGAAATAAACAGGTATTGAGGCTACATAATAATTCTTTTTCTCTTTCTGCGTATGCAGGCTGATGCTCCTGCAGACACTTCCTGTATAGACAGCAAGGATTAATCCCATCTACTCAACAAAGGGTGTGGAGTTTTGTAGGCATGGCCGTTTTTTATCCTGCCATCAAGGCAGTCATACTCCAACATTGGGGAAAAGGCCTGTGGGTATATGTTTTTGCTTACTAAAGGTTTTTTTTTTTTTTTAACAAAATTTTGTCAGTGATGACTGTCTTGTTGCCGTGTTTTTTTTTTTACGTGCATAGAAAGCATGTTGCACATGGGACTTCGGTTTATTGTCTCATCTGAAAGACTAGCACCTAGATCACACCCAATTGGTCTACTGATTTGGTGAAAAGTTCTTTGCCCTGTACAGGGTTCAGACCTCTGACTTCTTGCTTGCTTGACGTGCGCTTTACCTCCAAGGCCACCGAACCACCTAGGGTATGTAATGAACAAGAAGGGTAACTCTAGCTCCCATGATAACAAACAAGTCGGGTAACTCTTGCTCCCATGATGAAATAATTACAGGCTCATAAATCCAAAGGAATGCTGCTTACGACACCAAAATTGCCTAGCAGAAATAACAATGCAGAACACACAGAACAAACAAGGAGACATCCCCACAAAAAAAAGATGTCCCAATTTGTATCTGACACATTTACAAAGCAACAACAACTGGAGAAATGAACAAATACAGATTAACATGTATTCAAGACTGGCACGGCTTTCGATCGTGAATAGAGTCAAACAAACATATGAACAGACAGGTATTGAGGATGTTGGAATAATCTTTGACAAGCCTGTCATTGGCTGGGTCCTAGAATAATCTTTGACAAGCCTGTCATTGGCTGGGTCCTAGAATAATCTTTGACAAGCCTGTCATTGGCTGGGTTCTAGAACAATCTTCGACAAGCCTGTCATTCGCCAGGTGCTAGAATAATCTTCAACAAGCCTGTCATTGGCTGGGTCCTAGAATAATCTTCGACAAGCCTGTCATTGGCTGGGTCCTAGAATAATCTTCAGCAAGCCAATGGGCTGGGTTGTAGAATAATCTTTGACAAGCCTGTCATTGGCTGGGTCCTAGAATAATCTTCAGCAAGCCAATGGGCTGGGTTGTAGAATAATCTTCGACAAGCCTGTCGTTGGCTGGGTCCTAGAATAATCTTCAACAAGCCTGTCATTGGCTGGGTCCTAGAATAATCTTCAGCAAGCCTGTCGTTGGCTGGGTCGTAGAATAATCTTCAGCAAGCCTGTCATTGGCTGGGACCTAGAATAATCTTTGACAAGCCTGTCTTTGGCTGGGTCCTAGAATAATCTTTGACAAGCCTGTCATTGGCTGGGTCCTAGAATAATCTTCAACAAGCCTGTCATTGGCTGGGTCCTAGAATAATCTTCGACAAGCCTGTCATTGGCTGGGTCCTAGAATAATCTTCAGCAAGCCTGTCATTGGCTGGGTCCTAGAATAATCTTCAGCAAGCCTGTCATTGGCTGGGTCCTAGAATAATCTTCAGCAAGCCTGTCATTGGCTGGGTCCTAGAATAATCTTCAGCAAACCTGTCATTGGCTGGGTCCTGGAATAATCTTCAGCAAGCCTGTCATTGGCTGGGTCCTAGAATAATCTTCAACAAGCCTGTCATTGGCTGGGTCCTAGAATAATCTTCAGCAAGCTTGTCATTGGCTGGGTCCTAGAATAATCTTCAGCAAGCTTGTCATTGGCTGGGTCCTAGAATAATCTTCAGCAAGCTTGTCATTGGCTGGGTCCTAGAATAATCTTCAGCAAGCTTGTCATTGGCTGGGTCCAGTCAGTCCTTGCTGTTAAAGTGTGCTCAAGCTTTCCAAAAAAAAAAAAAAAAGAAAAAAAAAAAAAGGTGGTCCTTCCCAACGCCCATCCTGGTCCCCCCACAAAGGGGAAGATGTGGTTGGTTTGGGATAGAATCAGGATGAGCCACAAAATAATGCCAGTGTTTATCTTAGCTGATAGTGAAGTTTGAACTTAGACCCCAGGATGAGAGAGAGAGAGAGAGAGAGAGAGAGAGAGTGTGTGTGTGTATGTGTGTGTGTGTGTGTGTGTGTGTGTGTTCATGCGTGTGTATGTGTATGTGTGTGTGTGTGTGTGTGTGTGTGGCTGCGAGAAGCTGTATTGATGTGGATGCATGCATTTATGATTGATTTTACATGACCATGGATGGTAATTTTGGGTCTGAGCAGATGTACAAGAAAGACAGTCTGTACGTATACATTTGTGTGCATGCACAAGAGTGCGTTGACTAACGTCACTATCCGTGAACTCTCATTTCAACAGACCCGTTTCCGTGTGCTGCCTGGCGAGGAGTACCGCCTGATGTACAACTTCTTCCCCTTGGTGGCGGGGCAGGTGGCGCTGCCAAGGCTGCACGTCAACATGCTTCGCTACCCAGGCACTATGGACGACCTGATCTACAGCATGCTGCCCTCCCCCATCTTCATCAGGTCAGCGACTGCTTGTGATTTCATCATAGATGATGGTTAAGAAATTCAAGAGTGTTGAACAAAAGTGATGTTTTGTGATTTCCTGGTAGGTGATGCATAGGGAAATTTGAGTGTTGAACAAACTTTTTTTTTTTCGGTCAGTGTCAAGTAGGGGTCAAATTGAGCGAGCATCTTGTTAGTGCATGACATGGCACTCATGACTGGCATGTTTTTAGGAGAGCCATAGAGTCTGTATTCATAGCTTGCTAATAGCACAAGTATCAAAATACAAGCAATATGGATGCATCCTCCCATTATGCGTGTGAGCCCTTGAATGGTGCTGTTATTGTCTTTTTGATTGTATGCAGTCATGGACATAGTTTGCAACATGTCTTTGTGGGTCTTCTCTGAAGTGCATTTCTGGTGGACATTGTGGACATCGGCTTTCAGCTGGCAGTGTAAAAGATACTTGTTCTTTTTAATTCTGAGACTGACTTCATTTAGTCCCAACTTTGAGGCGCCTAGCTGCTCCCTCAGACTGCATGGGTTTTTGGTTGGTTTCTGAAAAAAAAATTTGAAACATTGTGAAAACATCAGATTAGGTGATTTTGATTGAGCTGGATGTAGACTTCATGAAAATGTCAAAGTTCTGACCTGATTGTGTGAATATTATTTGGTGAAAGGCTCTCTGAATATTATTTGGTGAAAGGCTGTCTGACTATTATTTGGTGAAAGGCTCTCTGAATATTATTTGGTGAAAGGCTCTCTGAATATTATTTGCTGAAAGGCTCTCTAAATATTATTCGCTGAAAGGCTCTCTAAATATTATTTGGTGAAAGGCTATCTGACTATTATTTGGTGAAAGGCTTTCTGAATATTATTTGCTGAAAGGCTCTTTGAATATTATTTGGTGAAAGGCTCTCTGAATATTATTTGGTGAAAGGCTCTCTGAATATTATTTGGTGAAAGGCTCTCTAAAATGGCATGTTGTCAGTGAGCAGAACATAACCATTGATTGAATCATACAGAGAAGAAGAACACCATTTGACACAGTGTTTCATACGGAACAAAGTAAAACCTTTTAACATATGTGAAAAACAGGTTTCTACGTCAGCAGGGCATTTTAAACATGTGCTTCCTCTTCTTTGAGTTTAATCCAGTTAAGTCCTTAATGATCTTGGATAAGTGTCCTTGAAATTCATCATTGTTTTTTTTTTAGTGTATTTGATTTGTTTTTTGTTAGAGGTTTTTTTTGTTTTTGTTTTTGTTTTTACAGAGAATAACAAACAGGAACTGTTTCAGCAAGTGTACATGATGGGGAAAAAAAAACACCTAAAATCTGTGGGGAAATGGGGAAAAAAAAGCACCTAAGATCTGTGGGGAAAATAGACGCATGGTCTCTCTGTTCAGCATGGAGTAAATTAGCCTCAGTGACCAATGTGAACAGTGTGAGCTCTGCATTTAGTGCGCATTGACAGTTATTACTGGGAAAGAAAATGATGGAAATTTGACTGAATTATCTATCTTAGAGTTTTACTTGATTGTTGTGAACTGTAATTGAATGGCGAGAAGATTTTTGTGCCTTTGATGGAAGTCTGTCCCAGAATATTTTCACGTTGAAAGTACAAAGGAAATGATGATCATTAAACGCCCACTGAAGATGCGTGATCCTTGTTCTGATTGCTTGTTTCAGCCGGTGGGCAAATCTCTTCAGATACCAGCCTGAGCAGAAGATCAGAGTGCCCTGTGTTGATTGTTAACGTATTGGATGTGAAGAGCAGAACTTTTGTCATCAGTTATCATCTTACTGTGTCATTAGTCTGTTTTGTGACATGTGTAACTTGGGAGATAACTATGCTAAGGGGCAAAGGAAAGGAATGTGTTCCTGTTTTTTTTACTGCATCTCATTGTGTATAGCTGACGCAGTTGGATTCCCCAGACATGGCAGTGGCGCTTAAGTCTGAAACCCAGTTACTTCTGTGATCATGATAAGAATTTGGGCTGCTGACTATTGGACGGTCTGTTTGTTTGTTTGGTTTGGTTTTTTTTTTTTTAGTCCATCATCATCTCATGAAGAGGATTTTCGCCTGGTTGAGGATCAGTGTACAACAGTGCTGTTCTAAATTATCGGTTTTTTGAAACATGAGTCCAGCATATTTATATCAACTGCAGAAATTTGGGCTGTTCCCCATCCCCTTACAACAAATACTCTTTCAGCTGTTCTAGTTCCTCATCACCTGGCCTTGTCCTGGCATGATGGAAGGCCAGATCAAAGCGGAGAGCATGAATGTGCCGCAAAAGCACAGCCCATCCGCCACACTTCTGGTATCCAATGTTTGGCGGCAAGGAGATAAACAGGGTTGTTTGCCTTGTCATTGAAACTAATTCAGACTTCCTACATATTTGGACTTGAAAAGGAAATTTCTCTTAGACGTAATGCTGATGTTGACGTAACAACATTCAAATTCGTATCATCAATGTTTTATCATTATTTACCGGAAATGAACCGGAAGCCTCACTGTTCTGAAATCAGTTTGGAAATCAGGATTTTTTTTCAGGTGTTGATGGGATTTGATGAATTATGTATAGAAAATGGAAATTCCTGGAAAAGTTGGGAGGAATGGCAGTCATGACAGCATCCAGCTTATCTTGCATCCCCCCCCCCCCCCCCCCCCCCCCCCCCCCCCCCCTCTCCGACATACAACCATCCACTTCACAGGCATAACAGGGGGCAAGCAAGAGCAAAACATGGAGAAGATTGTGAATGTGCCTGATGTGAGAATAAGGCACAGTGCCCCCGAAAGGTGATCAGCTTTTCCAGGTGTGGTTCTGGATGTAATTTCTGGTTGCAAAATTTGGAAAGGGTATCAGGACGGTAGAGTTGCTAGCTGGCATGAATCATTGTCATGAGAGAAAGTGGCCCTGACTCACATTTCCTTAAATTTCTGTATTCCTCAACTGTCTTGGCAAGGTAGATTTCACTCTGTACATCAAATGGTAAACATTTTGTGTGCTACTTGCTAGTATGTGCAATATAATGTTCATTGTGATTTGAATTATTTGTTTATTATAATAGAACAAGTGATATCGTGTCATTTCAGTTTAGGACTCTGTGTGTGTGTGTGTGTGGTGTGTGTGTGTGTGTGTGTGTGTGCGCACACACGTGCATGTGTGTGCATATGTGTGTTTATGTGTGTGTTTGTGATCAAGTTTATATTTGTAGAATTTGTTCTGCCTCCTAAAATATGATTGAGCAACTTATAAGGTTTGTTTAAGAAACATTCCACTTTGAAAATTCAGCTGAATTTAAAAGGTTTTGTTCAGGTGTGTATATTAATGATGGCTAAACATATAAATGCATGTATCAGGTCTGGTCGTGTTGAAACTATGACTACACTGGATAAAACTAGCAAGTGTAGAATGACATAGACAGAGTGATTTGCCAGGCACCCAAATGAATTGTCCAAAAATGTAGATACAAGAGAACAATTCTCGCACATCTGAACACACTTTCCACAAGCACAGATTCAACGTGTGTGTATGTGTGTGTGTGTGTGTGTGTGTGTGTGTGTGTGTGTGTGTGTGTGTGTGTGTGTGTGAAAGGTAAGGGTGTGGTTTCTTTGCACAGAGGATGTTTTGAGTTCTTTGCTCTTCTCCTTTGCTTGGTCATAACAGAAGTTAAGTGCATTGAAATATGTAGAAAAAACACAAACAGCATTCCATGATTCATGGAGAACAGTTTTCAGTACATTTCTCACTGTTGGTTTTCATGCTGTCTTTAGTTGTGTACCACACTGGATGTGTATAATGTACAGACCACGGTGACTGCATGGTTCAGTAGTTGTCGGATGTGTTGTGTAATTTGTTGTTTTGATGCATGCGTGTTTATCACTCTTTGCTTGAAATGTGTCAGTCTTATTTAGAAGACTCGGCTTTCTCTCCTCTTTTTTTTTAATTTCCTACACTCACTCACTCTTTCTCTCTCTCTCTCTCTCTCTCTCTCGCACTCTCTGTGCTTTATCGTTTGCATGAACAACTGGATTTAGCTCCAGTGATTATCTTCTTGATGCTAGTGTACCATTCGGATTTTGTAAAAAGAAAATGCTGCAATTAAAGAAATGGAAGAAATATGTCTTTTTCTTCGTCATGACTTTGCAGCTGTTGCTGACTGCAAGTGTGAATGCGATGATTATGCGAGTGAAATTTGAAGTAGAATCTTCAAGCCTTCTCCGATGACCAAGCACCAGCTGTTGTCAGTTTTGTATCTGAATAATCTGAGAATGACCTGGTATGTATTTGCCAACTGTAACATATGCAAGTTAAACTTATCCCAATCAAGTAGTAGTAAAGGTGCCCACAGAAACAACAAACAGATGACAGTAGACAGAAGTGGTTAAGGCACAGGATGTATCTCTCTTCTTTCTGAATGTTTCAGTTTCATTAAGAAGAAGTGTCAATGCATGCAGTCTAATCCATAAACGCTTCACCACATCTGCTAAGCTTCAAGATCACACCTCTGTCTGACCATCTGTTGACATCATTTGCTGATTCCAAAAAAAAAAAAAAAAGAAGAACTCGACATATCACAAACATTCAATACACTGTTTCCCAAGTTTGAGCTAAACCACAGTTTTGCCATCCGATAGATTTCCATACTAGGCTGGTCTGACCATGTGGCTCTTCAGAGGATTGTGATTGGACAGTCCTAGAGAAGGTGTTCGCTGATCATCAGGGCAATGTCACGAAGCTATCTGCTGACTAACCTTGATTTAGATGGTTTTTTTCCAACAAATGGTATTCTCAGAATCTGGATCTGGAGACAGCAAAATTTCTATGCCTGCAAGAAATGAAAGCTGATGCTTGCATAAAAGAACTGATTGATGATAGCACATTGCTACATTGTACAGTGACTGACCTAATGTTTATTGTAAACATAGTTGGGAACTTATGATGAATGTATGTGGTTTACTTTGTTGACGAAACAGATGTGTGATTCAATGATGACATGATTGACTGATCGAGTGAAAGAAACCAGCAGTGATCATGTTTCTCTGTGTTTTAGCTCCAAGCAAAATGATAGTTACTTTTGGAATTGTTGCAGGTGATATCACTCAGTACTGTCAGTAATGACATTTTTTTTTCCTTTGAACAGAAATCTGATCGACACCAGATGCTGTGTGGAAGTGATTAGCATTTTAGAGTCCCGGCTGGGAGGTTGTGGATTCGATTCCCATCAGAGCAGCTGAGCTATTTATTTGTTGGATTTTTCTAATGGATGCATCTCTGAGGGTGTCACTCATATTTCATGACCAACATTGCATGTGTCTGTATCTTTCAGGCCTGGATGATGCCGGGATATATTATGAAAGTAAGCGAAGAGTACACCCCTGTCATGCAGTCTCAGGCCAGATTGAAAAATCAATAAAATCATCTTCATCATCCTCATCCTTATAGATCAGCATTTAAAAAAAAAAAAGTCTCAAATTCCGTGGCCCTTCATGGCCTGCTCTCGTGGTGAACTCAGTTTTAATTGCCTCTCCACGTCTATGACCTTTGCATGTCTATGACCTTTGTTTGATTCTATTGGGGTATCAGCAAATTCATGAGGACTGTCATTGGATGGACGTGGTGGTGCCTTCCAGACGGAGACTTGCTCATGCTGACACTGTGACTGAGAGTTACTGTCGTCAGTAAAGGGCTTAGTAGGTGGTGTCCTGCATATGATGGATAAGAACAGGCACCACTGAACATTTCTGAAGTGATCTTAGCAGCATAGCTCCTCTGGTGGGTTGCCTCGTGAAACCTTTACTCCCTGTGAATTGCAGGTGCTGGAGCTGTGGACTTCATGGTGGGTGGGTAATGAGGGATGAAAGTCAAAACAATACAACATAGCATCATCACTTCTTCCCAACCACCCCTTGCCTAATTCCTCCATGTGCCTTTACATGGCATATGTGTGAGTTTCAGTTTCATCAAGGAGGCGTCACTGCATGCGGACTGGTCCATATATGCTACACCACATCCGCTAAGTTTTGAGACCAAACTACGCATGGTTTGAAGCTGATGGATATATGAATTAACAGCAAAGATGAGACAATTGAAGAAGAGGGTCTTGTGACTACGACTCAGCGGATGTCTGACCTATGCATTAGCCCAACGCGCTGGTCAGACCTGAGTGCCTACCTACCATTTAAAAAAAAAAAAAAAATGTGTGAATGTATATACATATGCACACACACACACACATTGACACGCACACACACAAGCATACACACACACACACACACACGCACACACACAAGGCACAATGGACATTAATATCAATTTTAATAGGCCTAAAGCACGTATCAGTTGACAGTCGGTGAAACGTACAACACTTTCACCATGCGTTAAAAATGTACACTATACCAACAGCTTTAAATAAAGTTGATCTCTCACTCCCAGCACACACACACACACACACACAGATAAGAATGTTGGAACTGTTTAACTACCCTGTTAAAATTTAAGGTCTGGACATGGTGATGTTTACGGCCAAAGATTTTACAGTGGAAAGATTTTTAACAAACTTTTGGATGTGTTTTTGGACGTATTTTAAAGAATTGTGTGAATGACTGCCTTGTGGGTTGTTTTTAACGTGGTGACGGCCCTGGTGTGGCCCTTTGCGGTCGGCTGGGCTGTGGGCAACGTTGTCTTATCTTATTTCAACGAGTTGGTTTTTAATCCTAGGATAGGTTCTTTTAATCTGTTTTTAATGGGTTGGGAGAGGTTTTGCTTTTAATCTTTTTTTTAACATATATACGTGGTAGTTTGGAACGTGGTGACAGTCCTGAGATAACCTCTGCTGTTGACGGGACTATAATTTTAATCTTAATCTTACGGCCAAAGTATCCGTGGTTCAACAGCAAAACATCAGAGTAGCGTTGAACAGAATGGCTTCTACACATGTGCATGTCATACTTAATGCATTAGGTTTTGTCTGGATTTCTTTTTACTACTCTAGCCGCGGTGCACAACTAATCAAGGTCAGCTGTTCGGGTTTAGGATTGCTCAACGTGCTAAGAATAACTAAAAGGATTGAGTTTGGTTGCGCTTTTTTTTTTTCTTTTAATTTCAACTCGTTAAAAAAAAAAAAAGTGCGACACTTTGACCTTTTCATGCACCCCTCGAACTCAGACCTTCACCTCGCAACTCAGCGAACGTGATTCGGGATGCAAGAATGAAATCACACACCAAATATTCGATCATAACGTATAGTCTATATATAGACATAGCTCAATACAGTCGGACCTAGTCGAAAATGCTGGTGGTTGTTTGGTTTGTTTTGAGTTTTTAAAAAAAATTTTTTTTTTAAAGAAAGAAATGTGCCCGCCGAGACATACATAGCTTTATTTTTGTCTGTATTCACAGGTTGCGTACAAGGTTCTCCAGGTTGTCTGTCCTGGGCCTTTCTCTCCAGGAAGCTCCAGAAGAGTTTGCTCCATCTTCGTGGTGTCCGCTCGTCCCCCCCCCCCCCCCCCCCCCCGCCACCTCCTCACGGTATGCTTCAACGTTCCAACTCCATGTTGGGTCTGGCTTGATCGACCTTTTCCCCTTTGCCTTAGTTATTTGAGGTGAAGTCTTGTCTGGGACGTTTTGCTGGGAGTGTGGTGCGATCCACCCCAAACATCTCTTCATGATCTCATCATTGGGGGGCGTGTGCTGTGTCCTCTGTGTATACAGAGAGAGAGAGAGAGAGAGAGAGAGAGAGAGAGAGAGAGAGTAAATGAGAGAGAGAGAGGGGGAGAGAGAGAGAGAGTGGTGTGCCTCAGTGCCTGTGTTTGTGTGTGTGTGTGTGTGTGTGTGTGTGTGTGTGTGTTGTTGTTGTCTTCAATTTAACGTCTTTCCACATTAAGTGATATTAGACGAAGGGAAAGGAATTGGAGAGGGGGAGCATGAGGAGAAAGTGGGTGGGTGGGTTATCTTGCAATCATATACAAAAACAAACAAACAAAAAACAAACAAAACAAAAAAAAACCTTTACGATACAATGAAAAAAAGGTATGGAAAAGCCAACTTTACATAACTAGTTGAGTCATAACACAAACTATAACAAATGTCCCATAGGACTGCATAGTAAACAGTTTGCAAAATCAAACAACAAACTAAAATTCTCAAGGATACTATCAAGAGAACGTGTGTGCGTGTGTGTGTGTGTGTGTGTGTGTGTGTGTGTGTGAACACAACTTGTCAGTACAACACTATGTTAATCTGACAGTAAATGGTTTCAGTCAGTCAGTCAGTGTGACAACGTTTATTTACAAACCTAGGTGTATGATATTTGTAAAACAAGTTAGATGTGTGTAACATATCGCATAGAATTTTGTCAATAGAGATGGCAAAATGCATTTAATTAGAACAAATGTATATTCTCCTCGAATATACCCACTAATACACACTAACACTAACACATTACAGGTAAGTCTATAACTAACACACACACACACACACACACACACACACACACACACACACACACACACAAAACAGCGCTGTGCCTGTCAACAGCTTCACACATGACGAGATTTGGTTGCCTAGGTTGTATTTGCCTTTTGTGCTTTTTTTGTTTTTGTTGTACTGCTGCATTCTACGGCCCACTATTCTTAAAGGTGAAATGGAATATTATGCGATGCTATCGTAGATTTTGCATGCGCTCATGCATAGAACCTTAGAGAACTGGAATAGGACCTGCATCTACACCGATGTAAACTCTGAAGAGAATATCTCTTACAACCTTGCTACTCGTGTGGGAATCGAATCTCCAGGAGTCCGACCCTTCACCCACAAGACCAACTTGGTATCAGATTCCTAGATACGTTGAAGTTGGCTGTCTCTATGCGTGAACAAGAAGAACAACATTCTGCAGAAAGCAACAGTAAATGGTTTGTGGGTCACTTGAAATCGAAATTTGATACTCGCAGGGCAAATTGACTTATAATGTCTGGCCATCGGTTGCGTTCGCAGCTCTAAATATTGGTGTATGGCCAAGAGAGCCTCTGTCGATTGTGAGACTTATCTCCCTTACGGCCTTGTCGTCCTGTGACAAGAACTTGGCGATGATTGGGTCAGTGACGTTTGACCAAATGCTGCCCGTTTCGGCACCGCGAGTAGCTTGGCAAAATTTTTTGAAGACTGTGCACAGTACACGAGTTGAATTTCATCGAATTTCCAGCATGTCGAAAGGTGTTCAACCGTCTCCCACAAAACCCAAAGTGTTCATCACTCGCAACGTGCCAGAAGGCAGCTCAAATCTCATGCTGAGAAGCGCGTGCGAGGTGTCCCAGTGGGCGAAAGACGATCCCATTCCACGTGCAGAACTGCTGGCAGGGGTCAAGGTGTCGACGCTCTCTTCTGCTTGTTGACCGACAAGATTGACGAAGAGGTTTTGGATGCTGCAGGTAAGAAACACTTTACCGACAGAAAAGAAAGGGAGGCCATTGGCAAAATTTGTGTTTGACACGACATAGTTTCCCTAGTGAAGCTTTTCTCTCCTGACAGTTTTTTTGCGTACAAGGCAGTTGTTATCTATAGTGACGCACGGATGCTGTGCGTACAGGTGAGCTCAACGGAAGGGCGCCTCGCTTGAAAAGCGTTCACTGGCGGTCAGGTAAACAAGCAGACGAGCTATTGCAGTGCGACACCTCGACTCGAAGACGGGCTGACTTATAGTAAGTTTGGAAGGTACGTCGTGCTCAGGGTGTTACTGACACTAGTGACAGACCAGTGCTAGAGCCTCCAGTCCCTAAGAGACAGTTCTACAATGCTACTTTAACTGCAGTTACCATCAACTATGCAGCCACAAATTGTCACAATTCTTACATGGGTCAACTGAACTTGAGAACTTGAAATCATGGGGGCTTTATTAAAGGCTGTGTCAAAATTTTTGCTAAAAGTGTTGAAATTCAGCCGCCAGTTGCCTTTTGAAGATTTTTGTTTTTTGTTGAGGCACATATTGGTGCATTCACATGGGAAGTCTTCTCATTAGTGTTAATGGGAGGAGGAGTGTCATTTTCACATCCCCATGTTCATTCTTGTTTTGAGTTGTCACTTGGTTCCACAAACTAGTTCTCTCTTGTCTCCAGTGGTTTTTTACATTCTAATTCACTGTTATTCTTGCATTCTTACTAATGTTGCTAACCCTGCACCAATGGAATTTGGTAAGTAAAAGTTTTCCTTTTCAGGTGTTACATGTCAAAAAAAAAAAAAAATGGAGTTCAAGCTCAATGAGCACAGATAATAAACCGAAAGGAGGAACGCCCGCCAAAAATAGAAAGTCACCATGGCTTTGCCTTGAGTGTGGAGAAGGGATTGAAGGGGATGGTTCAGTAGAATTCAACATGTTTAGGGAATGGTGCCACACGAGTTCCACAGACTTGACAATGCATGATGTGCTCAGCAAGGGAGGGGATTGCATGCAGTGGGTGTGTAAGGCATGTGGAAACAAAGGGAAACAGCGATATTGACAGAGGGGGAAAGTATAAAATGGAGGCCGGAAGCAAAGTGAACAGCAACATTGACAGAGGGGAAAAAAAAATGGAGGCCAAAATTGACAATGTACTGTCCTTGATGTTGTCCATTGATATGCACTTGAACAAATTAGAAGCTCTCTCATTCAGAAGGGGTTATTGACCAAACGATTGAAAAGAAAGTAAAGGAGAAAGTAGCTGAAGCTTTTGAAGGAGGACAGGAAAGGGACAGGGAAAGGAAAGATGAGCTAGCTTTCCCATTGGCGTATGAAATGAAAAGAGAGCAATGTCACTCGCATTGTCCTGACCTAGGGCTCATTTAACAAATGAAAATGTCCATCGTGTGACATTCAGGAAACTGAGGTAAAAAAAAAAAAAAAGGCATTGGCTTATCCCATTCACTGATTCAGGCAAACCAACTATTTCTTCTGTGTTACAGACATGAATGTCACGTTTTACAGAGGTCTTCATTCTGTGATTGAATTGGAGAGTCCCCAGAGATCTTTGGAAGCAAACTTGTAACGATGGTTAACTGTCATGAGGTCACTTCCAGATTGATCATTCTGAAAAAGTTCTTTTGTTAACTTAAGAATCTTTTTAATAATTTTTGCTTATATCTACTTTGCTAAGGTTGGAAGAGAGGCCAGAAGTGTTTCTTCCCTCTCTCTGTCTCTCTCTGTCTGTCTGTCTCTCATGTTTTAGATTGATGTAACTTGTAAGAACACTTTCAATTTTACTTAGTTTGAAACAATTATGTAAGGAATAAGTTGACTGATACTTTGTCCATATATGTGAGGTACAGATAATGAAAGCTTTATGAGTTAATATCGTGCATATGTGATACAGACATCAAGAACAACAACATTAGCAACAAAGAAATGGCTCATGTGCTTAAGATTAGTTAAGATCTGTTGACAGTAAGGAACACATAGTTAAAAACAAAATATGAAACAAGTTGTTTGAAAGATTTTGTGAACAAGAAAAAAGCAATGGATAAACATTAACAAGCGGAAACACCAGAAGCAGCTATTGTTATCAAAATGAACACATTCAGCAAATTTTAGTTGATGACTTTTTACCAGCTGCCTAAAAAATTACATTGTGAAAACATTTGGTTTTGTGGATTGTGTATTTCATTCTGTGAAATTCTAGAGTGAAATGGAATTTACCTCCCAGAGCCTGTGTCACAGTCTTAAACAGGATTCCATGAGTGTCGAATTTCGTTATCTTGAGTCAAGTCTCAACGTTATGGCTGTCATTGTACATCATCCTAGATTATATTACAAACTCTAACCACCCCCCCCCCTCCCCCCTCCCCCCCCCCCCCCCCACCCACATACCTTCTCTAACGTGTGTGTGTTGACAGACAGAGAAAGACATATGGACACAGTTGCACTCACACACACACACACACACACACACACACACACACACACACACACACACACACACACATGCACACTCTCTCTCTCTCTCTCTCTCACACACACACACACAGTCGCACGCATACACATGCATACACATATATAACATGTTTGTGCACAAGTGTGTGCATGCACACATACACACACATATACGCATGCACGCACGCACACACGCATGCACACATGCACACACACACACACACACACACGCACACATGCTCACACGCACACACATGCTTTATAATCAGTATGAAGAAAAGTGTGGTTAAACAAAGTCAGACTTCAATACCAGCTTTGTGTCGTAAGTTAAAGAGCCTGAGATGTAATGACCTTAATGTTTCTCATATAAATCTGAGTGTCCCCAAAAAAGGGGGATCAAGTCAGGGCCCTGGGAGATTTTAATATTCTCCTAACTATGCTGTTCTGGCTGACAGATAATGGTGTTTTAATCATATGAATGCTAACGTTGAGGTGTGTTTGACTCTTGGAACCTGGACTTTGCTTTGATTGCATTGAAAGGCAGTTTTGCAGCACAAAAAATTTTGCTTTGGTTGCATTGAAATGCAATTTTCCAGCAAAGGCAATTACCTGTTGATGAGCAAATTAGTCCTCATGCGAAATTTGATCAGATGAAAACTGTGGATTTGAGATTGCAAAGACAGATGGGATACAGACAGAATGTTGCTTTTATAACAAGAGTGAATCATTTTAGCGCATTTTTTTTCCACAAATGTTGCTACGGCAACATTGTGAAGCTAAGGGATGTGTAGATTCAAAGCGGGTCAAATATACCTTGCTGTTGGCTTTCACATAGATCAAAATCACCAAAATAGCTCAGGTCAGAAAGTGATAAGACGTAAGATCTAACATTCCCTGTTCAGTCTTCTTTCTTTCCAACCCTTTTTTTTTGCCCCCTTCATGGGATTTTAAGAGGGTTTAAAGCAAAGGAGTGACAGGATGGTTTGGTGGGCAGAGGTGGATCTGGGACAGAGCGTGGAAGAGGGAACAAGGGAAATCAAGGATGGATAAAAAGAAAAAAAAAAAATGGTGGAGAATGGTGGCAATTGCGTTGGTGAAAGAAAATGGGAGTTAAAAAGAGGAGACCTGAATAATGATATAAAACCCTTCACTAACAGATTTGGGGACCATGATAGCCTTTTTAGACAACAACCATTTGTACTGCCTGGTCCGAGGTCTTCCAGTTTCAGCTGGTGCTGATTGTGTTGGTCCTTCCTTGGCATCAGAAGCAGACATATCACCCATGATTCTGTAGTGCTCTCTCCAAACAGAACCCAACGGCACCCCAAAGCAGCCAATTAAAGCTAGAACAGTGAAATGAGAAGAAAATACTAAAAAGAAATTATAATTCTCATAGAAACGGAAGTTCTTACATAAAGAGTAATAAGTATGGGTGGGGGGTGGGGGGGGAGGATCTTTGAGCAATACTTGAGGATCCATTGAAGGATGAAAGGGAGGTCAAAAGGTGGCAGCAGAAAGGTCAGCTCAACAGTTAAATAACCCATGCATTGACAGTCAGTCAGTGCTGAGACAGAGCAGCTGAGAATGGTGTAGAACAGCCTTTACTAAGATCTTAAAGATGCAGTGTCCCACTGATTGACAACACACATAATTACTTCAAGCCTTTTTCTCTTATTTTAAGATGTTTTAGTAGAAATTGCTCTATGTCCCAGGTCCAAGTTTACGTGTGGTGGGCACGATGTCGGTGGGCTACGACCACATTGACCTCAAAGCATGCAGCAAGCGAGGAATCAAACTCGGCTTCACCCCTGATGTGCTGACCAACGCTGTGACAGAACTAACCATGGCTCTGCTCCTGGCCACTTCACGGCGTCTGAAGGAAGGTAAATTGAAAGATTTGTAGCGTGTGTGGTTCACGCTTTGTGAAGCATAAAATGGAGCTTCATTTTCATGTGTATGACAAATCATGGTGTGTATGAAAAGTTGAAATTGCTGTGAATGTCACAACTGCCTTGAAAGAATTGGATGCTTTAATGTTAGTGTCACAAACTGCCTTGAAAGAATTGGATGCTTTAATGTTAGTGTCACAACTGCCTTGAAAGAATTGGATGCTTTAATGTTAGTGTCACAACTGCCTTGAAAGAACTGGATGCTTTAATGTTGGTGTCGCAACTGCCATGAAAGAAGTGGATGATTTAATGTGAGTGTCACAACTGCCATGAAAGAAGTGGATGATTTAATGTGAGTGTCACAACTGCCATGAAAGAAGTGGATGATTTAATGTTAGTGTCACAACTACCATGAAAGAAGTGGATGATGTAATGTTAGTGTCACAACTGCCTTGAAAGAATTGGATGCTTTAATGTTAGTTTCACAACTGCCTTGAAAGAACTGGATGATTTAATGTTAGTTTCACAACTGCCTTGAAAGAATTGGATGCTTTAATGTGAGTGTCACAACTGCCTTGAAAGAACTGGATGATTTAATGTGAGTGTCACAACTGCCATGAAAGAATTGGATGCTTTAATGTTAGTGTCACAACTGCCTTGAAAGAATTGGATACTTTAAATGTTAGTGTCATAACTGCCTTGAAAGAACTGGATGATTTAATGTGAGTGTCACAACTGCCTTGAAAGAACTGTATGATTTAATGTGAGTGTCACAACTGCCATGAAAGAACTGGATGATTTAATGTGAGTGTCACAACTGCCATGAAAGAACTGGATGATTTAATGGTTAGTGTCACAACTGTCTTGAAAGAATTGGATGCTTTAATGTTAGTGTCACAACTGCCATGAAAGAACTGGATGCTTTAATGTTAGTGTCACAACTGCCTTGAAAGAACTGGATGCTTTAATGTTAGTGTGAAGGAAGTCTTAACCCAGTGGTGACAGGTGGTGATGCTCGTTGTGGCCGATGAATATGGCGAGTAAATGAGAACCATTTTAGTGGTCCTTAAGGAAGAACTTGTATTTTGCTTTAGTGTTCACTTTCAAATCGATTTTTGGTAGCAGTATGGTTTTGTTCCCATTCTACAGTTCCTTAAATTTACCAGAATTGCTCGCTCTGGTGTATTTCGGCAAATTGCTGTGCGTGTACGTGTTTCCCTATGGTGATCTCTGTCTCTGTCTCTCTGTCTGTCTCTCTCTGCCTCTCTCTCTCTCTCTCTCTCTCTGTGTCTCTCTCTGCCTCTGTCTTTCTCTGTCTCAGTCTCTCTAGCTGTCTCTTTCTGTCTCTGTCTCAGTCTCTCTCGCTGTCTCTTTCTCTCTCTGTTGACAAACTTTCTCATATGTAACTACAGACACCAGTGACATTTTGTGGTGGAATGTTCAGTAATTTGTGTTTGCTTTAATTCATCTGTTGACCTAACTCGAAATGTTTGCTTCACCTCAATTTATTGTTTCACAGTCACATCTGCTTTTGCATTCAGAAAATGATAAATATGGACAAAATTGCATCCCCCCCCCCCCCCTCCCCCCGCCCCCATCCCCTCCCCCCTCCAAGTACACACCACCTGCTGCTCATCCTAATGTTGGTGTGAAGAATGATACAAAAAAGAAAAAGACCACTCCTGTTGCAAAATGGTCTTGTCTTCAGTACACCCATTCTTCACACTGATCTGCCCCTGTGTGTATCTCTTTTCAGCCCTCTGCCTGAACTAAACCGACGAGTATCTCAGCAGGAACATAACTCTTTGTCTACATGTTCTCATGATAATGATGACCACCTCACTTCTGTGATTGAAAATGTGTAAACTGCCACTAAAGATGAACTGCGCGTAAACATTATCAGTAAATGTAATGTAATCCTTATGTTCTAAGATTGATGATCTTAATACGTTTTTTTTTGTTTTGTTTTGTTTTTTAAAACTAATTCTGGTTTTTTTTTAAAATCATGTCTATTTTTTCTTCTTAATACTGTTATTACTTATTAAGATCTGTTAACAGACAGTTGATTAAAGACAATTGCTGTATGAAATCACAACTGGGTACTTTGCAAAACAAAATGAAGAAGATCAGATCAAAACAGTGCTGCAACCACTGGCTCTCAGACAGCACAAGGCAGCTAGCTGTCTTCCTCACAGCAAAATGCCAGTTCACAAACCGACACGCCTTGGTGTTGTTCAGAGACTAACAGTGTCACTACACAGACTGAAATCTTTCCCAGCTGCCCAATGGCAGACACATTGTCCCCTGTCAGTGAAAGTACTACAGCTGGTAAGTCGGAGGACATCCCAATGGGCAAGTCAAAGCCCCCTTCCCACCCATCTCCCATGGACAGTTTAGGTCACGTGTCTGTTCCCAGTGGAGTGACAGTTTCACTGATTAGGGGACTCCACCATGCGTTTCATTGACCCAAAACGTTTGGCCCCATGACAAGAATTACTTTAAGATAAGTGTCCTGGTATGTCAGTTAATGATCTCCACGCATGGCTGCTTTCCGTACCAACAACTGCCTCTTTAAATGACCTCATAACCATGTTGGTCTGACAGGTGCTGTATCCTTTGGTATCTGGTCAGAACTTATCCTTACATATTGTAAAACTTTTCCCAATGCTCGCATTACTTTCATCTCCATTCTGCCAGCTAAAGGGAAACACTCTTTTAGTAGTGCTGTAATTCCATCTTATAACACCCTAAGAGATGCTGGCAAGCATCACGAAGCAAAATTCAGGGATCACTTTCCATGTTTTTCTTCAGATCTGAGTTTACATAGTGGCACAACCCACCCCAATCAGTATGGGAGGCACCACCAGACTTGCACTAAGTCTAAAAGCGTTGTGACACAATCAACCTTTTCCAGTGCTTCATTCTCAAATCAGAAATGTTCTACAGGCATGCAACAAAGAAATATATCTGAACCCTGTTGTGAGCGCTCTTACTATCCGTTAACTCTTTCATTCCTACTTTTCTGTGAACCATTACTTCTTGTTCCTAGACTCCTATAATATGAGTATTCCCTTCATTCCTGGATTTAGAGAAGAAAAAAAAGAAGTGTAAAGTGAGAACTGCCCACGTATTTAGTAGCAAACGCGAAGTTCAAAGCGTTTACTGCGAGAGCCGATTTTCCGGGCTGCAGGAAGGGAAGGACGGATTTTGTGCTGCCCGGTTTTCTGGGCTGCAGGAAGGAAGGGTAGGATTTCTGCAAACTGGAAAACTGGGTTGTAGGGATGAAAGAGTTAAGATCACATGCCTGTCCTCCAATTTCGTCAACTGGTCATTACCCTAGTTTACCTTCCCAACCTCATCTAACGCACCACATAATGCTGTTTTTCATGGAAATCATAATGTCCTTCCTAACAATCGGTTTCATTTTAGCCCTCCACATCAGGAAATACATAAGACATCAACCCCTGCTCTTTCACTCGTATGCAGAACACTTAGTTTGGGCGGCTTCACATCTGTTACATAAACAACCTTCACCCACCCACCCCCAACGACTTTTATAACCTTTCATAGTATTCCAAAGTACATTGTACAGCTTATAGGCTTTTGAATTTGTGACAGATTGATATTTGGGAGAGTGTTTAGTTTCATTAAGTCTTTCTCTTTCACTGTCTCTCTCTGTCTGTCTGTCTAAACAGCTACTAGCCTTATTATCATTTGAGTTAGATACTTTGTGTATATGATATTTGTTCCATTTTCTGTTGTATTTTTGATGATGATGTGTTGATATTTGACACATTATTGTCTTTGTTACTGAGTTGTCTGGTAGTATAATAATCCTTGTTGATATTTGACATTATGATTTTGTCTTGTAAATTTTACTTTCCTACTATGCTGTTACGTCTGGCTGTAAGGTTAAACATTAACAGCTTAATTGATAACTTTGTGATGTGTCTTACATTCTTTATAATCATGGTAATTATTTTTTTTTATTTATTGGTTTTGTGGAAACATGATTAATGCAACATATTCCAGACACAGAATTGATATTACCAGGTTATGACTTGTTCGAATTGACCCATCGAGACTTAGAGAAACAGGTTTACTTGTTTGTATTCACCAATCCATTAAATTTAATTAGTTCGATTGACCCATCGAGACTTAGAGAAACAGGTTTACTTATTTGTATTCACCAGTCCATTAAATTTAATCAAATTGTTTCACTTGAAAACTATCACATACAATCACAATGGATGGAAAACCAGCTTAAAACTTCAAAACTGGTTCTCTTAGGCTTCATCTACAGAAATCCTGAAGAGCATGCTGATTGGATAGATACCTTTACTCTAATGATGGAGGAGACGTCCTTATTCTCGGGTGAAATTTTACTTGGAAATGATTTTAATGTTGATCTTTTGACACCAAACAAATCTTGGAATAAAAATCTACAGTTCATTTAATGGATGCGTCTCTGAGAGTGTTTTCTCAAATTTTCTGACCAACACTGCAGGTGTCTGTATCTTTTGGGCCTGTTGTTGCTGGGATATATTATGAAAAGGAGTACAGCCCAGTCATGCAGTCTCAGACCGAAATGGAATCCGTAGCATCATTTTTATCATTCTGATTTCTCATCGATCAGCATTAAAAAAGTCTTAAATTCTGTGGCCCTGAATGCTCTGGTCTCATGGTGACCTCAGTTTTGATGTCCTCTCCATGCTTGTGATCTTGGCTTGGTTTCGTTGGGGTCACCGGTATTGGCAAGTCCATGGAGCAATCGTTGAACAGACTGGTGGCGCCCTCTGGAGGGAGAGCTCACCTGTGCCAGCTCCTCAACTAAGCAGTTATTGTCATCATCAGTAGGGGGCTTACTAGGTGGTGTCCTGCATATGTTGGATCAGAACAGGTGCCACTTAACACCACTGAAGTGACTCGGCAGCAGTGCAGTGTCTCCTCAGGTGGGTTGCCTCTTGATAACTTGGCATTGACCCCCTGTGGATTGCCAGTGCCGGGGCTGCGGTGGGACTGACCAGGCTGGTTGTGGACGGGATATGGGAATGAGCAGCATGGGTGCAGTGCCACTGAGATGGCACAGAGGTTAGGACAGCAAAAAAAAAAAGAAAAAAAAAGAGAAAAAAAAAGGGATGCAGAACTCCTGGAAAGAATTCTGAAGAGCTGCTTCTGTGATGTTATGGGTTTGTGAGAAGTGTTAATGTTTTTCTTTGCCTTGCTTGCATTTTGGGACTTTTTGAGAAAAAAGACACTTTTCCAGGGTTGTAGGCATGTGACATACCATTGAGCTCATGGAACATATGTAGGATTCAGAAAATTGAAAAATGGTCTTTGAAAGTTACGAGATTCCAGACTGAAAATGTATTTCATTAACCCAATAAAACATTATGCAGATGAAGTGTGTACATGCTTTTTAATAAGAAGATCAGAATAAGAAGGATAATGAATAATTTGTGTTCAGTAGACAATATGCAATACAGGCAGTACCTTTTTTGTTGCAGGAATGCAAGCTGTGGTGAATGGCACCTGGGGGTCGTGGAAACCCATGTGGTTGTGCGGCGCCGGCCTGGAGGGCTCCACTGTGGGCATCATCGGTATGGGACGCATTGGAATGGCCGTGGCGCGATGCCTCAGACCTTTTGCCGTGAAACGCATCCTCTACACTGCCACTGCTGAGAAGGCGGAAGCCAAGGAGGTTGGTGCTGAGTTCCTTCCCCTTGACGATGTTCTGTCGCTATCCGATTTTGTGTTGGTGTGTGTGTGTCGTTGACGCCGGACACAAAGGGAATGTTCAGCATGGAAATGTTCAAGAAGATGAAGAAAACGGCTGTGTTCATCAACGTCAGTCGTGGGCCAGTGGTGAACCAAGATGACCTTTACCAGGCTCTGACCTCCGGGCAGATTGGAGCGGCAGGCCTTGACGTGACCACGCCAGAGCCATTGCCGACAGACAGTCCGCTGTTGACCTTGGATAACTGTGTGGTCTTGCCTCATTTAGGAAGTGCCACAAACGCGTCGCGGTCAGCTATGTCAGAACTAACGGCTAGAAACATCATGGCAGCATTGCATAATGAACCGATGCCGAGTGAACTCAAGATCTGCTGAAGAATGAAAAATGTACTTTTGGAATAATCTTGCTCCATTTTATTTTGACCCAAAACCATAAACAGAATGTTTTATATTTAAAGCAGAAAGAAGATACACATACCTACCAAAAAGGTGGTTTTGTTTTTGTTGAAGGTATTTTGTCGGAGATGACTTAGTTGATTTGCATGAGCGATGAGCTTTACCTCCATGGGTCTTGCTTTCTGCAATCTCTCATTTGCTAATGAACATGAAAAATTTGTGGCTTTTGCAGAAATTTGAGATGTAGAATGTAAGATGCTGTCTTATTTTCAATTTAAAGAAAGTGGTTTAATTTTCGTATCCTGGAACTTTTTGTGAGATCAACGCTTTATATCTTGCACTTGTAGACTGGATTTAGGGGATGGCAAGGTTCTGCCTTGTGGCTCAGATTTTGGGGGATGCATGCCATTATTTTTAAACAAGCAAAGTGATCTTTTGTGAATGCAGACCTATAATTGTGTAACTAAAGTTTCCTGTGTGCGTGTGTGTGTGTGTGTGTGCGTGTGTGTGTGTGCGTGCGTGTGCGTGTGTGTGTGTGCGTGTGTGTGTGCGCGCTTTGGTAGATATGGGCCTTTTTTTTTTTTTTCTTCAATTTCTGGTCCTTGGTCAGTCTAGAACTGGATTTCAGAAAACCACCAGATTTATTTTGAAAAGTTGTCAGTGCCATGAAATTAAAAAAAAAGATTGTGATAGATAAGCAATAAGTTACATCCTTGCGGTTAATTCTTGTTTAATCAGCGACAGATTTATGATGTATTTAGCAGGGTGGCTGGCTGGGTGGGGTGTGTGCACATTTGTGTGTGTGTGTGTGTGTGTGTGTGTGTGTGTGTGTGTGTGTGTGTGTTGTGTCATTACAAACTGTACATTACTTTATGAAACAATGGCAAATGTTAATTCATGGGTATATGTATGTGTATGTTTATGAAAAGTAAAGCAAAACATCATCTCACCTTTCTGGTACCTTTTTTTTTTTTTTTTCTCAAGATTTTGACCTTTTGTTTTCGCTCTTTGCTCTTTCTGTTACTTGGATGGGTTTATGTCGTGCAGTATGGAATGCTTGTGTTCACTGGTGATTGTGGTGACGACTGTTGCCACTCATGTGAAATTTATAAGAAACTTGATAAAAGAGAAGGTAATGGGTAATTTTGCTTACAGCCCAGCTGACCACAAAGGGCCATATCAGGGCTGTCACCGCATTGAAGTGAGAAGGATTTTTTTGTCTGAAAAATAATTTTTTTCAATCGTAATTCTTGAAAAGTCAAACGGCTAACACTTTTTTTTTTTTTTTTGCTGCCTCATTTTAAACAGCCCTGTGTGGTGTTACTCCCATGGTGATTCCCCTGCATGGCCACACCCATGGCTGCCATTGACAGCCTCAGCAGCAGCAGTCCACAGAGAGCAATCATTATCAGATCATCAGGAGGCCACCCACTTGAGGAGACACTGCACTGTACTACTGTTCAGTGGTACCTGTTCTGATCTTACCAGCAAAGCTTGCTTCTGAAGTTACCTCTCATTTGAAATGCAGTCCAATTGGGTATTTAATAATGATACTGGTGGTCTTTTTGCGAGTATGTGTACATGCCCACACATGCATACACATTTGTCCGTATGCAGCATACTCACATGTAAGCACACGGTTGCTCTCTTTCTTTAAGCGCTCTCTCTCTCTCTCATGTCTAAAATCGTATCTTTTTCTTCCTCTCTTATGCCTAAAACGACACTGATTTTTGAAAATACGTAAAGTGAAAGTACATCTGCTACCAGCAAGTGACAGTAAGTGAAGATCCCCATGGGGGAGAGAAGAGTGGGGGGCAGTCGGGAGGTGGGGGGGAGGGGGGGGGGGGGAGAAGACATGTCTATCCAATAAATGAATGACAGTCCCTGTGAGCTTGACCACACCAAAGACTGAATGAAACTGAGGGCACCACCATTAGAGAGTGAATGAAGGGCTAGAGAACTTGCATACTTTTATTTATTTATCTTTTCAAATGTTACTCAGCGATTATGAGGATGATGCAGGTGGTTCTGTGGAGCACCGTTCCGGGCTGAGACCTGACGACAGGGCTGCACTGTGCTCTTCCTCTTACATCCTGGCATCAGCCGAGGCCAAGGAGTGAGCTGCTCTGGAAACTGGAGTTGGCACTGCATGGTGGAGACGAATTCATCACCAAGTCCATGACTGAAGGTAAGCTTTCGTCCCTTGGTGAATACACACGACATATTTGAAAGGTGGAGGTGATTCAGGATAGGAGGCCATTATTGGAAAGGTTGGGATGGTTTACTGCAATAGTTCAGGGTAGACCATTTTTGGAAAGGTGGAGATGGTTCAGGATAGACCATTATTGGAAAGGTGAAGATGGTTGAGGATAGACCATTCTTGGAAAGGTGGAAATGGTTGAGGATAGACCATTATTGAAAGGTGGAGGTGGTTCAGGATAGACCATTATTGGAAAGGTGGAGTGGTTCAGGATAGAAGATCATTATTGGAAAGGTGGAGGCGGTTCAGGATAGGAGATCAGTATTGGAAAGGTGGAGGTGGTTCAGAATAGGACATCATTATGGGAAAGGTGGAGGTGGTCAGGATAGGAGATCATTATGGGAAAGGTGGAGGTGGTTCAGAATAGGACATCATTATGGGAAAGGTGGAGGTGGTTCAGGATAGGAGATCATTATGGGAAAGGTGGAGGTGGTTCAGGATAGGAGATCAGTATTGGAAAGGTGGAGGTGGTTCAGGATAGGAGATCAGAATTGGAAAGGTGGAGGTGGTTCAGGATAGGAGATCATTATTGGAAGGTGGAGGTGGTTCAGGATAGGAGATCATTATTGGAAAGATGGAGATGGTTCAGGAGAGATCAGTATTGGAAAGGTGGAGATGGTTTGGGATAGATCATTATTGGAAAGGTGGAGACAGTTCAGGAGAGGAGATCAGAATTCGAAAGGTGGAGATGGTTCAGGATAGGAGATCATTATTGGAAAGGTAAAGATGGTTCAGGAGAGATCAGTATTGGAAAGGTGGAGATGGTTCAGGATAGGAGATCACTATTGGAAAGGTGGAGGTGGTTCAGGATAGGAGATCATTATTGGAAAGGTGGAGGTGTTCAGGATAGGAGATCATTATTGGAAAGGTAAAGATGGTTCAGGAGAGATCACTATTGGAAAGGCGGAGGTGGTTCAGGATAGGAGATCACTATTGGAAAGGTGGAGATGGTTCAGGATAGGAGATCACTATTGGAAAGGTGGAGGTGGTTCAGGATAGGAGATCACTATTGGAAAGGTGGAGGTGGTTCAGGATAGGAGATCACTATTGGAAAGGTGGAGGTGGTTCAGGATAGGAGATCACTATTGGAAAGGTGGAGGTGGTTCAGGATAGGAGATCATATTGGAAAAGGTGGAGGTGGTTTCAGGATAGGAGATCAGTATTGGAAAGGTGGAGATGGTTCAGGATAGGAGATCACTATTGGAAAGGTGGAGAGAATTCAGGAGAGGAGATCATTATTGGAAAGGTGGAGACAATTGAGGAGAGGAGACCGATACTTGATTAATGGTACTTCTTTTATATCACAATGGTTTTCATGAGATTGAGAGGAGTGTTTTTGTTGTTGTTTGTTGTTGATATTTTCACATTAGGATCATTAGAACAACAAAAGTTGGTGTCAGTTTGGAGTTATTGTTGTTGTTCACCATGAGTGAAGGGATGGGCCTAGAGCTGGACGTGCAGTTATATTCAGATGGTGTAAGATTTTTTTTTTTGTCCAATCCATCACAGCTTGATGCACTCGGTGCAACATTGCTTCAATTGTAGATTTGGCAGAAGCAGTGCCAGACACTACAAAAGTAATTAATTTACACATGAACAGTGCAAACAAAAAGAAGAAAAAAAAAAAAACAACAACGGACAATCAAGCTGAGAAAAAGACACCTTTATTTTCTTTTTGTCTATTCTTGTGATAGTCAACAAAAAGCACATACAACATTGCATTTTTTTTTTTCCTTCATAAATATTGCATTCGTAAAGAAATGCTGAAAACTCGCACACAATGCACCAAAATGAAGGAAGCAAACGACAACATGTAACATCAGTGTAAGATCTGATTAATTTCACACAAATGAAAATGAACTGAAATGTGTGACTGTTTTTAAAACTGGCTTCTTGTGCATCTCTTCAGGAGGCCAGTGGAGAGGCTAGAGAAAGGTAAATACAGGGAGACTGAATGTGCAGATTTTCAGCTGAAAGATGCCATGGATTTCTCCTGACTTTGACGAGCAAACAGCTCCCGCATAGAATTAGGTCAAATTCCACCCAGATCATTGTATAGGTATAGCATTTATTGCGCCCCCCCCCCCCCCCCCCCCCCCCAATCTCAAATAATGCATTGATGTTCAGCAGAGAGAGCTAATACAATATTAGTTTTGGTTATCCTGTTTTATTTTGGAATTTCTCATAGCATATAGGACTTTCTTTGTGTGTTAAACTTGAGCGCCTTTCTTCAGAGTGTAGGCACATCCCTTCCCTCTTTGTATGTATATGTTGCAGCTGGATCATAAAAATGGTATCGGGGAAAACTCTAGCCCTTTCATAACGTCACCATTTCAGTCAGTCACTTCTAGAAATTAGGTTTTTTAAAAAAACTTTATTTGATGAAATGACTGGAAAGAATCTGGAAAGAAATGACTGAAACGATAATCATGGTTCAAAGTTTTTGACAGTGAAGAACTTGGGTCAGAAGAATTTAATGTACCAGTGTTCATTTCATCATGTACTGATTTATTTTGCTAAGTTATATGAGTTGATGGAATTCTGCCTAGTATGAGACCGTATCTTGATAAAAAAGTCAGTTACAGTTAATGTTCTGTGAATTGAAATCATGACCCGCAGGGCTTCTGATGTACGTATAGGTGTGATAGTTCATGCTGTATTACTGGGAAAAACCCTCTGACATTTTTTGGACTGTGTGAATTCAGCCTCTGTCTATGGCTATTTGTGCATATGATGACTCTTTGTCATCAGAGCTTACATGAACGACTGTGGTGTTCTGTGAGGTGTCATTAGAAGCATAAAACTTGCTTGTGTTTCTTTCTTTTACCCCCAAACTTCACCTAACATGATGCCTCGTTGGCAGACAACACGGAAGTGTAGAACATGCTTTCTGATGTCTAGGAGGGTCAGATCAGCTTTCTACAACAGCGTTGAATCAGGAGCCCTGCCATGTTGCTTTGATAGCAGGCACAGTCATTCATCAGACGCTGCATTCCCTGTGTGTGGGAGGCGAAGAACTTCTGTTGCAAAGGCTTCCACTTATTGTTTCCCCTTTGGTTGTTTAGAGTCGAGGTTTCAAAAACATTCTGACAATGAGGATGTGACAGTGATGGGAATGAGGGGTTTGGCTTATGTCCCCTTTACTGTTGCCAGACCATTTCTTGTGAAAGAGCCATTTTCACCATCCAGCTGTGGAATATACCATGTGGAACCTTGCTGAAAAGGATCATGCTGAAACAGAACCTTGCTAAAAGTACAGGATCATGCTGAAACAGAAGGTTGCAAAAAACAGACCTTGTGAAAATAAAACCTTGCGAAGGCAGAACCTTGCGAAAACAGCCTCCAGACATTCCTAGAAACGGGTGTTGGGAAATGATTTTGACATCTGGTACTGCCAAGGAGGAAGGTTGTTCTTAAAGAGAAAAAACAGCTGTAAACAGAGGGAATCTTAATTGTGAGGGCTTCAGTAGCACGTTTGATTCATTTTGGGCATGTATCAGGTGAAAAAAAAACCCTGCAGAATCTCACCAAGGACAGCTTGGTGGGAGTAAATGACATAGGAACAAGTCAAAGGGGACAGGGGAAAAACAAAGTCTCATGATACCACAGACTGTCAGTTTTCCAGCTCTGTGGTTCTTTATCTTTCCTTGATAAGTGCATCCACAAATCTGAATTGGCCAAGTGTTCTGGTTGGTAGTGAGATTAATTTATATGCCAAACAGGACTTGGCGCTGTGTAGGTATTTATCATTCAGAACTAAACTGTGGAAAATCTTAAATGTTAGCGAACCGCCAAGAGAAACGTGGACAAATAGTCACAAGACAAAACACGACACATTTTGACCTTTTAGGTCTTCTTCAGGCAAGACACAAACAAATAGGACAATGAAAATGAGCGAATTTTTTCACTTATCTTAGATCTCTTCAGCGCAAGGTAGGCAGGCGTTGAATGCCATTTGCTAACATTTATGTAAGATTTGCTTAGATTTCCGCCTGCAGTCGTCTCACTTTGCAACTAAACTGTGGTAGCGACACTAGTGTATATGCCAAACAGGACTTGGCACTGAGTAGGTAGCTTTCACTCCGAACTAAACTGCGGAAGTGACATTAGAGTATATGCCAAACAGGACGTGGCACTGTGTAGGTATTTTCCAGCTTTCCTCTGCACCCACTTAGCTGCACCTGGTTTTCCCACAGTGCTTTGCAAATGCTCGAAAGCTTTTTTAGACACTGGGTTTGATTCTCACTGCTCAGCAAGAGCATGGAATGGAAGATGCCCCATATCCAGATACTTTCTAATAAACAAGTGCCTTGACTGTTATGTATATTGCATGTCAATGTGTTTTTCAATACTTGATCATTGGTTATATTTTTGGTTTAATTTTTTATCGATTCCTACTTGTAGTTTTCATATGGGGACAGCTGGCAGGACTAGCCGTTTTCTAGTTTGAATTTTTTTTTAATCTATCAATTTTTCTTTAATTAATCCCAGAAATAGTTTTCATAGGGGGACAAGTAGCAGGACTTTTTTGGTTTGAATTTTGAAAAATCAATTAATTTTTTCTTTAATCAATTCCATGTATAGTTTTCATAAGGGGACATCCAGCAGGACTTTAATGTATCAAGAAATGGGGTAACACCTTTGTTCTAGCAGGTTTAACAGAGAACGGCTCTTAACCTGTAGAGTGCCTTTAAGCCGTCAGCTGACGGCGCAGTAAAAATGTACTCCCAGTGCCTATGGGCCGTCCACTAACGTCATGCATTTTCTTGAATTTTCATTCGTTACTATTCCTATCAAAGGACTGAAATAGAGTGTGCGTAGTAAGCCTTATATGTCTGCAGTATTAAAATGATATGCAAATGACCACACGTGAGGGGAAAGACCTTTTATTCTTTTCACTGACTGGATGACCAGTCAGCGCTTTGTCTCGCTTACAAAGATGGCGGCGCAACCTTCGACGAGCGTAGCAACCAAATCAACGTACTTACACAGCTGAGCAGGCTCTGCTAATCATTTTTGACAAAGATGATAATCTTTTATTCAAAGACTCACTCGAGCATGAAGGAATTGCCGACCATATTCGTCAGTTATTGAGTCGTGCTGTGCGATCTCAAGAGTGTGTTCAGCTGACTGGTTACCAGCGTCGAACGAGCTAGTCTAGTGTGTACTAAATGCCTAAATATTTTTTTTATGATCAAAATTAAAACAAAAGGAGCCCAGATTCAAAATTTCCATTCAATTTCCTTCAAAAATCATATATATCTCATTTTTATATTTTTTGTAGTTTCTGAGGTAGAATTTTTTGTTAGTTATTACCCCCAAATCATTAGATTTCCCTGCTAGTTATTACCCCCAAATCATTAGATTTCCCTGGCACTGGGAAAGCCTTTGTTTGTAATATTTTCAGGCAGTGAATGGTTTAAGAAGTAATCTGAATATCAGACAGACTCTGGGGTTTTCGAGAAGCGCTTGCAAGGATAGAATCAAGGCTGACACCTGTTCCATCAGTTGTAAAAGCAGTACCAGTATGCAAAGGGGAAGCACCCTTCACTTTTCAATTCACAGGCAGCTTTTAGGCTATGTAAAGATGTCGAATGGAAGTAAACAGTGTTTTCTGGTTAATGTTTAATTTTTTTCCCCTACCATTTACATTTTGATCGTGGTGTGTGTATCAACAGCCAGCCAAACAGACCACAAAACGCCGTACCAGGGCCGACAAAGTCACATTTTGGAAATGATACTGGGCCACTTTACACAAAAGAGTGCAAGACAGAAGAAAGCTAGTCGCAGCAGGCAACATTTACATCAGACTGATAATACTGCGTTCTCCGTCATATTTCACTCACAAAGAGAGAGAGAACCACAATCGGTGTGGCAAGTGCTTCACAAGTGGGGAAATGTATCATGATGATGGATAAGCACAAACATTTGGGGGGCTGTACGCACTGCAAATGAAATAGTGTGCTGAGCAGTCAATGTTTGTTCAGTGAAGAGTCGATAGCGTGCTGAGCAGTCAGTGTTTGTTCAGTGAAGAGTCGATAGCGTGCTGAGATGTCAATGTTTGTTCAGTGAAGAGTCGATAGTGTGCTGAGCAGTCAGTGTTTGTTAAGTGAAGAGTCGATAGTGTGCTGAGCAGTCAATGTTTGTTCAGTGAAGAGTCGATAGCGTGCTGAGCAGTCAGTGTTTGTTCAGTGAAGAGTCGATAGCGTGCTGAGATGTCAATGTTTGTTCAGTGAAGAGTCGATAGCGTGCTGAGCAGTCAATGTTTGTTCAGTGAAGAGTCAATAGCATGCTGAGATGTCAATGTTTGTTAAGTGAAGAGTCGATAGCGTGCTGAGCAGTCGGTGTTTGTTCAGTGAAGAGTCGATAGCGTGCTGAGCAGTCAATGTTTGTTCAGTGAAGAGTCGATAGCGTGTTGAGATGTCAATATTTGTTCAGTGAAGAGTCGATAGCGTGCTGAGCAGTCAATGTTTGTTCAGTGAAGAGTCGATAGCGTGCTGAGCAGTCAATGTTTGTTCAGTGAAGAGTCGATAGCGTGCTGAGCAGTCAATGTTTGTTCAGTGAAGAGTCGATAGCGTGCTGAGCAGTCAATGTTTGTTCAGTGAAGAATCAACAGCGTGGTGAACAGTCAAGACAGGAAGAGAACTGATCATTAACATCAAGTCTTTTCAAGAAATGTTATGATAGAAAAAAAAAAAAAAAAGAAAAACAGATAACAAAATCTGTCTGGAACATTGAACACAAGACTGTTTCTTAACACCATGGAATAAATTTCACATCGCGCAACTTGGTAAAACATCGAGATTGCTCCACTGAGAACTGGCTACATCGAGGTAAAACACTGTTGTATGTACAAATTGTACAATTACGTGTCAGTGGAGTAGACTCCATGCGGGAAAAAAAAAAAACAAAAAAAAAAAAAAAAGAAAAAAATCCCAAACAAAACAAGCCAACTGAATTGTTACTCTGCCTGTAACTTGTCACATGTCTACCAAAGACAAACTGTTCAACATGGACTTGACTGTTTGTATTGTCTTGAACAACATCAATAGAACGAATGTTATAACAATGAGGTTGTTCAGCCAATAACTGTCAAGGGAGATGTGTTACCGTGCTTTGCTTGCTATGCTAGAGGCTGATCATGAATTGATAGTTGCACCACATACAACGGTGGGCACTGTCATAGTCTGTAGGTTTGCTCCAGGGTGATTTTGTTGTTGAAGACAGAGGAGAGGCTTATTCCACAAGCAGCAACTGTGCGAATCGATAGTGTATCCATCTGTATCCTTGTTTTCACATACTTGTCGCTGAACTTGTTATCATTAAAAACAAAAAATTGCCGTTTATGCTTGCTGCTTTTGTGTCAGATTCTTTCTGCCTGCATTTGTTTTCATTGTTAGTGAAAAGATACAGCAAAACACAAAACATGCAAAAGTAGGAAAATGGAAATGTTGAAATAAAAAAAGAGCTTGGCAAATATAAGCAGTCTGTGTAAAACTTGATAAACAGTAATTAAAGACATAGACAGATAAGGAGAGACACCTACCATCTCCCTCCCCTTCAAAACGCGCACACACACACACACACACACACACACACAGATACACTCCTACAGATATAACACAGACACAATGGTGAATGATGAATCAAACAACTGAAAGTGAGGAAGCATGCCCGTTTAGACAAAAAAAAACTATGAAAGAAAAAAAGCATATTCACATCATTAACTTGTAAAATACATAAAAAAAAAAAAAAATCAAGCCAACACAAAACATACGGAACAAAAGCAAACCCTCTCAGAGTAAGGCATTGAAAAAAGATGGAAAAACACTTTCAACATTAAAACAGGTAACAAACTCTTCCCAGTGAGGTTGCAGGTTTCTGCCAGAACATTTCCCTCCATTCTACACCGTCGTATAACTTGTAGACGTTAAATTGTGGGTGCATTGAAATATTCTACTGATGAATAAACAGATGAAGAAAAGAGTGAAATAAATCATAGATATTTTCAATTCCAAGTTTTACAAAGTTTATCATAAACGAGGCAGGATTGATAGATTCTACTGATGAATAAACAGACGAAGGAAAAAAGTGAAATAAAACCCTCCTGCCTTTTGTCGTTATAGCTAACCATAAAAGGACTTCCCTCAGAGCTGTCGTTGCATTGGGGGAAAAAAATCTGATCGTGCAGAAAAAACCAGCAGTAACCATTCTAACTATATAGAATCATTGACACAAAATCATGACATGGTCACTAACCATGAGGCAGGTAAGAGAGATCGAGCTGACGGCGCAACAATCTCCCTCAAGTTCACACCCCCAATTAGAACAAACTGGCAAAAATGAATGTAAAACAATAAATGCATTAAAAAAAAGTACAAAGGTAAGAAAGCCAAGGGCAAGTAAAGGCAACAGAATGGACAGCTGGGATCTATTGTGGAAGGTGTTTGCAGTCTCTTTTTATGATGTAGTCACCAAATTACAACAAAAAATAGCTGGCATGTTTAGCTTTGTAGACAGGAAGAATGTGAAAAGAGTTCTAGGAGAAGACACAGTGGTTGAATGGGTCTCAGAGGAAGAGAACAACAGATGACAGCAAGGAGATGAAAAAAAACAACCAACCAACAACCAAGCAGTCAAAGAGAACGACAGGAATGAGGAAACTATCAGATCAGAATATCTGAAGGCAAGGGAAACAGTTTGACTGGAAAGAGCCCAGGGCGTTCCCTAGGGGTATAATTTGCTGACAAAAAGCAGAGCAAGATCTATCCTGTTTGATGCATCACAGAAAGCCGAATGCCTGTTGCAGTATTGTCCCTTTAGTAGAAGACTACCACTGTTGTGCTAACAGTCTGAAGAACACTTTCTCCCCCCCCCCCCCCCCTCCATTGCCATAAAGACCTGTAATTCTGAACCTGAACTCCTCTGCCTCTCTCCCCTCCCTCTGTCTCTCGCCAGTTTCTTTTTTTCCTCCCACGGGGGGTGGGGGGGGGGGGGGGGGGGGGGGGGGTGGGGGGTGTGGGTGGGGGGGGGGGTGGGGGGGGTGGGGGAGATAGAACATGGTTGGTTTTCCTTGTAAAGGGCTGATACGGAGAAGAGGATCATCCTACCAGAGCCAAGGTCAAAGACTGTGCACTTCAAAATGAAGAGACAGATGGCGATGGAGAACTTGAGGTTTTTGTCATTCATTCAAAGTGAAGTGGACAGGTGGCGATGGAGAACTTTGAGGTTTTTTGTCATTCATTCAAAGTGAAGAGGACAGATGGCGGTGGAGAACTTTGAGGTTTTTGTCATTCATTCAAAGTGAAGAGGACAGATGGCGGTGGAGAACTTTGAGGTTTTTGTCATTCATTCTAAGTGAAGAGGACAAATTATGATTGCGATGGAGAACTTTGAGGTTTTTGTCATTCATTCTAAGTGAAGAGGACAGGTAGCGATGGAGAACTTTGAGGTTTTTGTCATTCATTCTAAGTGAAGAGGACAGGTGGCGATGGAGAACTTTGAGGTTTTTGTCATTCATTCTAAGAAACTAGAATTATTGAATGATGTCAAAAGCTTGCCCTTTGGAGTATTCGTGCTCTGTAGTTCTTCAAACACACTTCAGAGTTGTAACTACGTCCAAAACTTTCAGATTCTGACAAATATGATTCCCTTTGTAACTGAGCACTCTTCTTCGAAAAAAAGAATAGTTGGAACACCTCAACATGCATCCGGTAAACAAGGCAGAGTGATTTGATGAAAGGAAGAATGAGCTCGGCGCTGAATATCACAAGTCATGTGACCAGTTGATCTGCATTTTGCTTCGCAGAGAACTTCACCATGGTGCCCTGTATTACCGAGCATCATTGGAATCATATTCTGCTTCAGGTATATGGTAAGAGAGCGATAAACAAGTCCCAAATTCCTCTTTGATTGGCTGACATTGTGAATCTCTGATCTCAAGTCATTTCAAAACAATTGAAAAACAAAATTCAAAGCAAATCACCCATAGAAACTGATTTTGGAGTACATTATTTACTACAAAGTAAACAAATATATCCAAACAAAGCAGGTTATGTGTGTCAAAATGATTACATCGTGATTTTGTCGTTTGAAAAAGAAGATTTAAGTGTTACTGCAGTCTTAGCCGTCCTGTGAGAGCAGTTGCTCTGCATATACATACATATATGTCAGGATAACACGGCATTGTTCAACAACAGTTTGGAGCCATGTGAGAAATTCAGCTTCAAAATTCATAACTAGTTCTAGAACACATGTACAGAAACATTGTCGTTTTGCTGTGCCACTGGAGAGAAAGAGGGGCACAGAACCGACGGTGAAAAAAGCTGTCAGTGGTGTGACGATAACCTGCTCTGTGGATACCATGCCGGTATCACAAGGTACACAGATGCACTGATGCGTGCAGCTCCTTCCCTACATTTTTGAGAGAAATCTGTCATTTTTTGGAATTGCCAGAAACAGAAATTCTGTCTAATCACACAAAGAGAAGAAAACCCCAAGAACAAACAGAAATGCCAAAAGGGTAAAGACACTAAGTAGAAATTTGTAAGAAATCCGTCTTTTAGGAATTGCCAAAAACAGAAATTCCATCACACGTGCGCGTGCACACACACACACACACACACACACAGAGGAAACCCAAGAATAAACAAAACATAAAAGCCAAAAGAATAAAAGACTCAGAGTAGACCTTTATAAGAGACCTTGTGCTTTTTCTAACCAGAGACAAAATATTTCTTTGACGACCCATGAAAACCCAGTGGAGCAAAGCGCCATTGGTTGTCCTACCTCTGCTTGCTGTTTGTGTATCTCAGTCAGATGACAGACGGGGAAAAAGGCTGTCCATGATCCCAAGCAGGGCAATTGGTCCCCCAATCTCAACTTCCGTTTTGGTTTTTTTTTGATTTTTTTATTTTCAGCATTTGCACCCGTGCAGATGTATTTGGTTAATAATGTTCCTCATTCTAGGACATTGTGATGATTAGCTGGGTAGCCTTGCTACTCCTAGCACGTTAGGGATGTTGTGGTTGATCAGTTGGTTTGTGTTCACACATCGGTCGTGTCCTTTGTCTTACAGCCTGCTGAGGGGTGGGGTGATCTTAACTGGTCTCTGCCCCATCAGTGTATACCATATGTGGACACACACAGGTAGACATTAGGGTGTAATGCTCAAGGAAGGGATATTGACACACGGAAGGAGACACACTGTTGTTTTCTAACTTCTGTTACTTTATTTGCCTGTAATTGATATAAGGTGTATTTTGTTTCGCAGGCCACTGTAATAGGTTATTTTTCATTTTCCCACATTGTGTGTCTCCTAACAGCCTCTTGGAATAGCTCAACTACTTGGTTTTAGCTGGTTCAGTCAATGCTCGTTCTGATAAGTGTTGAATTACTGTTCAGATAAGAAAAAATTGGGGGGGGGGGGGGAGAGAGAGAGAGAAAGAGAGAGTGAGTGGGAGTCCTATGAGGATTATAAATCAGCATCAACATGCGTTTTTTTACATCTGTCCTCAGATCAATTCAGCGTTCCAGCGTAATGTCCATGAAGCGTGCAAGGAGAAGGTAAAGAAGAGAGGGGAGACTGGCGGGCAGCGAGAGACAGATGCTGATGAGGTGAGTGCAAGTGACAGAGAGAGAGTGTGAGAGAGAGAGAGAGAGCGCGCAAAGGAACAATTGGAGTGTGTCACAATGTTGTTGGCAAATGTGTTGATTACTTGTAAAGAGTCCTCTCTTCTCGAGCGTAATCTCTGCGTAATTAATTTCAGCAAGCAATAAGCAGTCCATTCATCATATATATACAGCTGGGAGGAAGTTTTGAAGGCGGGGGCCAAAGAGTAGAAATGAAGTAGTAAGAAATAAAACAAGCTATAAATACTTGACTTTTCCCCTCCATTATCAAATGCACTTAAAAAAAAAAAAAAAAAAGAAAGAAAAGAAAAAAAAAGGAGGGAGAGAAGGTTTGCTCAGAGGTTTAAACTCAAGTCTGTCAGCATTTTGGCGGCTTTTTGGTCTAAAAGAAAAACAAAAAACAAACAAACTAATGCTGCTCTTTAATAAATGTTAAACGCTGTCGACAGCTATGAAAACAATGAAAAATAAGTCATACTTAAAACAACAGTTTGGTAAACATGTTACATACTTAGGATATGAAGGAAGGGAGTACGGGACAGGATGGGGAAGGAGGGGGGAGGGGGGGGTGTTAAGGAGAGGCAGGGGTAAAGTTAGGATGGTGGGACAGTGTGCTTTGTGAAACAATTAAAACAGAGTTGCCTCCTTTTATCATCATGACCGTGAAAGCAAGCTACTTAAAAAACAAGAAGGTATTTTAAAGCTTAATGATTGGATCAATTATATTCCAAGTAAATATATTCCACATATCTTATCAGCAAGTGATGTAGAGAATGATCAATCAAGAGGGGGAAAAGTCTGGTTTTTTTTTTTTTCGTAGCTAAGATTAAACAGAACAAATTAACATTAGCAACAGCAGTCCAGTAAAAGTATTTATGGTTGAACCTGCTTGAAATGTTTATTGTTCTACTTTTCCCAAATAATTATACTGTTCCTCCATTAGTAGCATAGAAGTTGAGCTGTGCGTGAAATGTTCGTTGTTCTACCTCTCCTGAATAATTCCACCACCCCTTGATCATCCAGGTCTAGCAGTCATCATCTTTTTCTTCAGCTGACACCGACTGGCTGAAGGGGCTGATGCTTTTCAGTCGCTGATAAGCAAGATAAAACAGTTTTAGTCAGCTACACAGTGTCCTTTGATAT
>JADBJO010001096.1:163964-211464 GCA_016801955.1 Conus betulinus
TGTAGCTGACTAAACTATGTATGATAACCCTTGGCTGGATATCAAAGGACACTGTGTAGCTGACTAAAACTATGTATGATAACCCTTGGCTGGATATCAAAGGACACTGTGTAGCTGACTAAAACTATGTATGATAACCCTTGGCTGCATATCAAAGGACACTGTGTAGCTGACTAGAAAAAACACTGGGCTGATATGTATAACCCTTGGCTGGATATCAAAGGACTGTGTAGCTGACTAAGAAAACACTTGGCTGCATATACAAAGGACACTACTGGGCTGCATATCAACGGTAGCTGCTAAACTTATGTATGATACCCTTGGCTGATATCAAAGGACACTGTAGCTGACTAAAACTGTATGTATGATAACCCTTGGCTGCATATCAAAGACTAAAACTGTATGTATGATAACCCCTGGCTGCATATCAATGGACACTGTGTAGCTGACTGAAACTATGTGTATGGTAACACTGGGCTGCATATCAAAGGACACTGTGTAGCTGACTAAAACTGTGTATGTATGATAACCCTTGGCTGCATATCAATGGACACTGTGTAGCTGACTGAAACTATGTGTATGGTAACACTGGGCTGCATATCAAAGGACACTGTGTAGCTGACTAAAACTGTATGTATGATAACCCTTGGCTGCATATCAATGGACACTGTGTAGCTGACTAAGCTATATGTAAAATGACCCAGGGCTTCATATCAAAGGTAACTGTGTAGTTGACTAAGCTATATGTATAATGACTATGGGCTACATATTAAAGGACCCTTTGTAGTTGGCTGGTTACAAATCAGAGGACCCTTTTGTAGTTGGCTGGGCTACATAATCAAAGGACTCTTTGCAGTTCAGTGGGCTACACACTAAAGAACCCTTTGTAGGTGGCTGGTTACTTACCAAAGTGGCTGGGTTACATAATCAAAGGACCCTTTGTAGTTGGCTGGGTTACATATGAAAGGACTCTTTTTAGCTGGCTGAACTGTGATGAAAAACTGAAACGTGATTTGTACCTGCCTGAATGTGGTGGTTAGGTCGAGGCATTTGTTACTGCCGAGAAAATCCTTCAGTTGTGAGAGTCAGAAATTGAATTTCAATGAAAAAGAAAAAAAAAATTAAAGAGAAAAAGAGGCAGAGATGGAATTAGGCAACCTGAATTGGGTTGTATGTCTGCACCTTAACTGCTTTTTAACAACTGGGTGTGCGCGCGCGCGCACACATGCACACACACACACACACTTGCATGGAACATGTGAGGATGCAGACAAAAAGAAAAAAAAAGAAAATTTAATTAGAAACATGAATCTCGCAGCTTTTGGGGGAAATGTCCTTCAGTGCAGGAACCTCAATGTCCAACATTCATTTTGATAATGAATTCATATTGGAGGTCAGCCTTTTCAGGTCAAAATTCGCTTCCTCGCAAGAACATTGTTGTTTAGTGTGGAGGGGGAGGGAGGAAAAGAAAAAAAAGCAAAGCAAACAAGGACATTCACAAAATCTAATATTCTTACATCACAACATAATATGGAGCAATGGAAACCAAGGTGCTGAACATTTTTCCAAACAAATCATTGAGAAGTTTCCGAGTTCTGACAATCAACTCGAAGAGGGGACTAGATTGGGGTAAAGGTGGGTGGTGGTGTGGTGGGTGTGGTGGGTGGTAGTGGTTGGAACAGGGGTTGCCGTGAAGAGATCAATGTCAGCACTGTACAAATTGCTCTCATCCACTTTCACCCATTTGATTTTAAAAATGGCACAAGTTATGTTTCAAATAACATCTGTGTTTAACTTAACGTGCTATATTTATAATATCTGTAAAACAATTTCGTGCATACGTTTCGTATCGTACACTATAGTCAGCATGGGATTATTTCAAAATCATTTGTCTGATGTGGGGACACACACACATGCACACACACACATACACACACACACGTGCGCACGCACACACACACACACACACACACACACACACACAAAGGATGGTTTGATCAAAATACTTTTGAGCTGTTTGTGTGGAGGTACCCTTTCCAATACCCCACAGGATTAATAAGAAAACGAGTATGATACCATGTCAAGTCTCAATATAAGCTGAGATAGAATAGCAAAGGTCTGGCGTTAGACGTATAACGGCTGCATACAAATGGCAAATATCTACACTGTCGTTAATTAAACAATTCTGATTTTTAGAGGATAAAAGGTCACTATGCGGACATACAATAAAACAAACAAATGACAGTTCAGTAGGAAATATTTCCGATTTCCTTATTTGCATTGTTCATCCCCATCCCTCCCTTCGCTGTTGCTCTGTGGTTTTGAATCGTCTTTCTAGGACTGTGCGTTCCATTTGAAAATCTTCACAGTCATTGTTAGATTGACAGTGGGGCGATTTTGACCTTCACCCAGCCCCCCTCTCCTCTACTTCCCTCTCCCTAACTGCCGTTAATTCTGCTTCAACTTGCTTGGTCAATGTGTGAGGGATCACATCTTTTGGAGTCCAGTAGAGGCTGTTTTACACAGTTCTTATCAGGCACCAGTGCCAGCGGGAATGATAGTGATAAAGCTTGGGTTGTTGACAGTAAGCTGACCACTTGGGCACATTGTTACCTCCCTTGCATGTTTTCGAGAACCTCGAGCTCAGGCGCAGAGTTTCTCATTGATAACGATAATTCTTTTTTGATAAATTTAGCTGCTTAATTCTGTATAGCATTTTTGTCCATTCTCTTCTGTGGCCTCACTCTTTCTCCCTTGGAAGGCCAATGGATTGCTGTTTTTTTTGTCCATTGTGGTTAGAATGCTCAAGCAGTCCAGTGCGTCAGGGAAAACGTATAGGAGATACCACAATGCAATGGTTTTCTCCTGGACACATTGAAACTCTAGCAGCGTTTCGCATAGAAGACCTCTTGTCCAATCCACTATGATCAAAGTGGAGAAAAAAAAAGTAACTTTTTCCTCGATGGTTTAGAATGTTCTAAATTGATGAACAACTTCTGCTTCAGAACTCTTCTTTGCTGAAAACCAACGAGAGTCATCAAATTGGACAACCCAAGTCTATGATTGGACCACAAGATCATGTGTGCATGTGTGTGTGTATTTCAGTACATTACAAGCATAGCAGTGACCCCCAAAATATTTTTGTGCCCCCATGAAAATTTGGAAATGAGGTTTTCACACACGGGCCAGGTTTTACAGTCGAGGAATGTTGACCAACCAGCTGTATGATGGAACCCATACGCTATCAACAAGAAGTATTACACTGCATGTCCTCAGCCCTTGGTAACCCTGTTGTTCCTGCCTCTCGTCCACAAGTGTTTGTTTACTAATAATGTTGGCAAAATCACTGTTTCAATGAAAGATGTTTTTTTCGCCAGTGTCCCCCCCCCCCCCCCCCCCCCAACTTACTCATTTGTTCTAAAAACTTAAATACATGTTTATACTAGATCAACTCCAACATAACGCATATCTAGAACTGGAAAGTATAGACATAGACTTTAGCTGAACTGCTGACACAAAATGAGTGTCTTTTGATGTTTGAAATATCCATAATGAGGATAAATTTATGTAATGCTCAGTTCACTAGTGCTGATAAAAAAACAAACAAACAAACAAAACAAAACAAACAAAACAAAAACACTTGGCAAATCTAACCAAGATACATGAATTTGTCACCAGTACTTCATTGAAACTGCAGTAAAAGAAAAGCAAAATGCAGCATGATAAATTACAACACATTGAACCGATGACAAGGATTTTCATCATTTTAATACACACATTGCATTGAAAATAAACAGAAAAGGATGATACTGTCCAGTTTTTTCATGGCCACATAAATACTACACACAAAGAATAAAAGCAAGTTAATGTCAGTCTGGAGTGAATATTGCTTCAGGAAGGAAAACCTGCCAATAAAACTCGCAAAAAAAAGTTCCAACAGTGAACAGCAACACAACTGAAGGCATCAGCCAGACATCGTCAGTGTGCAAGGAAGAACTGCTTAGGTTATAAAGGATTGGGGTTAGGGACAGGTGCACCGGGGGGTCGGGGAACAGGGGAGAGGGGGGAGTGGCTAATAATATAATCAGGGACAGGTGCACCGGGGGGTCGGGGAACAGGGGAGAGGGGGAGTGGCTAATAATATAATCAATAATTTTTTCATACTTTTTTTCTAACGTATTGTTAATGAGTGGATGGAGAGTTTACGCCCAGTCTAAAGAAGTGTCAATCAGCAAAGTTATCACTGGTAGGGGAGTTGAATTAGGATGGCTGGGGTTGAAGAGGGAATGCAACCTGAACGTTTTCTGTTTCTGAGGTGAGAACTCTGGTTCAATGCAGACAGCGTTCAAAAAATCTTACATGCCCTGCTGCTCAGAATGTTTTTTTCTTGAGAATGGATGTGAAATACTGTGAATGAAAGGTTAGTGTCCTGCAGTCTCATGGTTCTTGGGATACTCATGATGCGGTTCTGTTTGTCTAGGGCAGTACGGAAGAAGGGGCCTAACTCTCTTCTGTGGCCTTGAACTCTTCCAAATCATTCAGCTTTGTCTGAATGGAATGCCTAGTGCATGTCTGTGCACTATGTGAACACAGTGCAGGCTTCCAAGGGGGGTGCAGGATTGCCTCTGGCTGGTTTGTTCAGCAGTGGAGAACATTCTCTGGGTCCCACTGGCGACTTGGAGTGTATGGTTTTCATGTCTGCCTTTGGGCGCTGACTGTGGGCAAAGACCTAGTGATGGTGGGGAAAGGCATACTGACAACAGGGAAAGGCATACTGACAGCAGGGAAAGGCATACTGACAACAGGGAAAGGCATACTGACAACAGGAAAAGCATACGGCAAAGGGAAAGTTGCAACCTGTGATATCTCCAGAGGGCGAATGATGACTGTGGCGAAAGCTTGGCCGTGCCTGGAGTGGTTTTCACCTGTCACCTGTCGGCTGAACAGCCACACGTGGGGTTGTGGGATGCGTGTAGCGGTTCACAAAGTGGTAGTGTTTTTCACCAGTGGGCTCTGCAGTCATGGAACAGGAGCTGGGACAGCGATTGGGGCGCTTACATGAAGTTCTGTTGTCTTGCGTCCGGTGGCCGTCAGGCAATGACATCTGCCAGGGAGCACATGCCTTGCACACTGGGTGAAGGCTTTGAAGGGTGCTGTGTAGCCTGGGTGTCCTTAGAGAATGCCTTGCACATGCCTGTACACTGGATGAAGGCTTTGATGGGTGCTGCAGCATTGCTCTGCTGGATGGCAGTTCAGGACAGTGCTTCTCTGGGTCCCACTGCTAGTTTCAGAAATATCTTTGTCTAAGGGTTTCTGTGGTATAGAGAGTTCAGGACAGTGCTTTTCTGGGTCCCACTGCTAGGTTCAGAAATATCTTTGTCTAAGAGTTTCTGTGGTATAGAGAGTTCAGGACAGCGCTTCTCTCGGTCCCACTGCTAGTTTCAGAAATATCTTTGTCTGAGGGTTTTCTGCGGTATAGAGAGTGGAGCCCTAACCCTTTTGGGCTGCCTTAACCAATGGTGAATCTTTCACAGCTGAGTTGGAAGAGGAGGTCTTCAAAATGTGAAAAACCCAACTACATGGGTGTCTTGACCTCTGACCATCAGCTCCACAGCCAAACGATCTGACCGTTCGACTTCTGTGGCCCTCTCATGAATATGTATTCTGTTCCATCCTTTGATGGCATGGCCCTGTAATGAATATGTATTCTGACCCATCCTTTTTCCAGGTTTTAGATTTTATTATTGGTTATGTATATAGAAGTGTTTCATTGCTCCCATCAGTTCTTTCTCTCTCTCTGTCTCTCTCTCTCTTTTAGTCTGCTTGCTTATTCGTAACATACTTTTCTGACTTCATAATTGGTATAGGACACATTGTATGAAATAATTGTTCAGTTACTCTCCATCATCAGGGGCAATCACCTAAATATGACTAAAAACATCTAAATCTGGATTTTTTATCGTCTTTTATGGAAGGAAAATCCAAATACTAGTCCTTTAATTTGAATTTTTGTTGATGTCTTCCCTCATTTTCTTATTTTTGCATTGTCTACACTTAATTTTTCCGTCTTCTAAAAAAAAAAAAAAAAAAAAAAAAAAAAAAAAAAGGGAACTCGAAATCAATCGCTTGTCATCTTATTTATTTGAATTTTTGTGTGCATTCTCTGTTGTAGAGTTTCCATGGCAGATGAATCGAAATATTGCACTGTTCACAGTGCAAAACGCACCTGGTCCAAAAACCAGATGCGGCACAAGATCATTGATTGGCTGGATTAGTTTTTTCGACGTTAATCATGCATGCATTAAGCATGTGCATGTCTGTAGGTGTGCCTGTGTGATAAAGAGTTCAAAACTTCTTTGTGAACTTTTTAGTGTAGTTTGGGAAAATGTAATCCAGAAAATAAGTCGAAATATTAGGTGCATATTTGTTTTGAATGGTGGACATCCTTATCTTTTGTTTCACCAGAATTTTTTCCAGTGTGAAGGGAATCGTAAGCCGACATTTACTGAATTCAGCACATGTAAATTAAATGCACAGTACCTCTCTTATCATTAGAAATATTTGCCGTTTTTCAGCATAATGAAAAAAGGAACAAAAGAAGGAAAAAAAAAAAACCCCAGTGATAATTATTTCCTGAAAATTAGGGGGTCACAAAGATATTTAGGGGGTCACCATCAGTAACAGGCTCTCACACATAAATGCACAGAGAAAGGGAAAGAAATGCATTAGAAAAGAGGTGTTTCTAATAGAGATTGAAATACATTAGAAAAGAAATGTTTATGATAGAGATAGAAGTACATTAGAAATGAGGTGTTTATAGTGAAGTTGATAAAACATTCTAGACAGTGAGAAATATCTATTCATATTTGTGTCCCTGTGTTTTTTAAAGTGTTGTCAACTAATAAAGTTTCTATCAGGATTTTTACAGTGAAACTTGATTTGTGGGATGTCCTCTTCGATTATCATCACAGAATTTCCACTAAGGGAGCCATTTCCTTCAATGTGAAATATTTTATGGTATGACCAAATTCCAGTCGCCATGCAATGATCATTGGAAGCCTGATGGAATCGACAATGAAACTGTAGACAGGCCTTTCTTGCTCTGTGAGCAACACATTCGTGCAACCAGAATGAGCCATTTTAATTATCCGAAATGGTCATGTTGCATAGATCGTTTGACTTTTGTTCCATTTGCTGGATTATACCCAAGAGCCATAGCTAAACCGTCGGATTTTTATTCTGAAAAGCCGAAATTTCTACGGGTTTCCATGCTTTTCCCAGATAGCTGAATCACGTGATCTTGTGGTCCGATCATAGCCTGGATAGGCCTAGTCTATTTTGATGGCTCTGTTGGTTTACAGTACAGAAGAATTCTCAAGTGGAAGTGTTTGATTCAAAACGTTCTAAAACTTGGAGGAAATTTACGTTTTTAAAACTTCAATCGTGGCGGATAGGATGAAAGCCTTTGCGTGATGTGCTGCTCAGAGTTGTAATGCATACAGGAGAAAATCGGGCAATAAATTTTGATATGTTTTTGTGACGCACTGGCCTTAACCAGTGCGTCAGATGGGAAGTTTATGCATCAGAGACGCACAATTGCATGCAAGAATTACCACAAAACCCCCGAGGATATGCGAGCATTCAAAATGACTTGAGTTGAAGCAGTAGCTTGCTTGATTACCTGGATTAATGTTGAGATGTGCACAGTGAAACGTCATGGCCAGACAGCTAGAAGTGAAAAGGGTTTCATGCTCAGGCAGCTTTGATCTGGAAACAGGTCATTTCCACAAGCACTGAAAATAGGCAGTGGAAAACAAAATTGAAAATAAAAAAGGTTTTATTGAACATGTATGTGCTTGGCAAGTCTTCTTGAAAGAAAAAATGGAGGGGGGGGGGGGGGGGGACACTCAACATCAAGGGAAATGGCTCAGATTTGATTAGATTATTCTGTTATGCTGATTCACAAACGAAACATGGAATACACTTTAAACACAAATGAATGATTTTTGATTATGTGCTTTTCAATAGTCACACAAAAGAATGAAAAAGCTTATCTTGCAAATTTTTTTTAAAACCCAAACATGCAGAAACAATAACATAGCCTTAGACACATGTGACATTAACATGAACCACACACACAGAGTAGCCCATTTGGTGACAAAAGCATTACTGCACAGAGCTGACAGAGAAAATGCCATGAACAGAAAAAATATATATATCTGTTGTACATGCACATTCTTACTGCATTTAATGTATGTAAATGTAGAACAGAAAATATATGGGGGTCCTGGCAGTGAAGAGTTTCATGAAATCTCTTTTGTTCTGAAATTTGAGACCAGATGCTAGGTTATTTTATTTCCATTATTTTTACCATTATTTAACCTGTAGTCTTCTCCCCTTCAGCCCCACTTGTTTGCCCAAAACTGAATTGTGCACCCACATCAAACATACAAGTGAGCGAAATGTATTTTTACATTTTTTCTCCCACGTTTTGGTGGTCAGTGATTTTTTTTTTTTTTTGTGCAGGTCATTTGGAAACCAAGTTTTGTTTCTCCCAATGGACACGGCAACCCTGCAGAAAAGACTCCCTGAACATTATTATTATTTTTTTTTAAATAGGAAAGTAGATGTGTATGCAGTGCTCTGCGTACATCTGGGTATCCAATGCCCTGTGTTTGTATGCAATCTTCAACAGAGTATTGCATACACAAACACAGAGCTTTGGGACCCAGATGTACACGGAGCATTGCATACACAGGCATCAACTGGTTTATGTAATGCTCACTCTTGTGTGGTTGTTTTGTTTTCCGTTATGACGGAGTTGACACTTTCTTAAATTCTCCCATGCATAGATGTCCGATGAATTGTTTATTTCTCTGTGTGCATCATGAAAAAAAACCCTGCAAGAATATTATATTGACAAAAAACAACAACAAATTGTGTGGATTATTGTTGGTTTGAAAGTTGAATGTGTGGATGAGAGTTTCAATTGAATGGTAAAATCGATTCAGAGGTTCTACCCCATTGTAAAATCGAATGAAAAAAAATTTTTGGGGGCGGAATAGCCTATCTCCAAGTTGGAGATTTCAGACTTTCCACCCCAAGGTAAAAATGAAATTTGCCAGTAACAAAGTGGCTCAAGACTGAAGAGTACACATTCGATATGAATTCTGATCCAATACTAGTTTGACTGGGACTTCACTAGTGACTGACTTGAACAAAAACAAAAATGATCGCTGTAGTTCAACTTTTGCGGTACACATACAAGAATACATATACATATATGTACAACTATACAGTTTCATAAATGCACATACCCCTTATCATTTCTGTACAATGACAAATATTAATAACTAGCAGCTCTTTCGCTGGACTAGTCACTAGAGATTGTCGGTCATACAACTCCAACAACATCCATTCCCACATGTAAAAGTATAACAACTCTAGGAAAAGCAGCTGAAAATCCACGGTGACTACACAGTAAAAACTTTGCAGTGACTAAATATTAAAGAGAGCCTGGCACAAAACGTACATAGTGGAATGTTCTGCTCAGTCTCCTGTGAAGACCACCACGTCTTGGGACCATCAACACTGGAATTCAACTATAAAGGACCCGGTCTAAATCGGCAACATGGAAAAATGGCCTGAAAGGTACAATCTGACATAGTCCACATGCAGGAGCCAGGCACACACAGACGCACTCCTATGCTGATCGCTCATCCCTTGGACACAGTGGTATTCAGGACTGCAGACGGTCAAAAAAATAGTCAACTGCTACTTATTTGTAGAGAACAAAACCATAAAACATGTATCTATACCACTGGAGAACATGCCGTCCTTAAAAATTGACCGTGATCTACACATCACTTGGTGATCAATAGAAGTCCACAGTGCCAATGGCACCGTCAGGTCAAAGTTCATCACGATTCACGAGTGTCTGAGACCAGGCAGCACATTTTTTCACTCCGAAATTTTGTCACGCAGGACCTGTAGCGATGGGTTAGATTTTCAAAATAGTAGTCCTATTGATTCTTGCACATTTCAACTCTAGAGCTGCGAGGCAAAAACACTAACCGGGGTACAAATAGCTGACAGGGAAGTAGTCGGCCACAGAACAAACAAACAAAATAGCTATATACGTTCATTCTTAATAAGAATGGCACATGAGCTGTTTTACAGGTTCTGCTGTCCTCCATTTATATTAAAAGAGCAATTGCTTGCAGCCATACATTGTGAGACTGCATAGCCAGGGCCTACAACAGACAGATATTAGTCTTCTGTGGGACCGTTATTCTGTGCATGAGGAAACTAAATCCCTGCTGAGATTTCACAACTTCAGCAGCTGAGGAAAAATACAAAATCGAACTGATAATATACTTTCACGCGGTGCTATGGAATAATCCACAGACCTGTTTACCCCAAATTCGTGCACCTGTAATATCTCGCACAAAAATCCAAAATTTAAAACAAAACACTGTAATTTTCATAATGGCAGTACTTTCGCAACTTTAGAAGATTTGTAAAGCCAGCCCTTGGCATGTAAGACAGCTTCGTCCCTATCTTTGACAAAGTGAAAGGCGCAAGGCATACTGGGAATATCTCCTTACTAATTTTGACCGAAACGTTAACAGACAAAATTTCACGTTTAACAATTTTCTTTTTTGATGTTTTTTTTTTGCCGTAATGTTTGTTTTTTGTTGTAATTCCCGTAATTTTCATTTTTTTTTTCATAAAAAAAATACGGCAAAATCGTAAGGGTAAACAGTCTGCATCCATTGTATTGTTCCACTGCCTCGTTTATGCATGAGCTGCTTTGTCTTTAGAAAATCAACTTGTAACCATCTGTTCCCGAAGTAAAGAAAAAAAAGTAGGCATGTTGTTCATTAAGCCTTTCCATATTACAATTCCAATAAAATAATCCACAAATACCAGATGACAGTGCACTGAAACCCTTAGTCAGGTAAACAATGGGTTTTTAAACCGAGACATTGCTGAAGACCACAACAGGACAGTTAACCTGAAAAATGCGTGTGGGTCACCACCAGAAACATGAACGTTTCTACCATTTTATCAACAGGAAAATGTCCAGTATTGAAGCTCTTCAGCTGTGCTGTGCGCAAGAGAGGACCAAGGTACTGACATTGCCACAGACTAGTTTCAGCCTTTGCCATACAATAAAACGCTATTGACATTGCCACAGACTGGTTTCAGCCTTTGCCATACAATAAAATGCTAGTGCCCCAACATGTACGTGATGCACATCTTACAAAACTAACTGAGATGTCAACAGAAAACACTTCTACTTCTGGCTGCAGGCTTACGTGGCCTCTTTCAACCCCCGCCATTTTGCGGAAAGAGCATCTGCAACTGGATTTCATTCCTTCTCATAATGGCTTCGAAGGAGGTGACCGCATCTAAAAAGTGTCATTTATTTTTAGAAATATTTCTTTAGGCCTGACCGACTTTATCAGCATAAGGGACGTCCAAGAGTACATCAGATGTAACAACAGACCTTTTTTTATTTTTTCTTGGCTGCAACAGATCTAAAAGAGTGCAACATGTACATTACTAAAGTTAATGTACATGTCTGAAGCTGGATGTGTTCAGTAATTTTTTTTCACAGTGCTTTCTGAATGTCTCTTTTAACCTCAGATATATATTTTTTTATAACGCAAGGGAATGCAGTTGGCTCAACTTGAGGTAAAGATTTCCACTGGTGTTACATAATTCGTTTTATACAGCATTATATTGATGAAAAAGTATCTCAGCAACAGCATGTACTGGATGAGGAAAGGCGATCAGTATTCTCTGATACAAGTGGATACGAAAGCAGGTTGCCTTTAACGTCTGCAGAAAGACAGCTGCAAGTTAGAGTTCCTTCCCCAGGACCAGACTGGTCTCTAGATGGTCAGCAGTGAGAAAACTGCAGGGGACGGTGGCCTCCATGCGTGAACAAAACAGAAAACTTGAAAAGACACAAAACAGCAACAAGATACAACCAGGTGCTTCACAAACAGCTTCAGCATGTTCAGCAGAGAGTGAGCCTAGCTTCAAGTTCACTCCCAGAAGCAAAACAAAAGAAATGATGGACAAAGCCAATCTGGCAATTGACCAGCATCATATTCTTGGAAAAAGGTTGCTTTTGGGGGAAGCTGTTGGCAAACAAGTAGAAGCAGCAGCATGTGACAGCACACCCAAAGAAACGCTGGAGAACTACAGGTGTTGGGCTCCAGTCGAAGGCCGTGGCAGAATGAAGCACAGCACAATGAACATTCATGCCGTTTGTGGAGCAGGACAGTCAGTCATCAAATTTAGAAACGTTAGTTGTTAATGCAGTCATGGACTGACGGGAGATCTCTGTGACGGTTGGCAGACCGAGTGTGTTGCTGGAAACAAAACCTCTCAAGCCAGTGTGCCAAGGAAAGCCTGAAAAACCTGTGCCCCTTTGTCAGAAGCACTTGCCCAGGGTCCTGCAGATGCACTAGATGGGCAGCCATTGGACACTACAACTGGACTGCTTGGTGCTGCAGTGTGCGATGGCCAATGGTACATTGGCCGAGTCCTTGGAATCGACGAAAATGACAATGAGGTACAAATCACTTTCATGGAAAGCAAAAAACACCCGTTTTCAGTGGCCTGTCAAGCCCAATGCCTTGTGGGTGCCAAGAAGAAAGTACTGAGCATCGTTGAGAAACCACAACCATGTGCCAAGACAGCTAGAATGCACTAGCAATCTGAGAATGATTATGAACCTGTCACCTCTGCCTTCAACATGTACGTTACAAAGTGATTCTTGATCAGTACACTCGCTGAGCTCCCAGACTTCTAGACATAAGTTTTCTGAAGTATGTTTGAGGCTGCTGTTAGTATTTTCAAGCAGATGTTCGCATTTGATCCCGTAGTTTCAGATGCTTTGGCTGGGTTGTCATTTCCAACATGTTCGTTACATTCTACGTTTTGCCTTCTGTTGGCTTTTAAATCCTTTATTTAAAGAAAAATGTGGATTGATAGCTTCAACCAGTAGGCATGGTAAGCTCACACAATTATTTTTGACAGTTGTTGACTTCATTTGGATTGAAAATTAATGAACATGTATTAATGAACGTTTTCAGTAATGTCCAAAAAGAATTTTGAGGAGCACCAAAACTATTGGTGATGTCGGCAGTTTCGTTTTTGGAAAGTCATTGCAGGGCTTGCATGGAAAAAAATACAGTTTGGTTACTAGCTTTACCTACAAGGCTACAGGCTTTGGAAATTCACTCCTGGAAAGGTTTTGTGATACAAAAAATGTTGCCATTTATTTTTTATGTCTGCGAGACATGTGCTTTTGTTTTCTCCTGTAAAACCTTGAGTTTGCACTAGACTCCTGATTAAAGTATTGGCAGCAGTTAGTATTTACCTTCTTCTTGAGAACATTTGTTTGTGGTTGTAGAATGTTTCATGAGTGTCATACGTTTCGTACATGTCTATTTGGTAAATTAGAAGTTTTCAGTACCTCTTTTATACCTTATGTCCCAAATCTGTTTGTATTGCCAGTGGGCACTCAGTATTTCTTCTTTAGTGATGAATCAATTAACCTGAAAAAGCTCTTGTAGGAGGGGGAAATCTAAAAATAAAAATTTACATCTTGCTGAGGTCCCAAATGCCATTCTTATTGAGAACGGGCGTATAACATTGATGAATTCCATCCAATATTGGCACACCAAAATTTGCAAGACGGGTTTATCAGAATTATCTGAATCAGAGTCTGCAAATCTATTGTCATCGCTGTGGCCTCTACGTTCCTCAAATGATGCAAACTCATAATTTGTAAAACACTTCATCAAAGGAACGAAGGGGAAGTACATACAACATACATATGGACTTTTCTCTTGATTTTGTCTGCAACATACAAGCACGACTGAACTCACTTCCGACAAAATAGGTTAAGTTGACCAAATAAGTAAACAACACAGAATTCATGTTGTTTACAGCCCAGCCAAGCAACATCATGAACACGAAAGGAAAGCCATCATTATCCAGGTTAGGTAAGGTAATGTTGCTTATAGCCCAGCTGACCGCAAAGGGCCATATCAGGGCTGTCACCATGTAAAATCAACTCAAATCATAAACAAACTAAAAAAAAAAACTTTCACACATCTCTTTAAAATACATCTTCTAAAAACGTGCCAGAAACAGGGATTCCTTATCCTACTGTGGTTTTAGGTTCCTGTTGCCCATTTCCACTGTACAACACAGTGTCCTCCACCAGCACAATCACTACCTGCAGTTCATTCACTTCACCAGGTAAATCTCAACATCTGTTGGGGCAGTAAACAATAAGAAGATTATTACACTCATTGTCATGTTGCTAACATCGCACAGAGTGTGATTTTTTTTTTTCACCCCAAAAGATGCAGTACACACAAATACTTATCGCCTACATATAACAGTAGTATCAAAGAAATGAACTTCGACCTATTCTCCACATACTCCAGTGTCAAATTTCCAATCAAACAATCCACGTAGTCTTGGTGTGTGTTCCGTGGTCTCTTTTCCCCTTCAGGGACAAGGTATCCTGGGAATAGCGGCCCTGTTCCAGAGAGGGGTGCACAATACTGTCAACAACAAAAGGAAACTGTACAGAGAGCTGACGCTTGCAGTCTGTTCTCAACTTGCAAAACACAGTGGTCGGTTTTTCTCCAACATAGTCTCATGTACATGTTAAATACCTGCACAGTCTCGTGAGCATTTTCCGTCTTTGTCAGTGCAGGAGAATGGCAGAAACGAATGTGTTGTTTTTTGTTCTGTCCATTCCAGTGGGACTGGGGGATTGGGTAGCACAGGGTGAGATCAATGGGAAGCATGCAGCCTGCAATTGTTCACTTCACTGGTTCATGACATGGACACCGTCTCCTACACTCTGAGCATGCACATGGTTACAAAGTGGTCTCCTGTGAGTGTGTTTTAAAACAGTCAGATTTCTGTCTACTGCAGATCTACAAGAGTACAGCATAACACACGCCTGGGATGCGAGGTTCTTTTGGACACTTCAACTGCAGTTTTATATCCTGTTTCTGACAGAATCAACAAACGGAGTAAATTCTGACCATTCAGTTCTGAACACACACACACATGCTGGAAAGCTGGCCTCTGACCTAAACCTTTGAATGTTTGCCAACCACTGACAACTGGAACGGTTTGAAAAGGTTTCAGATGACACGATCAGCACTGACGGTAGGAAACCTCTAGAGAACCAACAGACATACGAGGAGAGGATCTCCGATGTGTGCGCTGACACGACACCAAAGAGATCCTGCTACTACCTGGCCTGCTTGATGAATCGGATGTTGTTGCAGTCGTCGGCCAGTTCGGGGTAGTGGTCAGGGTTCAGGATGTACTGACCGATGTAGCCGGCCACCTGCCCCGACTGGGCCAGCTCCATCATCTCTGCAATGGACCAGGAATGCTGGGAAGGCAGGGAGTGCTGCAGCAGGTGCTTCTCCCTCAGCCAGGCGTGCTTCACGGCGCGCTCAAAGGCGTGGTGCAGCACGCGCTTCCTCTCCTGCTGCAGCGTGGTGCCGTAGCGCACGTTGATCACAGTGTGGTTGGAGTGCACGCGCACGTCCACCTCCCCGCGACGCCCGTTCTGCCCCCGATGAACGGACACGTTGACTCCGTTCTCGTAGGTCACCAGGGAACTGTGGATTCCCAAGGAGCGGAGGTCGCGGTCCGCCTTGCTGCTGTCCTGGCGAACGAAGTAGTGCATGTCTTTGCCCTTGACGGTGAAGCTGAGGTCCACCATGCAGGAATTATTGAGCAGAACAGTGGCCAAGTTCCGCGCCCACTCCGTGGCGATGTCGGCCAGGTTGACACGAGCCTTGCCCTTCACGTTAGACACCGTCACACTCCGTCTCCGAAAATTGGTTCCAGGGGGGATGGAGTTTCTACAGGCAAATGGTGCAAGGTGTGACCTTGGATCGTGGCACAGAAGTCAGGGTCAGTAGATTGCGCATGTCGCGACGGAAGGTGCACTCGAAGGCGGAGGATGACGTAAGCAGCTTGTGGCTGTGCGGGCGGCGCGGGGGTTGAGGTCTCCCGTGTAGGACACGTCTGGGGCCATGCCCTGGATGTTGTAGCCCAGGGCCGTGAGCCAGTCCTCCAGGTCTGACAGGAAAAACAACACAATAAGGTAAGGTAAGGTAAGGTAAGGTAAGGTAGGTAAGGTAAGGTAAGGTAAGGTTAGGTAAGGTTGCTCATAGCCCAGCCGACTGCAAGGGCCATATCTGGGCTGTCGCCACGTTAAATCCACTCACAAGCCCAATGGTCAGGGGGCATCAGTCATGTATAGTGTGTACACATATCTGTCTGTCGGGCTTTGGGGATGAGCAGACTGACCTGGAGTTTTGCACATCTGCCCCGACTCTGAATGCCCCTTGTTCTGACCAGTTAAGATTTTAAAGCGAGCTTACCTTCCATTCACTGGAAACACATGCACGTTATTTGATATGTTATTTGTATCTGATGGTTGTAAATCCGCCCTACTCACAAAAGGCCCTATCCCTCAAAGGTCAAGTCTTTTTCTTTCTTTCCACGTGTATTCGCATCATAAATTCTGCCCTGGGCTCATGAAGGCCCCAGTCTGACAAATTCAATCTACTCTTTGTATTTGCCAAGTTTGACCATCTCAGTTTATTTGATGATTTTGTTCATTACTCTTACGTATGATCAAACAGTCAGACAATCAGAAATAATATTATATGATTTCATTTCAAGTGGACATGTAAAATTAGAAATATGATTCTAATTTGGACACCACGAAAGGGGATGTAGAAATTTGTTTTAAATTACTGGTCTTTTGACTGTGCAACAAGCTTTATCTGACAATGTTTACATCTCTCACAAGCAAAAATCGCACAGCCAATTCTAAGAAGTCATGAGCTAAAGAGAGACCTGACTGAAGTTCAGCATCTTAGCAGTTGGATGACTGACAGCCAGTGGTTCCAATGAGGCCTGCAGATACTTACCAAGGCGAGGGGTCTGCAGCTCCTTCAGATGCAGGTTGACCAGCGTCCTGTGCTGATACAGGTTCAGCACCTCCGGATCCTCCACCACCACCTTCAGTTTGTCAAAAGCCCTGGCGTAGTCCGGGGCCAGGAAGCGACCCAGCTGCGTGTCGTACACCCGGTTCCCGAGGAATGCCAGCTGCACAAAGTCGTTGTACAGCGCCCCTTGAAAGCCGAACGGCAGGTCAAAGTTGGGGTTGGAGTCCAGGTTGCGAAGACCAAGTGGCGTGTAACTGCACTGCTTGACCACGTAGCCACGGTCATCAAAGATGACCAGAGGAGTGTGGTTGGGGTCGGTGGCGATGTAGTAGGTTTTGCCTGACCGCTGCATGGCAATGAGGGTGCCTTTGGTGTCGTACAGGTACAGCGAGCCTTCGCCGGTGGTATGGTTGTAGGTGTGGGTGACCAGATCTGGTTCATGGGGGTCTCCATAGAAGTACTGCATGAGGCGTCCCTCGTGGTCCTTCTGCACCACCAGCCGCCCCTCCACGTCATAGTAGAAGGAGAACTTGGCCTCGCCTCCCGCCCTGGACACTGTGGTCAGCTGACCCAGAGAGTTGAAAGCCACATGGTCCAGACCCTCGCTGAGCGGTGAGCCCGTCAACGTCATACTTGTACAGGAGCTCTCCGAACATGGTGATCTTGTCGCCCACGTCAAACTCCATGTGCCGCGTTCGCCCGTTCTCGGTGATCTTCTTGATGTTGCCGTTAGGGTCGTAGGCGTAGGTCCACACCGTCTGCCCTTCCACCAGCACATCGGTCAGGTGACTGTCGATGTCGTAAATGTACTCCACCGCCTGGGAATCTGTCTTGCCGATCTTGCGCCTCCACTGGTGGATGCGGCCCATGTGGTCGTAGTTGATCTGCAGCATGAAGCGGACGCTGTTGTCGAAGTGGATGTTGACGTCCGTCAGCCGCCCGTAGCCGTCGAAGTTCCTGGTGACGCGCACCGACCCATCGGAAAAGGTCTGGTTGTCTGAGGTGGGCCAGCTGACGTTGAGGTTCTTCAGCTGCACCAGCTGCCCCGTCTTCTTGTCGAAGGTGCGATCGTAGTACAGGGTGAGGTTGTTGGACAGCTCCAGGCTGCTGTAGGTCATGCGGAAGCTGTTGTCGTAGTTGTAGGTCATGCTGGCGCCGCTGACGTGCTGGTTGTGGGGGAAGGTGATGACGGTGGAGCGGACGAGGGAGGCGATGTAGGAGAAGGTCTGGTGGTACTCGTAGTCGGGACTGATGAGCTCTGTGGTGGACAGGCGCTGGGCCTTGGGGTGGTACTGGTGCACGATCTGAGTCTGGTCGAACAGCACCTGGGACACCTGTCAGGAGATGATGGCGCATGTGTTTTACTGCCTCGGGCTCTTTTGTGTTTGGTATCATATCCTGTGAAACTTGTTATCCTAACCGTGGACATGTTCCAGTCATTAAGACTGCTATAGATTCGTCAGTCCACAGCAAGGATGTATGGAGGATCGTTATTTGTAACAAGTCAAGTCAAGAACACTTTATTATCTCTAAAGAGAAATTAAGAGTGGCCATACAAACAACAAATCACGAATCACACCCACCCATCCACCCACTCACACACAGAGAATAAAATAATATAATACACACATGTATATATACAAACAAGCTTTTTGAAACCACCCACTCACACACAGAATAAAACAATATCACACACACCACACATGTATATATATAAACATGCTTTTTGAAATCAGATCTTATTGAAAGTTCAGTTTTGATTCAGGATATTGATGGAATTGGGAACAAAACTGTTTTTTTAGTTCTATTTGTTTTGAATTCTGGAACCAGAATCTTCGTCCACAGGGGAGAACATTGTAGTTTTTTTGACGGAACATGGGAACTGTCGCCAGCAATGTTCACAGCTTTTTTGTGACTCGACATTCATACAATTTATCTATCTGTTCTTGACTTTTGCCAATAATCTTTCCACATGTATTCACCACTCTCTTTAAAATGTTTTGTTTTTTTCACACTAAGATTTCCAACACAGCATAAAAGCCAAAAGGCAACACTGATTCTACAAAACAACGACGAAACATATTCAAGATGTCTTTAACAGCAAGAGACCGAAGTTTCAGAAGACAGTATATTCTAGATCGGCATTTTTTGTAGATAAATTGAGTATTTGCATTAACATTCAACTTATCATCTAAAATATTTATATTCACTTGCACGTTCCACTCTGTTGTTTTCGATATACAAGTGAGGGACAGAAGCTGGTTTTTCTTCGAAAATCAATGACCATCTCCTTCGTCTTACTAACATTTAAATCTAGTCAGTTCTCTTTGCACCATGTATCTGAATCTGACAGGTCTTCTAAAGCAGAATCATCAGAGTACTTTATGACAGGAGTGACAGAACCAGTCCACTCATTTGTATAAAGAGTAAAGAGTACAGGGAGAGAACAGTGCCTTAAAATTGCTTGTGATGACGGGCATATGCGCGTGTATACATGAGAGAGAGAGAGAGAGAGAGAGAGAGAGAGAGAGAGAGAGAGAGAGAGTGTGTGCGAATCTTTATATTAGAGAGAAATAGAGAATATGGCTGTAACAAGGATTCTGTATATCACTGCGGAAAGAGTATTAGCATACATCTGAACATGATATACACACAACCTCGTATTTGTGCATGCTTACAGAACATTCAAGCTCACATCTGCAGAGATATTGCTGAATAATATATTTTTTTCTCAATCATGACCACCCCTCAAACAAAAAAAAGAATTGCCAAGAAAACATTTTAAATCCACTTGACTATACAACCCAACACAGAAACAACCCCGTAATAACGACGACAACAAACCACCACCACCACCTCCACATCGACAGCAGCTGACCTGAAAGTGATGATTGTAACGGTAGACCACCCGCCTCTGCAGACTGGGAAACATGAGCTGAAGTAGCTTCCCGTTGGTGTCGTAGTCGTGCAGGTAGGGCTGGGTCATGCCCGGGGCGGTGTACAGGTGGCGCTGTCGGCCGAGGGTCAGCAGGGTGCGGAAGTGGTGGTGACCCAGCACCATGGTCTCCACGACGACTGCAGGCGGCCTTTGGAGTCCCGGTGGAACAGGTACTGCTCTCCGCTGGGCAGCAGCACGTCCGTGGGCTGTGAGCACAGACAGGTGTGTGCAAGGTGAGGAGAACAGAGAGTGATGGAAACCACTTTACAGGTAGAGCACACACATTCACCCGTGCGCGCACACACACACACACACACTTTCTCTCTCTCTCTCTCTCACACATACACTCACGCCCACACACACACTCTCTCTCTCTCTTTCTCTCTCACACACGCCCACACACACACACACACTCTCTCTCCCTCTCCCTCACACATACAAACACATACCATGCGCAGTGCAATAGTTGACCACATGATAAGATGGACAAAAAGAGGAATAGAAAGCACTTCAACACTTATAACACACACATGCACGCGCACGCACACACACTTGCTCCTACACACACACACACACACATAGAGCGCACACACTGCGATAACAGTTGACCATATAAGAAGAGGACTGATAGAAAGTAATAGAAACCACTTCAACAATTACGCGCGCGCGCGCGCGCGCGCGCACACACACACACACACACACAGCACACACACCGCAATAACGTTTGAACCACTCGAGAGGAAGCCCGAGGGAGATTACAGAAAACGGCATCCCTCACAGAACAGCCACGATGACAAGAAAAGGCAAAGGAGGAAGAAGACCCACACAGAAGAACAAGAGGAATGTATGGAGAGAAGAAGAAAGAGAAGGAGGACAACACAACAACAAGATGAGAAAAGAAGCACCAGTCAAGACCCAAACGATGAAAAGACCAGGACACACAAACACCACCACCAAGCAACAGCATACGAGACACAAACAACACCCACACCAAACACAAGTTAGACGTGGACATTCATTATCCGGTTCATTTTGTGATAAACGAACTGAAAATGTCTGATTTCCCTAGTGAAAAAAGAAAAAAAAAGAAGAAGATAGATCTGAAAGCAACACACGCTAATGACGTCATCATCTGAATGGGGAAAAAGGGGGGTTGGAATCAGGGGAGGTTAGAAACAGTTTGTATAAAGCTGAACTGCCCCCCCCCCCCCCCCCCCCCTCCTCAGCCTATCCCACCCCCTTCATCTTGTGGTTCCCGAATCTGGACTCCAGAATATTCCTTTCAAAGTGAGGTGACGGCAAGCGGAAACTGAAACGAACTTTAAAGGGAAATTACAACTATTCCAAACAGGGACAAACAAATCACAAGACAAAACGCCACGCGTTTCCATCGCTTTGGTCTTCTTCAGGGAAGATGAAACAACATTCAGGACAAAGAAAAAAAAAAAAAAAGGAGCAATCACTTTTCTTCTCGAATTGGGGCGCAAGGTTGTTGTTATTCTTGACTGAAGAAGACTAATGAGTTCAAAACGTGTCGTGTTTGTCCCTTTCGTCTGGCGAAATTGTGATTTTCCTTTAAAGTTTGTTCCAGAGGGTTGACAGCTAGACCTAAGTCTTAGTGTTTAAGACATACTTGTCAATAACGAACTCCACCAACAGTTTATTATCTGATGTTGCGAATTCAAAGATGTACTGGGACTGAAGTCTGAGCGGTCTTTTTATGGGGGAAGAGCAAGACACCAGCATATCTACCTTTTACATGACTATCTCCAATCACACACACAGCATTTCCCATGTACCCACCTTTTACATGACTATCTCCAATCACACACACAGCATTTCCCATGTACCAAACGAGAGCAAAAGCTGAATTACGGCGCCACCAACAAAGGAACGAACACATTACAATACAAACACAACAAACAAATTTGGGACCGGGGTGAACGACTAAAACTATGGATTGAAAAAAAAGAGAACCTGAAATCAGCCGTGACAGCGCACGTTTATACCAACACTCACCACTCCCCAGCGCCCCCTCCCCCCCCCCCTACGTTATCCAACTCTCACATCAACCCTGGAATTTCTACCACCACCTCACCTTGGGCCCATGACGGTTCACACACACACACACACACACACCACACACACACACACAATAACCCAAAAACAAAAAAGCAGAATTACTGCGCCGCCAAACATTCCAAAACAAACATAACGTTTCGACCTATTGGTCTTCTTCAGGCAAGAGAAATAAGCGTTCCAGACGACGTAAAACAACGCACACGAACAGATAATCATTTACCTCTTCGTTGCGGGGATGCAAAATTTGGTAATTTCTTTTTCTTCTCTTGCCGACTTTCTCTTAAATCTAGCAACGACAGCACACATTTTATCCCAACGCTCACCCCCCACCCCTCAATAATTCTCTAATCCACCTCTCACATCAGCCCCTTCCAATCTCCACCACCCGCCGCCCTCACCTTCTTGGAGCCGTGGGCGTAGAAGTAGCGGTACTGCACGCCCGCCGGGTTCAGCACGCGCTCCTTGATGCGCCCGTGGTCGAGGTACTCGCGCTGCTCCATCAGCTCGCCATACTGCCAGCTCATGATGTCGCCCTGCGGGCTGTAGGTGACGTTCATGCCGTAGTGGGCGGAGGTGGGCAGGAAGTGGGTGGGCAGCCCCGCGTCGTTGTAGACCACCGTCACGATCTCGCGCAGGTTGGGGGCCAGCACCGTCTCGATGTGGTTGCGGCGGTCGTATTCGATGGTCATCAGGTTCTCCCCGTTGATCTGTGGGGGTGGGAGGGGTAGGGGGGTGAGGGGGGGGGGGGGGGCAGTATATAGTCATGAGTGGCGAATTTGGAAACAGGTTGGACAGGCTATTTCTGCAGGGCGTTTCACATGCACCCACACACGTGCTTGAAAGTATGCAAGCAAACGCGCGCGCACACACACACACGCTTCCAGAAGATATGTGGACACACGTTGATTCACATGCCTGCCTACATGTTCTGACAAGACACTCGTGGACATACCCAAAATAATATCCATGAAGGCATAAACATTATGAAGTCCACACTCACCTCTCTCCTCGCACACAAACATGAGCACGCACACACATGAATGAAAGAACTATGAAATATATTTATTGTATGAATTCATTGTCGCAGATGTGCTCTCTAACAAAGTGAGGCTGGTTTTCCTCGCCCAGATCTATAGCCATTGTGCAGCGCTAGTCATTTTGTCTCTTGGTACGTTTGTGCTCACTGTTACAAAAGTGGCGTTTTGTCAGGCGCTACTGCCTTGTGGCCATGGATTCTTTCACATGCGCAGACAGCATCCTGCACATGGGGACCCATGTCTCATCCGATGTACCAGCAGACCAGAAAGGTCTGTACAGAATGCAGAGGGAAAAAGCTCCATTCGAGACTCAAAACCTTGGACCCTACCTACATTCTCCAACACTTTGAGGCCAGCGAGTGTATTCTTCAATGAGCCACCTTTCTCTTGTGATCTTTCGTTTAGGGTACTTCCAGGCAGACAGCAGAAACCCCACTTTAATGAGCCACCTTTCTTATGTGACCTTTCTTTCAGGGTATTACTTTAACGAGCCACCTTTCTCATGTGACCTTTCTTTCAGGGTATTACTTTTAACGAGCTACCTTTCCCATGTGGTCTTTCCTTCACGTTATTACTTTAACGAGCCACCTTTCTCATGTGATATTTCCTTCAGGGTATTACTTTAATAAGCCACCTTTCTTATGTACCTTCTTTCAGGGTACTTACAGGCAGACAGCACAAACCCCACTTTAATGAGCCACCGTTCTTATGTGACCTTTCTTTCTGGCTATTTTCAGGCAGAAAGAAGAAACCCCACTCTAACAGCCACCTTTCTCATGCGATCTTTCTTCTTTCTGGGTACTCTCAGGCAGGAAGCAGAAACCCCACTTTGGTCTCCTGTTTTGCTAAGCTGTGTCCCTGAGGCAGCCAGACTGCTTCGTTTGACAAAGGGAAAAGACAACAGCTGGTTTGCATACAGTTTTGTGCGGTTGCACAAAAAAGTGCACCTCCCATGCAGTCCAGTGACCATAGCGGACAGTGAACCGTCAAGAGATTTCATCCGTGCCTACGGTACAGCATTCACATGCAAGAGAGAGACCCTCCCTCTTCCTCCACCGCCTTAACCCTTTCCCTGTCTGGAATCATGTACCCATTTACCGCAGAGTGGACAGAGCGAGATTTGAAACGAAAGAAAAAAAAAATCAAGTTAAATGTGACGTTCGAACTCATGACCGTCGGCTCCAAAGGAGAACGCTCTAATCATTGATTACGTGGCCTCTTACCGTTCACAGGCTCAAAGGCATCTCATATCACACCCCGCTTTAGCTGATCCATCCATCTTAGACTGTCCAATCCCCTTCTGCTACCTCGGAGCATCACTCTGTTCCCTATGCACCAAGGAGAACCATAGCATTTCTTGCGAGACTCTGGGACATCTTTTTATGAGTGTCTTTATCAAGCATCATGCCCTGCCTTTAGGGTAATGTCCCCGGCATCTCTAACGGCGCCACTAAAAGAGACTGTGGGTATTCAACCTGTACGTACCATGTGGAACTACAGCTGAAAGTTACATCAACAGCGCCGACAGATTCATCGAAGGATGACACCACACGGCAAAATGTAGAGGTGATCTAGACCCTCAGAAAGCGGCTCACAAGATTTGGGATGGGGCGTGACTCCCACTTCATCAAGGTGCGTCAGATACCAGAAAACTGGCCAACTATTGCTAAGTTTGAAAAGGAGATGGCGGAACTAGAAAGATTCGGATCTAAAAACCCTAAAAGACGGATCTTGTGTAAGAAACCAAATTAGTACCCACACACAAGAACAAGCATTGGGCAACACATCAGAAGGTGGACAAACCCATAATTAAGCAATGATGGACCGAAACGTGAGCACGTTGACATAAGCAAAGAGACACTGCGATCCTCATTTATGTGGGGTTTTTTCTTTAGAATAGGACGAAAAAGAGTGGTCAAACACTTAAAAAACTGCAAATTCTCTCAAATTTGAGTGACCGTATCCTCTCCTTTTGATCACCGCAGCTGAATATGATATAACCCCACCACTGGTAACATATACATGTGTATGGTTGGTGTGGTTGTTCTTACAATTACTTTAACGTCTTTTGCACTCAAGGGTCTATATTAGACTGGGAGGAGAAGTTACTGTAGTGACTGGACCGGTGAAGAGTGCGGTGCTTGCGTGCGTAAAAGGAGCAGAAGCAAGTGAGAAGCGAAGGAAATAAAGTGGCGTTAGAGGGCAGAGGTGTGTGTGTGTGTGATCGTTTTATAGTGTTTAAAAAAAAGAGGGAAAAATATGAATTATACGGATTGGGAAAGGAGGGAACGGTGAGATAAGAAAGGGACGGAATAAATAACAAAACAAAATAAAGATAAAAGAATCTTAAACAGTAAGACATTAAAACACAAAGCAAAGGCGTCGGTTTGGCAACCACAAAAAAATAGATAAACTCCAAAGGAAAATTAAAAAAATAATTACGTAACGACATAGTTACAATATGGACATACGGGGTCTTAAAAGAGAGCGAAACCAGTACAAATGACCATGTAGACGAGCAACTGGGAACGGGTGGGAACGAAGGGGAGGAATAATAATAAGAATGTGAAAATAAGGCGAGAAGGTTTTGTAGACAAATGGGTGAGGAAGATGAGAATGTGGGTGGGAAGAAGGAGGTGATAGGTAGAATAAATGTTGATCAATTGATTTTTAAAGGAATGAAAATAAAGTATAGAGTAATAAGTGAAGAGAGTAAAAGGAATTGTAAGCCATACATGACCGCCCATAAACGACATGACATAAGATAAACAAAGTTGAAAATAAAGGGAGAACAGGCACGGGGACATGAAAAAGAATATGCAAACAAAGAAAAGACAATGTTAACAGCCATTAGGGACTTGAGAATCAAAAAGCAAATGCTGTAGCAAGACCCATGGAAATAAACGGGTGAACAAGAACCAGGACACAGGCGAAACGATCTGCGAAGGCATAGAAAGCAACAGAACAAACATAAATAAATGTATAAGATACTTAAAGCTAACAAATGAATGCAGCGGCAAAACAAAATGCCAGAAGCAGAAGTCACTAGAGGAATATGCCTAAGAAAATAGGGGTGGCAAAAGGTACTCACAACACACAAGCACCTGACAATCTGCAAAATTAGGAAAACACAAAAAATGGCCATTTAGGGGGGGGGGGGTGAAAAGCCAAATGCGGGGGACGAAGCGAGTTAATTGAAAATAAAAACACAATACGAAAGAGTGAGGGAACAAGACAAAAAATAAGCAGGGGGAAGAAAACCGGTGCAACAAAGAAAAACCCGAGCCATAATCCCAGGCCGGGGAAATTAAACATAGAAAAACACAGAGGAACAAAAAAGAAAGTTTAACCTCCAAATCCCAAACATCAATCCTAGATACAACAGAGATTGGATAATAGCGTGAAAGCGCAAGAAAGAATAGCCGGCACTATCGCGCGTGACAGCAATTGACGTCACGAAAAGTTCCTAGAACAGGACAGGGCAGAACAAGAGAGCAAACGAGTAGAGTGAATCTAGGGTGGGACGCCACAGCAAGAAAAAGCGACTAGGCTGCGCCTGGCGGAGACTCATCGAGGGTGGAGTAACGCCCAAGACATACCGGGATAATGCCCACAAACGGATTGTGAATACAAGCAGGCGGCTGTAGCCCTCCACTAGCTGGAGAGGCTGATTGTCAGAGCAGACTAGACACCGCCCAAAAGGGGCGAGACAGAAGCACAAAAAACAAAGGGTTGTTGAAATACCAAAAAGAAGACAAATGCTAGAGTGCTGGGACGCTGTAGAATAGTTAAATGGTGGGGAATATCAGGTTCAACAAGGGCATGAACAGAAAGGAAGGCTGACTTTAGCGGGCAAGAATCGTACGGGGAAAAGAGGTAAGATAACATGCTATGAAGGAAAGCAGAGTGCAAGAGGTCGAGCATAAGTAGAAGGTTAGACAAATCACCAGCATTTTCCGCCCACGAGAGCGTAGCCTAGAGAGTGTATGGAGGGGCGAAACCGAATGAGTAACAGAAGCGGAACATCTGAAAACAGGTGTAATATAATGCAGCGGAGAGCGGTCAGAACAGGTCCATCAGTGAAAAGAGAGAAAGGTAGGAGAGATCAAAATAAGGCAGGCCAGTCATATTAACAGGGGGGAGGGGTCAAAATGAGCAGGTGGAGGACAGGGCGTGCGTTGTAAAAGAAATAAACACTAAAAGCCCAATGAAGAGTCTGCCAACAAGATAGGGGAAAGTGCATGCTAAGTCTAGTACAGGCCAAGTCAGAGTAGCTCAATCTCAGAAAGCAACGGTAACAAATCTGCGGCATCTCTGCACGACAGGGAATCAAAATCGGGCTGCTGCGAAACACCCAACAATGAAAAACCCACACACTCCAAACCAAGACCGAGCCGCAGCCGAGACGGGAAACGCAACGGGAAAAAAAGCGGTGGCCGTCAAGCCATAGCAGGGCATAAGTAGTACCGCGCAACATGAAGGGGCCTGTAAACAGAGAAAAGCAACAGGCACAGAGGGTCGGAGAGGATCGTTTTACTACAGCATCCGGGCAATAGGCAAAAGCAGAAGACAGCACTGTGACCAATAGGTCCCAACAGCCTGGCAGCTGCCTTAACGCAAGCAAACCTCAGTCGCAACGTGGTAAACCCACACTGTTGGAAACAACAACACATAGCAGACGACCGCTGTGCGGGAAATACGGCAAATCTGGTAGTCGACATCAAGTGAACAAACCACGGACAAAGGGAGAACAGAAAGACCAATCGGACTATAGCAAAACGCGCAAAAGTCAAAATCAAGACAACCATGCTCAAGGAACAACGAACCTAGAAATTGCCGACAACGAGGATGATTGAAAGCACATCCACCGAAAAACGCCGATCACGAACGCACCAAGGTTGAGCACAGCAGGATAAACAAAACGTGGAAAGCAATCAATCGAAATAGCAAGTGTACAAGAGGGATAAGGGAAATCAATGACAGAAAATGAATTCCTAATAAAGAAGACAACAAACAAAAATGGTTGAGTGCCAATGGAATCTAAGAAATGGGAAGAGCGGATGATGATGAAGTAACAGCGGAAGAGTACATACGGCAACGTGTAGTTGAAACTAAATGAATGGACAGTTAAACAAGGCAAGTAAACAAAAAAAGGGACAATTAAAAGGGACAGGGTCGAATGTACTGCTAATTACGTCTGTTTCGAACTCAAGAAGACAGACAATGTTTCTCACACGGCGTGATTTAGCTATGTGACAACCTGCTAATCGCTTGGCAGTTTTCCATGTGGAGCCAGGAATAAGTAAATGAAAAGGTCGACTTCAAGTGCCTGTAATTTGCAGAAAGAAACCAAACAAAGAATGAACTGTTTGCGTGGGATAAAAAAAAAGGATAAACGAGTGAGCTGTAAAGACAGCAGAAAAAGGACTGCAACTTACAATATGGTCATGGCCGGAAAAAAATCGTCTGAAACAAAAGCAAGACACCACCCACCCCCCCTCCACCCCCCCAATTTCTCTAATAGACATCACTTCCGTATTGATCTGTGTTAACCAGGTGGAGAAAAGATTATTGCTTTGTAATCTCCTACGGGGGCCGAGGGGGGGGTAGCAGGCTATGAAAAAAGAACATGAAAAAAAAGGCCATGGGGGGGGGGGCCCAAATCAGTGAAACCCCTCCATTCAGTATCACGTATAGTTGAACAACAAACAAAACGTACTAAAAAAAAATCCAGTTGCGCATCTCTTAACTAGGGACTCTTGCAAATCTTCAACCTGATAATGAACAACGAATGAGGTTGAGTAGGTACTTGACCTCGCGGCCATGAAGCCCAGGCCGAAAATCAAAAAGAGTCCGTGGAGGTGCTAAAGAGTGCGGCGGTATAGTAGGGAGATGGGAGATGCCCGAGAGCAATGGGTGGCGGGGTGGGGGTGGGGGGAGAAAGGGGGAGGTGTGTGGTTGAGAGGAGGAGACGAGGGCAGGTGACAAGGGGGGAAGGGGGGCAGGGATGAGAGACGGAGGAGCAGAGGAAGCCACCTACACAGCAAAAGCTTCTCCTTTATGGCCTATGTCGTTTCCCATGCAAGGCGGACAAAGCGCCCCTACCGCTAACAAGTCGCTGCCAATCTTCTCCACCCCGTCCTTGCCCCGTGCGCCTCTTGGGGCGGGGGGGGGCCGAAGTAGAAGGGCGGGGAAGCGCCACTCCAGGCGGTGCAGTGCTCGGAAGTGCTCGGGCACGCTGACCTGTAGCTTGAGTGCATGCTGTGCTCGCCTGCTCCACCACCGGGTGGGCCTCGGCGGTCTCTGGTTGCGCAGGCCACAATCAGGTTGCTGGGGAACACCACCACCACGGCGCCGTCCGGCAGGTAGGACACCTTGGTCTGGGTCAACCCTGCACAGGGTGAAGAATGATCACCCAATTACTTTACCCAAGTTTTGGAACGGTAGTGGTTTTTTTTTTTGTTTTTTTTTTTTTCTTTTTTTTTTTGTGATGGGGAGCGACACAAAAAACGGGGGTTTTCTAACGCCTGGATTCTCAAGAGTCTGAAGGTCGTTGTGTGTTCAGAACACCTGCCGTTCCGTTTGGTGGATTGAGGACCGGACGGAGTACTGTGGTAGTATTCTTACACTCCTCTATCTCTACCTGGAACTAGTTTGTGAGAGATAATGTAAACTAGACAACCACAACATGCATGTCACGGACCCAACCATTCACGCCAGAATGTTGGGATACGACGAAAAACATACAGCGCGCGCGCGCGTCACACACACACACACCAACACACACACCAAAACAGACCAACCCCCGCCCTCCCCCTCGGAATGCACCAAGATAGTAGGAGAGGAAACGGGACCCGTCAGATGTAGTTCCCCCCGTTTTCCTTTAAGTAAAAATAAACGGGATGCTACCTGGGTAGAGCTGACGAAAGAGTGCTCTGCCTACTGGCGCTACATTCAGTCGTCTCCCGCGTCCTTCAGTCTATGCGTCAGTCATTTCTTTTTTCGTTCATATTTTCGTTCTTTTGGTGCACGCTATGCTGTGAACGTGTCATCCATACCATCTTCTGACAAAAGGCAGGTGCAGCTTTGAGCGTAGTAGAGAATATATAGCGTTTTGGGACTGAAACTGTAACTGAACCGTGGTGTGTGTGTGTGTGTGTGTGTGTGTGTGGTGTGGTGTGTGTGTGTGTGCGCGCGCGCGCGCGCGTGTGTTTTTCGTGGTTCCCGTCTCACTGTTGTCAATTCTGGTGGTCTTCTTGGAAACGGGGTATTTCACCTAGAAAATGGTGTCACGTGACGTCAGCCTTACACTATCATGTTTCACGTGCACGAGGAAGGAAGGGGACCATTCCCCCCTTACGAAGTGCATTCAAAAAAAAAATTTTTTTTCAACCTTCAACATATTTTGATAAGATTACTAAGTTGAACACATGCGCAAAAAGAGGACAGTGCGCAGAGGCATTTCTGAAACACATTTAAATATTCTTTACATACTGATAGGAGGAGAGAGAGGGAGAGAGAGAGAGAGAGAGAGAGAGAGAGAGAGAGAGACAGACAGAGAGAGCGAGAGCAGAGAGAGAGAGAGAGAGAGAGACAGAGAGGAGAGAGAGAGAGAGAGACAGAGAGAGAGAGCTACAGTTGGACAACGACACGAAACAAACAAACTAACCACCACCACCAATACACACACACACCCCAAACCACTCACCATGCATGATCGACTGCACGCTCCCATAGGTGGCCATGGGCCACCACGTCCGTGCCGTCCGTGGACACGTGCACAATGGACCCTGTGGAGTTCACGTCCGTCTCCAGCGAGGTCACGGCGCCCGTGGGGCTGCGACACGCGGCCCAGCCGCCCCATGGCGTCGTACTCGTAGCGGAAGGTGCGCCCGTCCGACGAGTGCTTGGACTCCAGGAGCTCCGTGTGGGCCATGTAGGTGAAGGTGGTGGTGTGGTTGTGGGGCCCGTGGAACTGGTACAGGCGCCGGCGGTTGTCCATCACCAGCTGGCAGGTGGCGTTGTTGGGCGTGATGATGGTGCGGGCCAATGTCTGGTAGTCCCGCTTGATCTGCACCCGGTTCCCGCCGCTGTCCTCCACGGAGACCAGCTGGCCGTAGGAGGAGAAGACGTGGTAGGTGAAGTTGTACAGGTACTGGTTGGTCAGCAGGTGGATGGTGTGCTTGTGCTGCCCGTACAGGTTGAAGACGTACATCTCCTGCGTCTCGGGCGACACCACCGTGTAGTGCGGCGGCGCAGCAGTGGGGCAGCTGCGACACGATGGAGAACACCCGCTGGTTGCCCGTGTCCGCCAGGTGCAGCACGCCGTCCGGCGTGACGGTGATGGAGGTGGGGTCGCTGAACAGCGCCTGCGCGGCCAGCACCTTGCTGGGGTCGTAGCAGTTGCAGCGGTCCGTCTGCTGGCAGTCGCAGTGCGACTTGGCGCCGGCGAAGTGGTGGATGTGCCCGTCCGTGCTGACCACGCGGATGCGGTTGATGTGGTGCGTGTCGCTCTCCACGATGTACAGGTCGCCATGCGGCCCGAAGGTGATGGACTCCGGCGACACCAGCGTCACGTGGGCCGCGATGCTGGAGGCCTGCTCGTCGTCCGCCAGCACGCCCTGTGGGGTCCGTGACCAGTGAGCACCGCGATGGGGGCCGTGAAGGGGGGTTGGAAGGAAAAGGGAGAAAACCGTGTTGTGGATCCTTAAGAGTTGTTTGGAAGGAGAAGGGACAGAACCGCGATGTGAGCCCTGAAGGGTGTTGGAATGGAAAGAGAGAGAGAGCCGTGTTGTGGATCCTTAAGATTTGTTTGGAAAGGGAAGGGAAGGGAGAGAACCGCATTGTGGAACCATAAGATTTGTTTGGAAGGAGAAGGGAGAGAAACGCGTTGTGGATCCTTAGAGTTGTTTGGAAGGGGAAGGGAGAGAAACGCGTTGTGGATCCTTAGATTTGTTTGGAAGAGGAAGGGAGAGAAACGCGTTGTGGATCCTTAAGAGTTGTTTGGAAAGGGAAGGGAGAGAAACGCGTTGTGGATCCTTAGAGTTGTTTGGAAAGGGGAAGGGAGGAGAAACGCGTTGTGGATCCTTAGATTTGTTTGGAAGAGGAAGGGAGAGAAAACGCGTTGTGGATCCTTAAGAGTTGTTTGGAAAGGGAAGGGAGAGAGAACGCGTTGTGGATCCTTAGAGTTGTTTGGAAAGGGAAGGAGAGAAACGCGTTGTGGATCCTTAGATTTGTTTGGAAGGGGAAGGGAGAGAAAACGCGTTGTGGATCCTTAAGAGTTGTTTGGAGGGGAAGGGAGAGAAACGCGTTGTGGGTCGTGAAGGATGTGTTGGAAGGAAAACGATTTCATGCCCTTGGAGCGTACGTGTGTTGAGTGGTACATGTGCGGTTGGGGGGAAGAAAATGGTAGGGTATGTTTTGAGAGATTCACGAGCAATTCAGGACCGTCGGTTCTCATTTTAAGGTCGTAGATCCTTACTGACGGAGGAAATGTGCACAGCGCATGTATGCACAGGCTCTCCTCGTGTGGAATGCGAAGGAAGACGGAAGACGAAAGGAGAGAGAGCGGGGTGAAAAGAGAGAGAGAGAGAGAGAGAGAGAGAGAGAGAGAGAGAGAGAGAGAGAGAGAGAAACAGTGACGAATGTCAGACTACATACAAAATGTTAACAAACACAGAGAAAATAAGGACAAGATGAAAGACGGACAGGGGGAAAAATTGGCAGACAAATCTCTCTCTCTCTCTCTCTTTCACACACACACACACACACACACACACACACACACACACACACACACACACACACACACACATGCGGCAGAAAACTAGTACGACTCAGTCGACAGTAGAAGGGTCAACTGTTGCGGCACAATGTGTCACAATTACACGAAGTATGGCAATGCGACACTTTGTGCTCGGGTTTTTACTCCCCTCCCAGCACAAAGTGTCGCACATCACAAAGTTTTACTTGCAACAGTTTGATTAGCCTTACCAGCACAAAATGTCGCAAGCGCAAAATGTCGCAATGGCACTCTATTCTGTACATATATTGAGTGAGCAAGTGAGTGATGGTAGATGAAGAGAGATACAGTGAAGGTAAGACAGACAGACAGACAGACAGACAGACAGAACAGACAGATCCAGAGGCAGAGACAGGACAGAGACAGAGGTTCATTCATTCATTCATTCGTTCATTCATTCGAAATATATGATTGCTAGGAAATAATTCTGTCAATCTGTTGAACAATAACTATCACTGGTAAGTGGTGAGACACACAGCTCCATGTTTTAGCACTCTATGTTCATCATTTAATTTTGTGAAACGTGCATGGCCGAGAAAAACTGATTACACCATCATGACCGCAGACAGACAGCTTAGTCTAGAGCGTTAGCCCTTTAATTAAATTGATGGCTTTGGGCATCTGTGCGGACAAGTGGGAATTTCTGTAAAAACGGGTATACATTTCGTCTGCTTAGAGCTTTTCAAAGATATCGACACAGGGTTGTCACTGAAGGCAGACGATTTGTAAATCCCTACTCAAGACGCAATCAAAATTGATTGTGCGTTATCAATGTGTCCCTTTTGGCGAAGCTGCGGTCCCTGACCGCTTTTTTTTTTCTTTTGAGGAGTAATGGGGATATATGCCAAAGGAGGCGGGGGTGGGGATGGCAGCACTATGCAGTGTATGTTAAAAATGGCGGTTTTGAGCCAAACTGACTAATTTTCAATGATCCGGATCCGTGAACACTAGTCGGCACCTTTTTACAGTGCAAAATGCATATGCACGTGCGAGAAAAATTGTCTGGCTATGACCCTGTGCTAATCCACCTGGCTACATAAGTTGCTGGTCCAATGAAATTCATCACCATTAAACATGCCCCCCGAGAAGAAACTATACTGATTTTCTGACTGGTCCTTAACTGTCTGTGAAGTCTGTATATTACATGTATTGTATACAAGTGAGTATGGATTAATGAAACAACAGGTACTGCAATTACCACAATTGCAGTACCTGTGCGAGAAGTACCTGGTACACTGATGGCACTCTTTAAGCGCTAGAGTTCCCAGTGACCTGTGTTTTTGGCATGGCTCACTAGGGACTCTGGGTCTTTAAAGTTGACCACATTCGTAGCATAAGGACAGAGGAGGAAAGTGTATGTGAAAGGAACAGGGGGGGGAATGTATGTAACTTGTAACTGGAGAATATTTTAATTGCTACCACATGTATCTCATGGGTGACAAAATTTGTGGGTCATGCACATTATGTTCCCAGCACAATAAGGGGCTTTCCCGGCACAAACTGTCGCATGTTCCAAAGTGCGACACTTTGTGCAAGTCTTCTCAGCATAAAGTGTTGCACTTTTGCACATGCGACACTTAGTGCAGTTGCGACACTTTGTGCCGCAACAGTCATCTCCACACACACACACACACACACACACACACACACACACACACACACACACACACTCACACACACACACAAACACAGAGAGTGACACACACAGACACAGACACACACACAGACACACACACACACACACACACACACACACACACACACACACACACCTGCGGCAGGAAAACTGGTGTGTCTCAGAGGGCAGTAGAAGGGCCGGCCAGCCACAGTGACCAGCTTGAAGTCCGCGGTCAGCTTAGCAGCACGATGCTGTGGTCAAGGATGTGGAGCGTGTCGTCCAGCGGGTTGATGGCTAAGGCCGTCGGCCACTTCAGGCTGACCTGCATGGGAGTGGGTTACTGAATTAACATGGGAGGAGGGTAACTGAATTAACATGGGAGAGGGTTACTGAATTAACATGGGAGAGGGGTTACTGAATTAACAGGGGAGGGAGGTTACTGAATTAACATGGGAGGGGGTTACTGAATTAACATGTGAGGAGGGGTTACTGAATTAACATGGGAGAGGGGTTACTGAATTAACATGGAAGGGGTTACTGAATTAACATGGGAGGGGGGTACTGAATTAACATGGGAGGGGTTACTGAATTAACATGGGAGGGGGGTACTAAAATTAACATGGGAGGGGGTTTACTGAATTAACATGGGAGAGGGGTTACTGAATTAACATGGGAGAGGGGTTACTGATTTAACATGGGAGGGGGTTACTGAATTAACATGGGGAGAGGGGTTACTGAATTAACATGGGAGAGGGGTTACTGAATTAACATGGGAGGGGTTACTGTTACTGATTTAACATGGGAGGGGGGGAATTACTGAATTAACATGGGAGAGGGGTTACTGAATTAACATGGGAGGGGGGTTAGTGAATTAACATGGGAGAGAGGGTTACTGAATTAACATGGGAGAGGGTTACTGAATTAACATGGGAGAGGGGTTACTGAATTAACATGGGAGGGGGGTTACTGAACTAACATGGGAGAGGGATTACTGAATTGACATGGGAGGGGGTTACTGAATTGACATGGGAGGGGGGGGGTTACTGAATTAACATGGGAGAGGGTTATTGAATTGACATGGGAGAGGGGTTACTGAATTAACATGGGAGAGGGGTTACTGAATTAACATGGGAGGGGGGTTACTGAATTAACATGGGAGAGGGGTTACTGAATTAATATGGGAGAGGGGTTACTGAATTAACATGGGAGGGGATTTCTGAATTTACATGGGAGAGGGGTTACTGAATTTACATGGGAGGGGGTACTGAATTAACATGGGAGGGGTACTGAATTGACATGGGAGGGGGGGTTACTGAATTAACATGGGAGGGGGAGGGGGTTACTGAATTGACATGGGAGGGGGGTTTACTGAATTGAAACATGGGAGGGGGGTACTGAATTTACATAAAGGGGGGTTACTGAATTAACATTGGGAGGGGGGTACTGCATTGACATGGGAGGGGGGTTACTGAATTAACACATGGGTGAGGGGTTACTGAATGAAAATGGGAGGGAGGTTACTGAATTAACATGGGAGAGGGGCTACTGAATTAACATGGGAGAGGGGTTACTGAATTAACATGGGAGGGGGGTTACTGAATTAACATGGGAGGGGGGTTACTGAATTAACATAGGAGAGGGGTTACTGAATTAACATGGGAGGGGGGTTACTGAATTAACATGGGAGGGGGGTTACTGAATTACATGGGAGAGGGGTTACCGAATTAACATGGGAGAGGGGTTACTGAATTAACGCGGGAGAGGGGTTACTGAATTAACATGGGAGGAGGGTTACTGAATTAACATGGGAGGGGGGTTAGTGAATTAACATGGGAGAGGGGTTACTGGATTAACATGGGAGAGGGGTTACTGAATTAACAGGGAGAGGGGTTAGTGAATTGACATGGGAGGGGGGTTACTGAATTAACATGGGAGGGGGGGTGGTTAGGGGTTACTGAATTAACATGGGAGAGGGGTTACTGAATTAACATGGGAGGGGGTTACTGAATTAACATGGGAGGGGGGTTACTGAATTAACATGGGAGAGGGGTTACTGAATTGACATGGGAGGAGGGTTACTGAATTAACATGGGAGGGGTTAGTGAATTAAACATGGGGGGGGGTTACTGAATTAACATGGGAGGGGGGTTACTGAATTAACATGGGAGAGGGGGTTACTGAATTAACACGGGAGAGGGTTACTGAATTAACATGGGAGAGGGTTACTGAATTAACATGGGAGAGGGGTTACTGAATTAACATGGGAGAGGGGTTACTGAATTAACATGGGAGAGGGGTTACTGAATTAACATGGGAGAGGGGTTACTGAATTAACATGGGAGGGGGGTTACTGAATTAACATGGGAGGGGGGTTACTGAATTAACATGGGAGGGGGGTACTGGATATTGACACGGCTACACTGAAAAACAGGTCACACGGGGGAGACATGAAACACAAAGATATGAGAGAGAGGGAGGGAGAGGGAGAGAGAGAGAGAGAGAGAGAGAGAGAGAGAGAGAGAGGGGAGAGAGAGAGAGGGAGAGAGAGGGGGGAGAGAGACGGGGGGGGGGGGGGGGCAAGGGAGGGAGAGGGGAGAGAGAGAGAGAGGGGGAGAGAGAGAGAGAGAGAGAGAGAGAGAGAGGAGAGAGAGAGACAGACAGACAGAGACAGAAATCAGGAGAGACACACAACTGTATGTGTTTATGTGTGTGTGTGTGTGTGTGTGTGTGTGTGTGTGTGTGTGTGTGTGTGTGTGTGCGCGCGCGCGTGCGTGTGAGTGTGTGTGAGAGAGAGAGAGAGAGAAATAGAGCGAAAGCGAGAGACAGTGGAAGAGAGAGACAGAGAGAGAGAGAGAGAGAGAGAGAGAGAGAGAGACAGAGAGAGAGAGAGAGAGAGAGAGAGAGAGAGAGAGAGAGAGAGAGAGACAGACAGACAGACAGACACAGACAGACAGAGAGAGAGACGAAGAGAGAACCAGAGAGTGTGAGATGACTACAAAAACAGAACAACAAAAACAAACAAACAAAAACCAAGTAGTCGATGTGAAGAAATACCCCCAACCGACCACCCGATCAACCAACCACCCACCCCAGCAGCCTACCCCACCCACCCACCCACCCAGCCTACCCCACCTACCCTCTCGGCCGACAGGATGTCGTCGCAGGGCATGGGGGGTCCAGTCTTTGGGCTGCTTCTGGGTGCCAATCAGCGTGCTGATGATGCCGTCCGGGGTGATGCGCCGGATGTTGGGGGCCGTCCGCCACGTAGATCACGCCGTCCTTGCTGATGGCGATGCCTGCACAGGGGCGAGGTGAGAACCCGCAAATCATCATCATCAAAAAAAAAAAAAAAAAAAAAAAAAAAAATCATTCACACAACAATTCAAAACATACCTTCCAAAAGCAAACCAGAATTTTGTTTAAAATCTTTCTTTTGCAAAAATTTTAGATCAGATGAAAAATGTCAACCCCCTCTCAGAAACCCAAAGATCACATCAGGTGGGGCATGTCTGAACAAGGTTTTCATAGAGTCTGCTGTAAAATGTTTTATGTCTCACATCGTGCAAGTCCCAACAATTTAAAAGAACGCGTTTCACTGTGAGTGGTACATGACATGGAATGCACCACGGAGCTTCTTCACCTTTTAAAAGATGTGAATGGAATGTGAAAAGGGTGGCCTGTGTGCAAACGGCACAAGACTGTTTTTTTTCCAACTGATGAGTCAAGTCCACGCCAAGACAATGATATACTCAAAATTATCTCTTAACGTTAGGTGTATGTATATGTCAGGGGAAAACTTCTGTCCATCACATACTACTAGACTGCCCAATGTTAACAGGGCCATACAAATTAAAAGGTATAAATACTGCATACGTTGAAACCATTGGCCATATCTTATGTGACACGTGTATTACCACATCGCACACGTTCTTGCCCAGTCAGAGCTGAGCAGACTGATGTGATTTTGTTGAAGTCTTTTCAGAAGTGTTCTTAGTGGAGTGTCTATATCCTAACACGTGAAGGAGAGAGGTGAGAGAGAAACATGGCCCGAGGCAGTAGGTCTGACATTCTCAGTGATCCCTGTTGCCTTTTATTATCATCATCCATGATGAACAGACGTTAAAATAACAACTGAAGTGAAGACTGATGACAATGTTTATAGCTGCTGTCAGCATGTGTTTGACAGACAAGGCCTAGGCTGTTGAACAGCAGAACTGACGATTCTTGACTACGGACTCCTTTTGACCGTCCCCGTGTCCTTAAATGGAACCTCAGGCGTAGGCTCAAAGATTTCAATGATTTCCCCTTGTACTTATTACTGTTCACGTAAGAATTTTTATTTTTTAGCAACTTATTTTCTTACAGCATTACTCTCTTCTTCCTTCCTTTCTTTTCTTCTCTTCTTCCATTTCTTCTGGTTTTTACTCTTCTCTCCATCACTGAATTCCTTTTTTCTTCTTCGGGGGGGGCCAGTTGCATTTCCGTTTCTGAACCCTCAAGATAAAAACTCCACAGAATTTTAGTGGTGTATCTCCATTTGAAGCCATGGGAAGTTCGACACGCTCGGCCTTATCTTATCGACGAGTCCGAATCAGCGGACGAAAGGTCTCACAGCTGGAGATCTGAATGTTTCTGTTTTCAAAATGGACAAAGATGGTATCCATTAAAAAGATTTTGTTGCTGATGAAGGATTTTATATTCATCGTCTAACGCCGTAACTTTGTCTTATTCCCGTTCTTTTTTTTTTTTTTTTTTTTTTTTACTGACTCCGACTGCAACCCTGCCCCCCCCCCCCCCCCCCCCCCCCCCCCCCACCTCGCGTTTTTTGTGTCTTGTTGATCTTCTGCCAAGTCATTGTGGTGGTGACAGAGGAATTGTTAACCTACACTTGTTTCACCCCTACTACCAATTGTTCAAGCGACTGATATATGGTTTCAGTCTGTCAATGTGCGTAACCCCCCCCCCCCTCCCCTACCCACGACTCCTGCTCCTACTTCCCCTCTGCCTACCTAGGGAAAAAAAAAACCCTCAAGGCAAACAAAACACACCGGTTTTTTTATTCTGAATTCTGGTTAATTTGCGTACCCTTTGACTGGTATTACTCAGACACAGTGTGTGTGTGTGGTGTGTGTGTGTGTGTGTGTGTGTGTGTGTGTGTGTGTGTGTGTGTGGGTGTGCGGTGCGTGCGTGCGTGCGTGTGGTGTGTGTGTGTGTGCGGGCGCGCGCTCGAGAGTGTGCTTTTACTTCCCATTCCCTCTGTGTGTGTGTGTGTGTGTGTGTGTGTGTGTGGTGTGTGTGTGTGTGTTTCTCCTCATCGTGTGGAATGAACGTCTGCGCATTCATGTGAGCTAACGTGTCCGCATGCATGTGTGTGTATGGTCTCCTCTTCCCAGTCTCCTCCGCCCTCTCTCCCACTAACCCTCTGTCTCTGCATCTTCCCTTCATCCCTCCCTCCAACACCCTGTGTCGTCTTCTTTCTTATTATTAACTCCCATCCCTCTCTCTCTTTCTTTGTATATTTCCAGGTTCTATAACTCATCCTCACTGCTTTCCCTGCATCAATCTCCAGCAAAACACGCCCCCCCCCAAAAAAAAAACAAACAAAAAAACAAGACCACCACCACCAACAACATTCTTTCCTGTAAATTGCTATCGCAGCTATGCGCTGTGCGTCCTCCCCTCCCCTCTCCCATCACATCTACACACACTCCACACACACATACATTCTCTCTCTCTCTCTCTCCTCCCTCTCACGTCTAATATACTTGTTTAGCCAACAGAATTCACAACCGGAACAAACTACACCCCCCCCCACCCACCCGCCCACACACATGCGCGCGCGCACTCGCCCCTCGAACTCACCCTCCCTCTTACCTTCATCGCTTCCAACCCCCCCCCCCCATCCACTCACCCTCCTCTCTCTTCCCCCTTCATCGCTTCCACCCCCCCCCCCCCACCCTCCTCTTCTCCCCCCCCACCGCCTCCCCTTTTTTTTTTTTTTACCAGGCCCTTGGCCTCGAGTCCCCCGTCCCCCACACTCCCTCCTCCCCCTCACTCCTCCCTCTCCTCCTCCCACCCTCAACCCTCCCTCCACCCCCCTCCTGAACCCTGTCCCCACCCCTCCCCACCTCACCTTTGGGGTATCGGAGCTTGGCCTGAAGGGCGGGGCCCCCGTCCCCACACAGGTCCTCCTCCCCCCCCTCACTCCTCTCTCTCTCCTTCCCACCCTCAACCCTTCCCTCCACCCCCCTCCTGAACCCTGTCCCCACCCCTCCCACCTCACCTTTGGGGTATCGGAGCTTGGCCTGAAGGGCGGGCCCCCCGTCCCCACACAGGTCCTCCTCCCCCCTCACTCCCTCTCTCTCCTTCCCACCCTCACCCTTCCCTCCACCCCCCTCCTGAACCCTGTCCCCACCCCTCCCACCCTCACCTTTGGGGTATCGGAGCTTGGCCTGAAGGGCGGGCCCCCCGTCCCCACACAGGTCCTCCTCCCCCTCACTCCCTCTCTCTCCTTCCCACCCTCAACCCTTCCCTCCACCCCCCTCCTGAAACCCTGTCCCCACCCCTCCCACCTCACCTTTGGGGTATCGGAGCTTGGCCTGAAGGGCGGGCCCCCCGTCCCCCACACAGGTCCTCCTCCCCCTCACTCCCTCTCTCTCCTTCCCACCCTCAACCCTTCCCTCCACCCCCCTCCTGAACCCTGTCACCACCCCCCCACCCCTCCCACCTCACCTTTGGGGTATCGGAGCTTGGCCTGAAGGGCGGGGCCCCCGTCCCCACACAGGTCCTCCTCCCCGGGCGTGCACTCCTCGCCGTTGCCGGCCACGTCCTCGAAGTTGTCCTTGAGGGACCTGACGGGGCCCATGGTCTTCACGCGGATGATCTTGTGCAGCATGGAGTCCGAGATGTACAGCCGCCCGTCCACCGGGCTCACCGTCCATGTGGAACTTGTGGTGCGGCTTGGTGCTGTTGGGGGCAGGGGGGGGGGGAGTGTGGTGGTGAATGTGGTGATCGAGTTTTATCAGCCAGGTTTAACGTTCACATACGACACATACACACATGCACGCGCGCACACACACACACACACACACACCACCAACCACAGGTCAAAAGGCAGATGGGAATATTCATTCCTTCAAGGTTCACACACCCAACACACACGTGCCCGCACATATATCCACACACATTCACACAAACAAACATTCTCTCTCTCTCTCTCTCTCGGGAGAGTCTGTCTCGCTTTCTTTTTTTTCTCTCTCCCCCCCTTTCTCTCTCTCTCTCTCTTTTCTCTGTCTCTCTCTCTCCCTCTCTCTCACCCCTCATCTCTCTCTCCCATCTCTCACCCCCTACCCCTCTCCTCCAGCTTACCTCATCTCCAGGATGCTGGCGATCTGCTCCCTGTCCGGGGACAGTTTCCGGATGAAGTTGTAGTCGCCCAGGTAGAGGGAGCCGTCCAGGCCGCTGGCCAGGGCCAGGGGGGCCCAGCAGGCGGTTGCCCTCTGCCGGACCGTCACAGCTGTCGCAGTTCAGCTTGCGCCGCTCGCCGTTGCCCAGGATGTTGACCAGGGTCTTGGGCTTCTCCTTCAGGTAGATCTTGGTCCCGTCCCCTTTGTGCAGAATCCCTGTGGACGCGTGTGTATTGCAGTGGAAGATGCAGGCATGGTAGCAGCGTACGTACGTTCGGAAAGACAGCGAGTGAGAGAGAAATGAAAACGCACGCACACACACTCACCGACACCCACACACACACACACACACACACACACACACACTCACTCACACACTACACACACACCGACACACACGCACACTACACTCACACACACACACACTACACGCACATCGAGACACACACACACACCGACACTCCCCCCCCCCCCCCCCCCACACACACACACCACCGACACACACACACACCGACACCACACACACACACACACACACACATACACCGACACCACACACACACACACACCACACACACCCGACACGCACACACTCCACTCCACCCACCTTCCTGGTAGTTGTACATGTGGTGGATGTCCAGGTTCCAGCCCCCGATGTGGGAGGCGGTGAGATCAAAGCCATTGACGGTGGTGCTACGTGTCTCCCAGAAGATGTAGTCACAGTCCTGGTACTGGTAGCCCACGTACACTGCAATTCACACACACCGCCCGGTGAAAAAGGGTAGTCAGTGCAGACAGTAACTGACAAAGCCATTGCTACTTCAGGCTTTCATCATTGTCCGTTTCAAACAACGAACGAACAATGGTAGTCAACACAGACAGTAATTGACGAAGCCACTGCTATTTCAGATTCATCACTGCTAATTTCACACAACGAACGAAACAATGGTAGTCAACACAGACGGTAATTGACGAAGCCACTGCTATTTCAGATTCATCACTGCTAATTTCACACAACGAACGAAACAATGGTAGTCAGCACAGACAGTAATTGACGAAGCCATTGCTATTTCAGATTCGACATTGTCCATTTCACACAACAAGCGAAAAATGGTAGTCAGCACAGACAGTAACTGACTAAAGACATCGCTATTCCAGACTCATCATCGTCTTTTTTTTTTTTTTTTTTTACACACCGAACTCTTTCGAATGGTATAGTACACTACATATCTTTTTTATATACTGTGTATGAAACCGACGCACGTGAAATTGTGATACACATGAACAAAATTTCAGTATTTGAAAGGGATTCAAACTCCGTTTATTACGTTACACGTAACAATGAATAAAAGAAAACAGACGTTAGGGTTTTTATGGATTAATGTTTTCATAACCGCACATCACACGTGATAAGGAATAAAAGAACATAAACAATGGCTTGATTTTGCGTTGCTTCGCATATTACCATATCTGTGCAGTTCTTGTAATGGACTTTATGAGTACATGAATAACAAAGTTATCCGGTAACGTACACTATATAATTAAGATGTGATGAAGCACAATAAAGTCAGATAGACAGACAGATGGACTCAGAGAGAGAGAGAGAGAGAGAGAAGAGAGAGAGAGAGAGAGGAGACGGCGCAGATAAATTTATCTAAACACACACACACACACACACACACACCCTCCCCTTCCCCCCACGCACACAAAGATACATACTCCTTCTCAACCCTCCGAACAATCACCCTCTTCCACTTTCCTACACACACACACACACACACGCCCCACAACCAATTACCACCACCACCACGCCCCTCAACCCCCTCCCACCCCCCAACCCAACTCCCCCCCCCCCAACCACCCCATCCCCATCCACTCACCTCTCGCTGCCACGATGCCGTACACCTTCTGGTTGTAGGCGTTGAGTCGGTTCCAGACAAAGGTGTACTTGAGGTTTGGGTCGGCCTCGAACACCCGCTCCACCACCACGCCCTCCACCGCCACGCGCAGGTGCACGAGCCGCAGGGCCCGGGGCACCTTGTCCGGGGTCATCTGGATGCGCACCAACGACATGTAGCCCGAGGCCTCGCTGCTGTGGTAGACCAGGTTCACCTTGGTGCCCGGCAGGGGATGCTTTCCTGCAGAACCTGTTGGTAGAGGTGTGGGGTGGTGGGGGGTGGGGGTGGTAAGTCCCAACGTTACAGTTCTGTGTGTGTGTGTGTGTTGTGTGTGTGTGTGTGTGTGTGTGTGTGTGTGTGTGTGTGTGCGTGCGTGCGTTGCGTGCGTGCGTGCGAATGTCCAGATCACTACGCTTTGTCATAACGAGAGAGAGAGAGAGAGAGAGAGAGAGAGAGAGAGAGAGAGAGAGAGAGAGAGAGAGAGAGAGAGAGAGAGAATTCGGTTTATTCATGTAAAGGCCACTGCATCTTATCAAGCGGGGATATGGAGAACATAACAATGTACGAATTATACAGAACACTAGAAAGCCTGGATGGACATCTTTCTCACGAAGTCATACATGATATAAAACTGAAATGCCTTCAACAATAAGTCAAACTGTGAGATTTCGTACTACACTTTCATTCTGTGATGCCATTAGCAGACTTCACCGACGCTGACAGGGATCCCTGGAAACCTTTGTCTGTAAATGTTGTGCTCTTAGACTAGATCGTTTACAGCAGCATAAAACAAGATGTTGTTCGTCTTCTTTTCCATGTTCTGCCTAACGGACAAGTCAATCCATCGCAGTAGGGGTTCACCTTGGTGCCCGGCGAAGGGGGTGCACACACACACACACCACACACACACACACACACACACGCGCGCGCGCGCGCCCGCCTGCACACACACAGAGACACACATACATACACAAACGAAACACACAGACACATACATACACCCCCCCCCCCCCCCACACACCACACACACACATACACAGACGCACACAAAACAACAGCATGTCAATCCGCTGTAAGGTCAGTCTTTGACATAAGGAAACACATTTGAACATCGATATATTTCGGCCGTACTTAAGTCACACTAAACATACATCTAACGTGGACGCACTTTGGATACAACAGGGAGAACAAAAGGGAACTCCGTCATATGAAAAGGGGCATCATTTACTACGGTTAGCGTTTGGTGTGCAGTGTGAAGTAGCAAGGCATTAAGGTGAGCCCACACGACTGCCAAGGTCTAACAGGCCCTCCCCCTTCCTCCTCCCCCCCCCCACCCCCATCCCTACACTTCTTCATCATTGCCTCCGTTAAAACTGTAATTCTGGTCATTGGATCCGGGTCGTAATCTTGATCCGCAACAACTTTAACAACTTCGTAGTTATCAATACCGTCAGTAAATCTGCGTTTTCGTTCTTTCTTTTTTTTTTTCTTTTTTTTAATGGGACCCATGCATTACTGGGTCCGGGTTATATCTCAGACCCGCATGAACTTTAACAAGTTCGTATATGTCAATAAATCCATTCAATCTGCATGCTGATTTTTACTTTTCTTGGAAATTGAGATTCAAATCAATACATCCATGTAAATCTGTATGTTTATTTTCAGTTTCTCTCTCTCTCTCTCTTTTTTTTTTTTTTTTTTTTTTTTTTTTTTTTTTTTTTGAGATTCAAACATTACTTCTTGAAATGTTCACAGAATGACCAAATATGTCCTGTCTGGGAATGTGAGAGAGAAACTGAATGAGAATTGAGCAAAACAACAACAAAATCCCGCGATCCGTCGTGAGTCCGGATCCGCCCTCCAAATTTAACGGGTTCGTCCTTGGGACACTATCCATTCTCCACCGCCAGTTTCCGTTAAGATCAGTTCAGTGGTCTGGGCATGATTTTTTTGCTGACAGACAGACGAAAAAAACATACACACAAAGAAACGAACAGACATCATGCAGCAGACACAGGTGAATATATAAGCTCTTTGGCAGAGGCAATGGATGAGAGTCAGGGAACATATGATATCCCGGTGCCAAACACCTGTGGACACAGAGCGATTACTGGACAGCTGACCAAAAGGTCATGGGTCGTTGTCCTCTCCGCGTGACATGGCAGCTAACCTCTGGGTGAACAGACAGAGACGGACTAGCCCCCCCCCCCCCCCCCCCCCACTCCCCCCTTCCCCCCAAACGAAAAAAGAAGAAACCTACATGACTAAGCTCTCCAAACAATGACGCTCTCTCTAACGCTGACTCTGCAGACTTAGCAGTTATCATCGTTAGTGAGGGAGCGTGGGAAGTTGGGAGGTGGTGGCATCTTCGCGTGTGTTGGATCAGAACAGGCGCCGTTAAAAACACCCGCCGCCGAAGCGGTGCAGTGCAGTGCAGGGTATTCTCTGGCGCCCCCGCCTCATGGCGGCCTGAGACAGAATGCTTTTCCCTAAAAGACCTGCCGATGCCGGGACTGCGCGCACCCAGCATATCATCAGGTTCATCCTGGTGGATATTAGACCAAAGCCAAAAGGAGAGTTCTGAGAGTAATAGCACCGAGAGGCTCATAAGATGAAGAAAAAAAATCCCTCCTCCCCCTCCCTCCACTAAAAGAAAAAGAAAAAAAGAGACAAAAATAACCACCCACCACCACAACAAAATATCCGCCATCCCAACCACTTTCTCAGTGAGAAAGAACAAACACGTTATTTATTACCCACCCATGCCATCACCCGTTCCGCACCGCCTCCCCCCTTCCTCTTACCCACCTCTCCCTACTTTTAATGAGGCCTTTACAGCCCTAGTAGCAGAATTCCTCCTCCATCTCTTTCACTGCCCCCCCCCCCCCCCCCCCATCCTTATCTTTCGCGCCCCCTCCTCCTCCTCCTCCCACACACAGAGCTCTCTTTAGTGTTCTTCCTAAACAAGCTGATGTCTGTTTACTCTCATCCACCCCATCCAACTTCAATACAAGCTTGTTCCCCCCCCACCCCACCCTCCCCATTTTCTTTTTCACCTTGTTCTCCTCATCTTTTTTAAAGTTCCTAAGCGCGGCTGTGAGAAAGGGTGTCAGGGAATGTGCCCAAGTTCAGGTCGTTTGACAGATGTCTGATGGCGAAAAGAGTGTGTGGCCAGGGATCACTTCTGCAAGCCTTGGAGAAGAGGAGGATTTGAAAGACTTGTTGCCTGCCCTCTTTGTGCTCCCCCCCCCCCCCCCCCCCCCCCCCCCGTAGTCATGGAAACTGAGCAGCTCGCAGGCACTGAATGCAGCGAACAACTAACTTAGTGTGATTGGTTTGCCTCGTGTGGAAAGGTCGGCTGGATTACAGGACAGGCTCCGGGATGACGATGCCGAGCTCGGGGCAGGCTCCTAGCTGCGAGTGCTGCCAGGTGGACCCGCCACCACCATCACCACCACCATCATTACCAACCACCACCAACCCATCAACCACCATCCACAATCACCTCCACCACGACCCGAACAATCACCTGGGACTCCGGGATGACGGTGCTGAGCTCGGGGCAGGCCCCCAGCCGAAAGTGCTGCCAGGTGGACCCACCCACCACCACCACTACCACCATCATTACCAACCACCATCACCCCAACAACTCACCTGGGACTCCGGGATGACGGTGCTGAGCTCGGGGCAGGCCC
>JADBJO010001096.1:213964-216464 GCA_016801955.1 Conus betulinus
ATCTGTTTCTTCCCTTCCCTTCCCTTGATTCCCAAGCTTTGACACCTTCCTTCAGACGCCGCGATATGAGATAACTCTGTTTATGTTTGACCGAGTTTGGTTGGCTCACCTATCAATCCCTTTCCCCACCCTCCGTCATCCGAGAGAGAGAGAGAGAGAGAGCGAGAGAGAGAGAGAGAGAGAGAGAGAGAGAGAGCACACATACAAACACACACGTTTGGCGCGCGCTCGCACGCACGCACACACACACACACACACACACACACACACACACACACACACACACACACACACACGCGAATCTACGAACCACTCGATCGATCGATCGACTGACCTACCCACTTTCCTATCATCTGTCTGTGTATCTGTACATATCTTCTTGATTTCTCAAGCTTCAAGTATTTATCCCTGGCGCTACAAAACATAACACAAAACAAAACAACTCGAAACAAACCCCGAGACATTTCTGTGTTATGCAAGAGCGAGTTTTTTTTTTTTTTTTTTTTTTCCGGTCAGTGGTGTGCCTGCCTCAAAACCATCCACTCATGACCCAGATCCGATTTTCAAACTTTCGCCAGGGATGCCGCAGAATCTGCTGATTACGTTACATCTAATATTTTGTAATGCCAAGTCTGCCCACACCCCCCCCCTCCCAACCTCCCTCCCCCCCACTTCGGATTAATTCGTGAGCCGGTATAGACAAAATGCAAACACCGATAAGCGCAACTTCTACTCACTGACGAAGCAGAGACGACGTATTTGTATTCATACAACCCCCCCCCCCCCCTCCACCACCCCAGTCCCCACCCCCTCTCCACGACCCCTGAAAGTCGTCTCCATGTCTTCACATTTCACCGGAAACGCTTCAAAATCCGGTAATTTCATTTATGTTAGAGTGAGTTCCCCTGACGCTTCGCCTGCTGCTCAAAAGACATTTTAATTGAAGGTGTCTGCGCATGTGCCTGTTCAAAAAAAAAAAAAAAAAAAAAAAAAAAAAAAAAAAGCGCAAGGGGTGAATCTGATAGGAAACGTGTGTGTGATAGCGTGAGATCGGCCGATGTCTCGCGGAGATGCATGGCTGCTTGAGATGCGGCAGAGGCTGAGCGCGCGTTGCCAGCTGGCGAGAGTTCACTCCCTTGACCTATGAGTTCAGCGGAGACAGGTGAAGAGTCTCTTTTCCCATACTTTTTTTTTTGTTTTTTTGTTTTTTAAACTTCCCTTCTCCCCCTCAGTTTTCCTTTCTTCACCTCCCGCCTCTCTGTGTGTCTGTCTCAAACAGCTGTCTCTGCAACTCTTTGTTGCTCTTTGTTCGTTCGCTGTTTTTTTGTTTCATTCTTCTCCTCACCCTCCTCTCCTCCCCTCCCCCTTCTCTGTTTTCAGCCTTTCTTTCTTCCATCAATTTCAATCTTTCCCACTTTTTTTTTTCTTTTTTCTCTTTTCAAACATTTCAAACACCCCCCCCCCCCCCAACCCTTCCCTCTTCCCGATCTCAACTGTCTTTGTCTATAATCTGACCTGACAAGTTTTCAAGCTCTTCACACCTTGCCTAACAACAGATGTTTCTAACACCCCCATCCCCCACCCTCGCCCCGTCCTTCAACTTTTTTTTTTGTCAGCCTGTCCGTGACAGTTGCTGCATATGTTTTTACTTGTCTTTGGGATGCCCGTTACATAATAAGCTCGCGGACGCAGACGTGTGTGTGTGTGTGTGTGTGTGTGTGTGTGTGTGTGTGTGTGTGTGTGTGTGTGTGTGTGTGCGTGTGTGTGTGCTCCTTGTGTGCATTTATTTTTGTGGCTGTGGGAGAGCTCTGACAAGCCATGTACTAGTCACGTGATTTGCAGGGGCGTCACATGACAAAGGGCTCGGTTTTCCTTTTACTACAACATTTTACATCAGCTCTTGTCTCCCCCTTTTCCGCTGAGAGAGAGAGAGAGAGAGAGAGAGAGAGAGAGAGAGAGAGAGAGAGAGAGAGAAGGGTAGGGGGAGCTCGCTCGCATAACCGTGCCTACACAAGGTTTAACTAATAATAAACAACAAGCTGTTTCAACAACAACTACAGCAACAGATGACGTAGTGGCAAACCGAAGACGATGACAAAGAGGATGTGAAAGAAGAAGAATAATGAGGAGGAGGTGGAGGAGGTGGAGGTGGAGGAGGAGGAGAGGAAGAGGAGGAAAGAACTAAAAAATAGACCTTGAAACGTTATGACAACCAAGTAGAAAGACAAGAAGAAGAAGAAGAAGGGGATGAAGAAGGAGAAGGAGAAGAGAAGAAGAAGAAGAAGAAGAAGAAGAAGAAGAAGAAGAAGAAGATGATGAAGAAGAAAGAGAAGAAGAAAAAGAAGAAAGAAGTGGAAGAAGAAGACGAAAAAAAGAAGAAAAGAAGAAGAAGAAAAAGAAGAAGGAGGAGGAGAAGGAGAAGAAAAGAAGAAGGAGAAGAAGAAGAAGGAGAAAGAAGAAGGAAAAGAAGAAGAGGAAGAAGAAGGAAAAGAAGAAAGAA
>JADBJO010001096.1:228964-231464 GCA_016801955.1 Conus betulinus
AACTGCTATGGATCAAGATAGATGGCGCTGCTCTACCCACAATGGCGCCAGTTCATGTGAAGAAAGGAGGACAGCCGCAGCGCAACGAAAAGAGACAGGCAAGGAAAGCCCGCGCCAGCAATCAAGGGCAGGTCTCCCACATTGCCTTCCAAGCTGTCACCGCACATTCCGTGCACGCATCGGCTTGATCAGCCACCTGCGGATCCAAAAACCATCATCCCCCCTCCCCTCTTCCCCGAACCCCTAGATGACTGATGAGGTCCTTGTCGATTCAACGGACGAACAACACATAGGCAGCAACAAGTCCGCCACATTCCCTCCCGAAAACAACTCCAGAAGACCCCCGACTCACGTCTCGTTGAAGGAGTTCCTGGTGGCGTCCATCTGCACGCTGTTCTCTCCTCAATCAGGAAGCGCATGCGCTCGAAGAAGGAGGCGGTGGGGGAGGGGGCGTCCTTGCTCAGCAGGATGTCGTAGGGCTCCGGCGCCGTGCGGCAGAAGACGCTCTTGTGGCAGGCGATGGTCCGGCAGCAGTCCGGGTCGTAGCAGTCCTGAAGACCGTCTGAGACAGAGAGAGAGGGTGGAGATGTGAGGGATCAGGGTGAGGTGGAGGATGAGGGCGTGGGTGAGGATGAAGGTGAGGATAAGGGCATGGGTGAGGATGAGGGTAAGGATGAGGGTGAGAATAACGGCATGGATGAGGGTGAGGATGAGGGTAAGGATGAGGATGAGGTTAAGTATGGGGGTGAAGATGAGAGAGGGTGAGAATGTGGGGGTGGAAAAGGGTAAGGATGAGAATGAAAGCGAGATAAGAGTGAGAATGAGGATGAGAGTCAGGATGAGGGCGAAGGCGAGGATGAGATGAGGAAGGGGATAAGGGTGAGGGTGAGGATGAGGAGAAGGTGAGGCTGAGAGCGTGGGTGACGCTGAAGGTGAGGATGAGGACGAGGGCGTGATTGAGAATGAGAAGGAATAAGAGTGAGGATGAGTTCGAGGACAAGAGCAAGGGTCAAGATGACGGTGAGGGCGAGGGTAAAGATGAGAGTGAGATGAGGATAAAGGTGAGAGGATGAGGGTAAGGCGAGGATGAGGGCGTGGGTCAAGATGAGGGTGAAATTTTAAGGGATGGTGATAATGGTGAGGGCGACGATGAGGATGAGGAGGTTGAAGAGTCCAGTGCTAGTGGACGTGGGTACGTTCCACTGCTCTCTGGTTTCATAAGATTGAAGATGAAGATGACGATGAGGAAGCGACGGTCATTTAAGATGGAAGGAGGATGGCAGGGCCGTTTATTTTTTTGTTTAGGTGGTTGGCTAATTAATTTTTGTATGTGTGTGTGTGCGTAATGAGAACGATGGCGAAGATGACGATGTCAGCGCTGATGACGATAAGCTGAACCGTCGTGTGCATAGATTAACAAAACTGAAAGAAGAATTCACAGGTTTGTCATACCTGACTCAGCTACACACAAATGATACGCACAGGTACACACATGCACACGCACACAAACAAATATACTTACTCGCATGCACACTATTCATGTCCGCCACGCACAAAATAAAACATACGTTTGTACGCACACACACACAAACTAAAACATTCAAACACAGACACAGACACACACGCTACACACACACACACTCTCTCTCTCTCTCTACACACCCTGGTCGTTGTCCTTGTCATCGGAGCACAGGGTTTCACGTGCACGGTCACAGGCAGGGCCCTTCCAGCCGTTGACACAGTCACAGCGCCACAAGTTGCTGCTGCCCCCGCGGTTCAGGCACTCCCCGTGCCCGCTACACTCCTTGGGGCACCTGTCCACTGCACACACACACACACACACACACACACACACACACACACACACACACACACACACACGCTCACACGCTCACACACACACACACACACACACACACACACACACACACGCATGGGGTGAAACACACACACAGTGTGAGGCCGGCAGCCATTGTACACTCCGCATGTGGTGAAGGAATACGTGTGTGTGTGTGTGTGTGTGTGTGTGTGTGTGTGTGTGTGTTAGTGAAAGAAGGAGAGACAGAGAGAGAGAGAGAGAGAGAGAGAGAGAGTGTGAGTGTGTGTGTGTGTGTGTGTGTGAAAGTGCGTGCGTGCGTGCGTGCGAGAGAGAGAGAGAGAGAGAGAGAGAGAGAGAGAGAGAGAGAGAGAGAGAGAGAGACAGACAGACAGACAGACAGAGACAGAAAGAAAGTGAGAGAGAAGTCAGAGAAACTGACAACAGCAACAGACGAATTGCACAGCGTGGATATGAACGTGCATGCACAAGCAGAGAGGGAGGGAGGGAGAAAGAAAAGACAGAAAGAAAGAGAGAGTGAGAGAGAGAGAGAGAGACAGAGACACAGAGAGAGACGGACACAGACACAGAGAGAGACAGAGACAGAGAGAGAGACACAGAGAGAGACCATCGACAGACAGACAGACAGTGGCAGACAGCCCTTGTCACACACGTCGCCTGCTG
>JADBJO010001096.1:241464-246464 GCA_016801955.1 Conus betulinus
AGAGACTGAGATAATGGGTTAACGTTCAAACCCTGCAACCACGCCACGTCCCTGAAAACCAAACGAGCAAGTCCACGTCACGACACACACACGCTCTCTCTCTTCACGTCATCTTCACTTCCTATCTATAAAACTGACCCTCCATGACTGACCTTCAGAGTCACGGCCAACAGGGCCACCGACCTAAAGTCAACAACCAAGAAAACAACGGGAGGAAAACGAACAAAGGTCCTTCACGAACATGAACGACTGACAAACATGTTCACGTGACGTTCACCTGTGTTGAAAACACTTCATAAACTCCCCTGCTCAACTGACCTTCACGAGGTCTCGTGGACGGCCTCCCACCTTCAAGTCACGCCAATGTGTGTTTAAAACGCATCAAAAACGACGGAGCCAGATTCAAGGCTGCTACCGGCTAGTTAAAAAAAACGGAATGTGTGCAAAGAGAGAGAGAGAGAGAGAGAGAAGAGAGAGAGAGAGAGAGAGAGAGAGAGAGAGATAATGGTTAACGTTCAAAACCAAGCCATGTCCTGAAAACCAAAACGAGCAAGCAAGCCACACACACACACCCACGCTCTCTCTCTCTCTCTGTCATCAAACCCTATCTAAAACAGCCATACGAAGCCTTTTCGTCCTCAGATCCAACGAAACCAAAAGGCCACCGACAGAAAGGAAAACAACCCAAAACTTACATCGGGAGGAAAATGTCCGAACAAAGGTCCTCACGAACAATGAACGAACTGAACATAACATGTCATGTGAAGGACCTGTGTTAAAACCCTTCAGAAATTGCCCCCCTGCCTGCCTCCTTCAAAGAGTCTCGTGACGTCCCAGGTTCCCAAGGCCTCCGCGCTACTTTGTCAATAAAGACCGCTCAGGGTGATTGGCCCTTCCGTTCCCAATCTCGTTAAAGAGCCTTTTGTCCTGTAACTGACTCTGAGTTGGTAAAGAAAGGAAGCATGGAACCCATTCCTACACCCATCGGTATGACCCATTCCACCTGTTTTTTCCCCCCCCCCCCCCCCTCAACACCGTATTTTCCTAAGCACTGGGTGTTTTAGTCCCGCAGGGGGAATATCAAAAGAGGGAAAGTTATCTGCTGGGGGAGAAGAGACTGTTTGGGGGAAGGGAACTGTCCTGGAAACTACTACCACCCTCCAAAGAGTTGGTAGCTGGCAAACAGGGGGATATTTGAGCAAGGCACCCTGGGTGAGTGGGAATGTGGAGCTGGGGGTGGGGGTTCCACCAGAGGGGAAATATTGAGTGCCCTGTCCTCCCCCTATTTGTCGCTACTCGACACTGCCCCTGTTTGATAGTCCCCCCCCTCCAACATTCCCCCCAAACTCACCATTCCCCTTTGCGCACAAAAGAAAGAAGCTCTTGTTCTGGGGGAGGGGGAGGGGTAAAGAAAGGAAATCTTTCCCATACCACACTACGGCTAAAGAGCACGTGCAGGCGCAGACACACGTCTTTGGCAAGCCGAGGGTGTATTGGGCAGGGGGACTATCGAAGAGGGAAAAGTTATCAAGCGGGGGACCACTGAAGAGGGGAACAGAGAGCAGTGGAAATATCGAACACAGGGTAATCTCCAGAAGTGGGAATACCGAGCAGGGGGGAATATCAAGCAATGGGGGGGGGGGGGGGAATATCGAGCTGACGGGGGGGATGGGTGGGTGGGGGGTGGTGGTGGTGGTGGTGGTAATAATCAAACAGGGGGAAATATGGAGCATGCAGTCTGGAGAAGGGGGAATATTGAGCTGGGGGGAGGGGGGAGATACTGAACACGGGGGATACTGAGCATGGGGAATATCGGACAGGAGAAATGTCTAGCAGGGGGAATATCGGACAGGAGAAATGTCTAGCATGGGGGAATATCGGACAGGAGAAATGTCTAGCAGGGGGAATATCGAGCAGGAGAAATGTCTAGCAGGGGGAATATCGAGCAGGAGAAATGTCTGTCTAGCAGGGGAAATACCGAACAGGAGAAATACCTAGCATGGGGATTATCGAACAGGCGAAATGTCTAGCAGGGGGAATATCGGACAGGAGAAATGTCTAGCATGGGGAATATCGGACAGGAGAAATGTCTAGCTGGGGGAAATATCGAGCATGGGAATCCATGGCTGCAGGAGAATACTGAGCTGACCTGGACGCAAAAAAAGCAGCGTTCACACCCAGCCTTGCCGCAGCCAAAGATATAGAGGCGACAGGATCAGTATCTTCGACTTTCGCTATTCGAAGTCCCACCGCCGCACACTGATAGACGGCATTCCCCTCTTCCTGTTCCTCTTCGGTGTCTGTCTCCTGTTCAGGGACTGGCCGACAGTTCACCACATTTCACAGCTCACAGTGTCAGACTGTCAGCGTTGAAGTACACACATGGTGGTTAACGCGTGTGTGGGAGGTAAAGGGTACCTACAGACAGTAGACAGCCCTCACTGAACAGCAGACAGCAAGAACCTGGCATGTGTGTTATTAACCTGAACGGGCTGCACGCCCAACTGAACGATTCACCCGCCCGTTAAGTGGCCAGTTACCTGCGTGAGCGAACGACACTACTACTCCGACAAAGGCGACTAGAGGAAAAGCGAAAGAAATACTGACTCGCTCCCTTCTACACACATCTTTGCAATGGAATTACAGCCAAGCTGAAGGCTGAAACCGTTGACCTCAGTTCTCTATCATACATGACGCACGCGACTGTCGGGTGGTTAGGACATCTGTGGGGGGCGTCGGGTTCGAATCCCGGTTAATGTCTGGGGGGTGAAATGTATAAGGGGGACCCCCCCCCCCCCCCCCCCATCATCCTGGTCCACACAGTAATCTCTGTGACCTGAAAGTTGCTGGACCTATTTGGTGTGTGTGTATCCGCTCGCAACACGAGGTCGGATATGCTGCTTTTTATTTTTCAAGATCCTGCGATCTATGTCAGCATTTGGCGGGTTGTGGCAAACCCTAATCACCCAGCACACACACACACACACACACACACACACACACACACACACACACACACACACACACACACACACACACACGCACGCACGCACGCACGCACGCACACACACACACAGACCAGGAAAATAAAGCAGAAGGCACAAACATAACTGAAATGCCGCGATGAAACACAAATAATAAGCAACATCATTTTTTCATGTTTAGCTTGGCATCTCTACGACTTCGCTTCCAAGGGAGTGACAAGGCGGCCTATGCGTAACATTCATTCATGATGATGATCATCATTATCATCGTCATCATTACCATCATCAGTATTATCAAAATCATCATTATCACCATTATCATCATCATCATCATCATCAAAATCATATTCATTATCATTACTATCATTATCATCACCACCATCATCGTCATTATCATTTTCATCGCCATCAGTCTTATTCTTGTTGTCATTATTTTTGACTTTGTGTTCAATGCAGAAAAAAAAGATAATGTCAATAATATAAGTCAGCGCACAGGTCACGTGACATGTCAGTGTCCCTAAAAACCTCGTGCCATCAGAAGGAACTCCCGTCTGTAAACAACGTGCACCTCTCATTGGGTGACAGGCTGAAGTGGCGTTTATTTCTACCACACAAGAACAAGCAAACATGCCTGGTGTTTATTGCGCCAGCAACGCCAACCAGTAAGTCAAATAAACGCACCGGGAGTGAGATCAGGAGGCAGGGGAGAGAGGTGGTGGGTGGTGGTGGTGGTGGTACAGATCCTGCCAAGCATCTTTATGATCGGCAGTGTAGATGAGGAAGTAATGTATCCTATCCTACCTGTTAATCTAGCTGTCTCCTCTCTTCCTCATACAATAATAATAATAATGAATAATTATATAGCGCCTATTCTCGGCTAGAGACCAAGCTCTAAGCGCTTTACAATCAACTCTAGTTTACACAACGGGCTGCCTACCTGGGTACCTTATATCTTTCCCTCCCGCTCGCGCACACAGACAGAACGTTTATTGCAACAGTTGCTTTAGGTTGTACTGACTGAGACAGACAGACAGACTGACGGGGACACACACACACACACACACACACACACACACACACACACACACACACACACATACATACAGACACACGCAGACAGACACAAACACATACACATGCATACACACGCGCACACACACACACACACACACACACACACCACACACACACACACACACACACACCCCGCAAAACGCCCAGTCTAGACGTTTCGGTTCTTTGACAAAAACCTACTGTCCTCCATCTCGATCACCTGTCAGGGAAGAATAACTCCCAATTCACATCCTAATCGGGTGGTAACAGAGAGCACACCCAAACTCACAAAATAAGCTACTACAATAAATCTTCATGTCAGCGTTCAAACAACAGGTCCTCTCTCACACTTGTACAGAGTCCATGAAATCTTTAACAATAACTCGAATCATCTTTTCTTGGAATTCAACACAAGGAACAACGAAATCTGTTGGTTTACTTTAAATCCATCCAAACACTTACTGGAAACCATGATCTTTATTTTCAGTGTTAATATACATACACGACACGCATTTGTGCCTGCCGTTAAGTTCATGCCAGAACCGATAAAATCTCGCACGTACTGATGTGTGAGTCAAGATTACAGAATTGTACATGTCCCATGCCACAACTCGTCAAATCAAACTGCTGCATTTCATTGTGTCAAGACCGTCTTGCACAGAAGAACTGTACCCGTGTCATGCCAGAACTCGTGAAATTACACTGTTACATTCCATTGCGTTAGTCTGTTTTGCACAGACAGAACTGTACCCGTGTCATGCCAGAACTCGTGAAATTACACTGTTACATTCCATTGCGTTAGTCTGTTTTGCACATACAGAACTGAACCCGTATCATGCCACAACTCGTGGAATCAAACCACACACCATTCCCATTCTGTTGTTGGCTCGGCTTGTTGGACTGTACTATCGACATGCCACAAACTTAAAAAAAAAAACCCATTTCATGTCAGTCCCGCATGCA
>JADBJO010001096.1:258964-263964 GCA_016801955.1 Conus betulinus
CAGGGTGCCACTCCACTGGTAAGAGGGGAAAACGCATGGACGTGGACCTACAGTCACACACCGTCACATGTGAAGTTCCTGTATTGCAGAAAGGGATGAAGGGGTGATAGGGGGAAAGGAATGAAGGGGGGTGGAGGTGGGGGGGGGGGTGGGGGTGGGAGGGGGAAGAGGGGTGGGGATGAGCGGGGAGGGGAGGGTGGAAGGGGAAATGACTGGAGGGGCCGGCAGTCTGAAGGTAAAGGACCAGAGAACGTGGAGAGGTTTCCTTCAAGCGGACCCCATTGGAAGACATGCGTGTTACGTCTTAAGAACAGCCACTGCCTGAAACGGATACACGGCGTTCCACCACCACAGGGAGAGAGAGAGAGAGAGAGGGAGAAGGAGTGGCGGGGATGAAGAGAGAGAGAGACAGAAAGAGAGAGAGGGGGGATGGAGAGAGAGAAAGAGAGAGGTGGGATGGAGAGAGAGAGAGAGAGAGAGAGAGAGAGAGAGAGAGAGAGAGAGAGAGAGAGAGAGAGAGAGAGAGGTTGGGTAGTACAAAACAAAACTGACAAAGCAACATATCTCTGCCAGGGGGAAAAAAAACAGCCCCTAAGAACCCCACTAATCAAGGAAGCCTTAAAAATCGAGCCGCTGACTACTGTGACCTCCCCATCACCCCTGTCTTCCGCCCACCCCCTTTCTCTCCCAACATTCCCCCACCTCCCTCCTTCCACCGCTTCTTCTTCTTCTTTCTTTTTTTCTCCATCTTTCATCGAATGACGTAAGTCGACAGGCAGCACCAGCGACACAGACTGCAGGAAGCCAGCTGCTGGAGCGTCCTCTTGTCCCGGTGCCCGCCGCCATCTTAGCGCCACATGTGGACCACATGGGAAGACAGAACATCCACCTCCGGCCTGGAATTATGGGACAAAGCGCCCACCGACCTGCGCGGTGTCAGAACGTTTCTTTTTTTCTCCGGGGAAAGAAGGGGGGGGGGGGGGGGGGGGGGGGGGAGAAAAGTGCCTTTCAAAGTAAAAAGAAAAGGACAGCAAAGACAGCATAGAAAAGGCGATGGGGAAGGTGGGTGAGGGGAGGTCAGGAGGTGGGGGTAGGGGTAATGAGGATGGAGGATTTGGAGGGGGGGAGAGGACTATTTAAAATCTTTCTTATATCCGATTTCTTTTTTTTTTTTTTTTGGTTGTTTGTTTATTGTATTGGTGCATTTTTCACCATCTTTGCTTTGTTTGTGTCGTCTCTTTCTCCCCCCCCCCCCTCCCGGTTTTCCCTCTCTCTATTCTAAGCCGTTCTGCTTCCAGTGTGTGAGTGTATAGAGAGAGAGAGAGAGAGAGAGAGAGAGAGAGAGAGAGAGAGAGAGAGAGAGAGAGAGAGAGAGTGTGTGTGTGTGTGTGTGTGTGCGCGCGCGCTCGTGTGTGCGTGTTTGTGTGTGTGTGTGCGTGCGTGTATGTGTGTGCGTAAGTGTGTGTGTGTGTGTGTGTGTGTGTGTGTGTGTGAACGAGTGCGTGCCTGTGTGTGCGTGCCTGTGTGTGCGTGCGTGTGCGTGCGTGCGTTCGCGTGCGTGTGTGCATGCATGCGTGTGTGTATGTGCGTGCGTGCGTGTATGTATGTGCGTGCGTGCGTGTATCCCCTCCTCCCAAGGTCATTATCATCATTACTATAAACATTGTAGAGGGAGACGAAGGAGAGATGGGAGGGTGCAAGAGGGGATATGTTTGTTTGTTGTGCTCATATTTTTTAACCCCGCTCTTTTTCATCATGTTTTTCCCCCTTTTCCCTCTCTGCCCTATGCCACCAGCTGAGGGGGGGGAGGGGAGGGGGGGGGGTACAAAACACACGTCGTCACCCCATACACAAAGCATGAAGGGTATGGACGAGAACCTACACTCTCTCTCTCTCTCGCACCCTGACCTTTCCTCTACATTGCAGAAAGGGACAGTGGGCATGGGGGGGTGAACGAAATAAGGCAGGGGGGAGGAGAGGGGTGGGGTGGGGTGGGGAGGGGATGGGGGTGGGGTGGAGGGCAGGATGGGGGTGGGGGATGGGGCAGGCAGTGTGAAGAGCAAAGGACCGGGGAAAGTGGAGAGAGTTCCCGTCGTAGGAGGACCCACTCCAAGACACGTGCGTTACTTCTCAATCACACCCACTGCCTGAAACGGGTACACAGCATGTTCACCGGCACACAGAGAGGGAACTCAGAACTAGTAACACTTTTATTATTCGTCCAGAATCTGGAAGGAGGGGGAAAGGAGGATAAAGGGGGGGGGGGGGGGGGGGGGGGGGGGGGGGGAGAGAGAGAGGAGAGAGAGAGAGAGAGAGAGAGAGAACAGAAATCGTTGACCCAAAGACCGCGCCGATCAGGAACGACTTCCCCCAAAAGGCTTTACGACACACGTGTATTCCAGGCAATTCTCTCTTTCCCACACCGCTCCCTCCTTCTCTCTCTCTCTCTCCCCGCCCCGTCCCCCTCCCCCCTCTCTTCCCTATCTTTAAATCCCGGAAGCTGAGAGTGAGCTTTATTATATAAGAGAGTTTTCCGCTCGTTTCGGCCTCTCTTCACTGTCGGCGTGTGGCCTGAAGGATCGTACGCGGTGCCAGACGTCAGTGAACTTTAGGTCGTGTGGGATCAGAGTGAGTTTCCCCCCTCCCCCCCCCCCCCCCCCCACCTCCTTGTCCCCCCGCCCCCAACCCCCGCACCTCTTGTGAAGAGTGGGTGGAGGATGCAGGGTGTGGAACCAGGTGTCTGAACTTTCAAGAAAAAAAAAAGAAAGAAAAGAAAAGAAAGAAAAGAAGAAACGATGGAAAAAAGAAATAAAGAAAGAAAGAAAAAGAAAGGGAGGAAGGACGAAAGAAAGAAAGAAAGGATGGAAAAAGTAAAAGAAAGAAAAAAGAAGGGAGGAAGAAAGAGAGAAAGAAAGGGACGAAAGACAAAAAGAAAGATAGGATGGAAAAAAAAAACGAAGGGAAGAAGGACGAAAGAAAGAAAGGATGGAAAAAGAAAGAAAGAAGAAAGGATGGAAAAAAGAAAGAAAGGACGAAATGAAAAAAAGGACGAAAGAAAGAAAGGATGGAAAAAAGAAAAAGAAAGGACGAAAGGAAAAAAGGACGAAAGAAAGAAAGGATGGAAAAAGAAAGAAAGGACGAAAGAAAAAAAGGACGAAAGAAAGAAAGGATGGAAAAAAAGAAAGAACAGAAAGAAAGGAAGTTAAAAAAAAAAAAAAGAAACGATGGAAAAAAGAAAGGAAGGGAGGAAGGACGAAAAAGAAAGAACGAAAGAAAGAAACAAAAGAAAGAAAGAAAGGATGGAAAAAAAGAAAGACAGAAAGAAAGGAAGTGGAAAAAAAAAAAAAAAAGAAAACGATGGGAAAAAAAAGAAATGGAAGGGAGGAAGGAAGGACGAAAAGAAAGAACGAAAGAAAGGACAAAAAGAAAGAAAGAAAGGATGGAAAAAAAGAAAGAAAGAAAGAAAACAAAAGGGAGTTAAAAAAATCGGTTGTCTCTATTCTCGGTACACATACGCCTTGCTGGATCAACCATCACTGGGAATTATCCAGGTTTCGTCGGCAGGGGCGGATCAATTCGTCCAGGATTGGATGGGGAGGAGGAGAGGAAGGATATGAGAGAGACGGGGGAAAGGTAGGGAAGGAAGCGGGCGAGGGGGCGGTGAGAGGGGGGGGGGGGGGGCACTATCAACGACACACAAAACGTGGTAGGGGGGTTGCGGTGGGGTTATGGATATAGGAACGGAGGGGGACTGGAAAAAAGAGGAGAAGGGTCAGATCCACGCATACACGTTTTTGTGTGTGTGTGTGTGTGTGTGTGTGTGTGTGTGTGTGTGTGTGTGCGCACGTGTGTGTGTGTGTGTGTGTGTGTGTGTGTGTGTGTGTGTGTGTGTGAGAGAGAGAGAGAGAGAGAGAGAGAGAGAGAGGGAGGTCGGCACACGAAAATCAGTGGAACACATCTGTCTGTCTCTCTCTCTCTCCAGACACAAAGTAAACAGAACACACACACACACACACACACACACACACACACACACACACACACACACACACACTCACACACAGAGCTGAGGAAGAAAAGGACTTTGGCGAATCCCCCCCCCCCCCCCCACCCCCCCCCCCCCCGACCACCACCAGCTGGGGACCCCCCCTCTCCCCGACTCCCCTTTATCGACCGAAATTTTATTTTTTTTTTTTCATTCCAGATGATGACCCGTTTGCTCACTGTTATTGTCTTCCCTTTACCACCCCCACCCCACTCATCCTCCCCTCACACACTCACCTTCCAGCCTCTCCCTCTACCCAGCGACAACCAAGAAGGGATGAAAAGGCAAATTACTATTCTTTTTTTAAAATTTTCCGTGTTATTTTTTTCAATTCGCTGTACAAATTAGCAGTGCCGGCAGGGGACATGCTTTCCCAAGGAAACGGAGGATAAGATCGGTCACCACTGGTCTGTGTGATCCGCCGACTGAATGAACGACTCATCTGTCTCTCTCCAGCTTCCCCCCCCCCCCCCCCCCCCCCCCCGAAATTCCTCATCCCCTGAGGCCGCTTGGGACTAAGCCTCTAATTCCCTGTGTCGTGGCTGTTTTGTGGCTGGCAATCAGTTCCAGTGTATGGGTTCATTGAGACTACTGGCCTGGTTCGCGTTCTTCTGTGTCGCTTTGTCTTCCGATCCGCTCTGTTCTGTCCATTCGTGTCAGTTCTGCTTGGGGCTTCTAAACAGTTATCCGCTTTGATCTGATGCTGGGATAGAACATTTAAAAAAGGAAACAAACACACACACACACACACATATACACACGCGCGCGCGCGCATGCGCGCGTGTGAGTGAGTGAGTGAGTAAGTGAGAGTGAGTAAGTGTGTGTGTGTGTGTGTGTGTGTGTGTGTGTGTGTGTGTGTGTGTGTGTGTGTGCGTGCGTGTGTGCGCGCGTGTACTTGCATGTGTACGTGCGTGTGTGTGTGAGTGTATGAATGTGCGTGCGTGTGTGTGTGTAG
>JADBJO010001096.1:273964-286464 GCA_016801955.1 Conus betulinus
TTCCCTATGAGTTCACCCCCGGAAGACTGGGATCACAGAGGAGAGTCTCGTCCTTTCAATGAATGTGTCTCTAATAGCGTTGCTCAAATTTCTTGACCAACACCACGGGTGTCTGTATCTCTCGGGCCTGGTTGACACCGGATATATCATGTACGTATGCACAAACGTATGCACAGAGTATAGCCCTGTCAGGCAGTCTCAGACCGAAATGGAAATCCGTAGCATCATCTTCATCATCCTCATTAATCAGCATTTGAACAAAATTCTTAAATTCTGTGGCCCTTCATGCCCTGTTCTCACGGTGACCCCGGTTTTGGCTGCCTCTTCACATCTATGGCCTTGGTTTGATTCTAAGAGTCATCAATACCGGCAAATCTATGGTAACAGTTATTTGGACGGATCTGGTGGCGCCCTCCGAAGGGGAGAGCGTACTCATACGACTAAGCAACTATTGTCATCGTCAGGGGTCCTAGTGTATGGTGGCCTGCGTGTATTGGATCAGAACAGGCACCACTGAACAATACAAAGGTGACCTGTCAGCAGTGCAGTGTCTCCTCTGGTGGGTTGCCTCATGACGACTTGACACTGACTGCTCCCTGTGGATTGCCTGGGCTCTGCCCGGAAAATCCAGGCTGTGGCTTTGGATGCGGGGGTCCGAATGAGCGGCGTGACTGCAACACCACTAACATGGTGCAGAACAGCAAGAGAGAGAGAGAGAGAGAGAGAGAGAGAGAGAGAGAGAGAGAGAGAGAGAGAGAATGTGCATGGGCTGGAATATCCGGGTTATAGAACAAACAATCTTCAAACAGAATATCCTAAGCAGCTGGGATACCGTCGGCTCTTAACTACAGCCTACTAGCAAAAAAAAAAAAAAAAAAAAAAAAAAAAAAAAAAAAAAAAAAAAAAAAAAAATCCAGTCTGATCTGGCCGGGGGCACAAAGCGTACAGACCATGCCATGTTGAACAGACAATGTTGAGGAGGCTGGACACTGCGGTGCAGAGGGAAATGGGAAAAGGGGGGGGGGGGGGGGGGGGGGGGGGGGGGGTCGGAGGACAGAACGGGCCATGTGAGAAAAGAACGCCTTCAATGGCTAGACAAACCTGGAGACAGGACATGCATCATGTCAGAGGAAAAGAAAAGTTCAGGGCGTGGGGGGGGGGGGGGGGGGGGGGGGGGGGGGGGGGGGGGGGGAGGGGTACAGAATGCCTACAGTATGCCGTGTTAGGAAAAGGCACATCCATACATTCTGTACACCTATAGACATTCTTTTCCCTCTGTGTGTGTGTGTGTGTGTGTGTGTGTGTGTGAGAGAGAGAGAGAGAGAGAGAGAGAGAGAGAGAGAGAGAGAGAGTGTGTGTGTGTGTGCGCATGTGCGCGCGCACGTGCGTGCGTGAGTGCGTGCGTGAGTGTGCGTGCGTGTGTGTACTGTTACACTGCCGTGTCTGAAGGCCATATAGGTGACGTGATGGATGGCTAGGCAGTCAGGAGTCCCCATCATCCAAATCATCACACTAAACATCGACACACCGCCGTCACCGGGTCACTGCATCAACACAACACACTCTCTACATCACCAACCTGGACCCACTATTGGTCTTTTTTTTTTTCAAACACAGGACAGTTTAAACGAACAAAACAAACAACAAAGATATATAAATAACGGAAGGAAATAAAAACCAGGCATAAGTGAACAAAACAAATCCTGAGCCTAGGACAGTGACTCAGCCAGGATTTCATAGGAAAGCGGGAGGCGAGACGGGCTGAAAAAGACGGCGGTGAAGTGTAATTGTGAAATCCTTCCGTGAGAGAGTACTGCAAGCGGCAGAATTCTTTGCTGTGTACACAACATGTCGGTACGCCTGTCTGGTGGTGTCGATTTTCGTTTTTCCGGGCAAGTCTCGCCAGCAGACGAGGCTGGCTGTGGTACCGCTGATTGTTGATCTGTCCAATGTCGTACACAGTCCTGACTCCACACACAAGTGTGACGTTTTTTTCTGAGACACAAGCTTCCACCGCTGTACCGATTCCACCGGTTTCCGATAGCCCAGTCCAAGATGGGTGGGTACGGACTTGAGCACCGAACGATGTACCAATCTGGTATGTTTGTTAGGTTTTGCGGTGCATGGAAAAAAGAATACAATGGTGGAATATAAAAGTTCCGTTCCAGGAAGAAAATCATGGGAAGATTATAATAAGAATGATGATAATTATAACAAAAAAAAAAAAAAAAATAATGATGAAAATAATAACAATTAAGATAACAATAATAACAATGATATAAAAATCGTCGAAAGATAATACAACACCTATTTTTCCATTGAAGAACAAGAGTTATCTTTTCTCGGTTTACGGGTCAAAACAAACAGATCTACAGTCAAGTCAAAACAAACAGATCTACAGTCAAACAGTTGATCTGAAGCACACGCCAGGATAACGATCGCGATTCCAACTGTCTGCATTACAGGCGCATCGTTTCACACACCATCCTTTGGCATTTTCTCTGTCTCTGGCTGATTGAACTGTTCAGCTAAACGATGGGGGCAAAAACTGCTTTGGGCGTGCCCATGGAAACGGCGGGGTCACTATTGCTGAAAGCGAGCTCGAACAGAGATGGTCTCTGTTGCATATTTCCACCCCCAAGGTGGGGGACTACATACAGAAAGAAGCTGAAGCACAGTAGCTGCTTATATGTCTCTTGTTTTTCAGATCCATCTCTTGCGTACATCAATAACGTGTCAAGTTACGTACCTCGCCGAATTCCGTTAATCTTCTGCAGAGGACTGGTTTACAAAACAAACAAACAACAAAACAACAACAACAACAACAACAACAAAAAAACAGTGGCGGGGACCACCACTGAAGTTACGAACACATTTAGGAACAAAAATCCCTCTACGTAGTCGTCATGAAATGCGTTCGTTACTGGTACTAACATTTCTTCGGTATGAACAAGTGCATCTCTCTGAAACTGAACACGTCACAGAACCTCATATGACTTGTTGCCAGCTGTAGACAGAGGATATCACCATGGGCGGTACCTTCAGTCAAAAAAAAAAAAAAAAAAGAAGAGGGGAGTGGTTAATTAGGCCGGACTTCACCTCACTACCCTCCCCCCCACCTTCCCTCTTCCTAAGAGTCCCCTTCGCTCGCACAGATCACTGTAACCCTCACGCAGTCACCACAGACAGATACTGCGCGCCGTGACTTACGCGTTCACAGGAAAGGCCGCCCACTGTTAGGCAACCATGTGTTCCGTCCTTTCGTCTACTAATCAGCGAGGGCGGCCCGACATCCTGCGAAACAATCTTTGCCCGCGCACGACCCATCAGGTGTGTGTTTCAAACTTGACAGTCCGATGTTATCAACGGCGGAGTGTGGAAGAACAATCAGGCAACTCGTGAACAGAGGGCAGACAGAACCAGGAGGTGGTGAATGCCTTCAGTGTGTGTGTGTGTGTGTGTGGTGTGACACAAACCTGGCCCAAGCAGAAGGCGAAGGTACTTATCCTTCCGAAACTCTTTATCCACACTTCAGTTAGAAGTTCACTGGGGTATGCTTGCAGCGACCGTTGACCAGTACACCGCCCTCACACACTGATGAAGCGAATCAGCAAGGATGCATCTGAACAGAGCAGGAACACTGGAAACTGGGGAGGAAAAGACAGGAAGGCTCTGGCCATAGTGGGCCGTGGTTTTGGCGGCCCTGTCCCACCCGGCACAACGGATCCGTGAAAGTGGCCAGAGATAATCCGTGCTGTGGCCGGTAGCCATCCCTTCAGTGTGTGAAGGCTTAGTTGATTTGAACGAGGGACGAGCTTTACCTCCCTTGGTCTTGCTTTCGGCAAAACCTCATTTGCTAATTAACACGAAAAATTTGTGGCATTTGCAGAAATTTGGAATTTACAGTCTAAAATGCCGTCTTGTTTTTTATTTTAAAGAAAAAGTTTCAATTTTCCTATTCTAGAACAGACAACTGTTTTTTGTGTGATCAATGCTTTATATCTTGCACTTGTAGACTGGATTTAGGGGATGGCGGGGTCTTTTTGCCCTGTGGCTCAAATTTTGGGGTGTGTATACCATATTTTTAAACAAGCAAAGTGATCTTTTGTGAATGCAGATCTATAATTGTGTAACTAGAGTAAAGTTTTCTCTGTGTGTGTGTGTGTGTGTGTGTGTGTGTGTGAGAGAGAGAGAGAGAGAGAGAGAGAGAGGGGGGGGGGGGAGAGAGAGAGAGAGAGAGCAATTCGTTCAAAAGGAGAGCAACGTACTCGCACTTACCATTTCCTCCAATCTCATTTGCTCTACTGTCCCAGGCAGCCGACACAGCATCTCTGTTGGAATTTTTTTCCCCATCGCTTTTAGTGTAAATAAATGTTCTGGTCCTAACAGCATTGATGAGCTTCTCGTCGTCCATGTTGCCAAGACAGATGCCTCAGTAAACAGTGAAAACCGCAGTTCTTTCCCTTAACCCAGAGAAACCGTGAAACGGGACGGTTTGCACCAGCGGCGGAAATGACGGGTTGAAAATTCCGGGTGGGCCGGGCTCCACCATGGCCACCTGGAGCCGTAAATTGATGACGCCACAGAGGTGTTGTGCCGGGCAGGATTTCTTCACGGGCGGTGCAAAGCACGGCCGTCCCGCGCACGGGTTGACAATGGCCGCCGCATAGAGAAAGAGGAAGTGAGAGAGAGAGAAGAAAAGAGAGGATGGATGGGAAGAGAAGGTCGTGGGCATGATAAGGATACGCCAAAAAAAGACCCTCCTGCTGCTGCAACACCAGACAATTGCTCAGCTGCAAGAGCGCGCGAAATTTCAATTACAGCGCGCAACTGCACGCGCTTCTCTTCATTGGCTTGTCAAAGTGTTCGCGCCTATTACAGGCTCCTAGTACGGTGCTGACAACTGTGTGTGCTCGCAGTTTTTTTCCGCCGCATTTTGTTTCCAGTTACTGCAAACCTTGGGAGTGGGACAATTATCGAAGGGGAAAGAGAGAGAGAGAGAGAGAGAGAGAGAGAGAGAGAGAGAGAGAGAGAGAGAGAGAGAGAGAGAGAGAGAGAGAGAGAGAGAGAGAACGGGGTGTGTGTGTGTGTGTGTGTGTGTGTGTGTGTGTGTGTGTCAGAACAGAGAGAGAGGGAGAACGTGCGTGTGGAAGGTGTATGTGTTTGTGTTTGAGTGAATGAGAGAGAATGTGTTTGAGAGAGAGAGAGAGAGAGAGAGAGAGAGAGAGAGAGAGAGAGAGAGAGATAGAGACAGACAGACAGACAGACAGTCGGACAGACAGACAGAAGACGATCTCACCAGGTCTGAAGGAGGAAGGAACCGAAGAGTCCGACACGCCATTGGGGTCCGCCTCGCTGTCCGTCAGTTCTTCGACTTGGCCACCTTGCCCTCCTCGAACATCGACATGGCTGAAACACACACAGACAACATGGCCACCTTGCCCTCCTCCAACATCGACATGGCTGAAACACACACAGACAACATGGCCATCTTGCCCTCCTCCAACATCGACATGGCTGAAAACACACACAGACAACATGGCACCTTGCCCTCCTCCAACATCGACATGGCTGAAACACACACAGACAACAACATGGCCACCTTGCCCTCCTCCAACATCGACATGGCTGAAACACACACAGACAACATGGCACCTTGCCCTCCTCCAACATCGACATGGCTGAAACACACACAGACAACATGGCCACCTTGCCCTCCTCCAACATCGACATGGCTGAAACACACACGGCAGCCGTGAAAACGGATCACCACAATTTTTTTGTTGTGGGCATACAGCAGTTCATTCGTTGACTTGCTTTTTCGTTCGTTTATTCACTCATTGACATACTGGCAGCGTTAGACGAAACCTTCAAGATCGATTTCACACTAATTCTAGGGGTGTGCCAGCGCGAACTGGAAGGAAGGGGGAGAACAGAGGGGAGAAGAGAAGAACCAAAAAGCAGAAGCAGAAGAAGAAGAAGAAGATGAAGAAGAAGAAGTAGTAAAAGAAGCAGAAGCAGAAGAAGAAGGAAAAGATGAAGACGACGAATATGAAGAAGAAATAGAAAAGGAGCAGGGGGAGGAGAAGGAGAAGAGGAGGACAGCAGGAGGAGGAGGAGGAAGAAGAAGAAGAAGAAGAAGAAGAAATGACAGTATGACAAAGATGAAGACGATTTACCTATAACTCGAAGCAAATCAAGAAAAATGCGATGATGAGACACATGGCAGAAGAAGAAAACGTTGTTGGCAATAGTGGAAGAAATAAGGACAACAACGAGAACATTAACATGAACACGACCCCATGACGTCGATCAGTACAGGAGGAGGATTGTGAAATGGAGGAAGGAGGAGGAGGAGGAGGAGAAAGAGGAAGCTGTAAAGAGGGCAGGAGGAAAGGAGAAAAGTGAAGATGGGGTGGGGGGGAGGGGGGAGGGGGACGGACCCCACAAGCACACCACTCACCTGCAAACCTGTTCCCAATAGCCCTGAAACGCTTCAGAACCATCACCTCTCCCCTACAACTTTCCCACCGCCATTCCTTTACCTCCCCACCCTCCCTGGCATTAGTTCACAAAAAAACAGCGATACAGCAAGTTTCTGATTAACCGAGACCCCCAAGCCCGCCAATCCAGCGGCCTGCAAAGGGCCATCCAAAAGCCATCTGACTGGGGGAGACGCTAAACCCTGCAGATCCCATCGGACGAGCAGCCGGTAATGTCATTCCTTCAACACGCTGTGCCCTTCTGGAGGCCTTCTTTGATTCGATTAGAAAGGCCAGGGTGACGACGGAGAAAGAGGACGAAGATGAGGACGAGGATGAAGATGACGATCAGCGATAGAGATGACCGTGATCTTCAGTATGTTTGATTAAATACCTCAGAGGCACAGACAGAGAGAGAGAGAGAGAGAGAGAGAGAGAGAGAGAGAGAGAGAGAGAGACAGAGAGACAGAGAGAGAGAGAGAGAGAGAGAGGGAGGGGGGGGGAAGGAAAGATATGCTGAAGGAAGAAGAACGAAATGCTGAAGAAAAGTGAAGAAAAGTGAAGTGGAAGAGATAGACGAAGAAGAAGAAGAAGAAGAAGAAAAGAAGAAGAAGAGGAAGGAGGAGGAGGAGGAGAAGGAGGATGAGGATGAGGATGAGAAGAAGAAGAAGAAGAAGAGAAGAAACTGATGAAGGAAAAAGAAGAAGAGGAAGGAAGAGACAGAGGAAGAGCAGAAGGAGAAGGAGGAGGATGAAGAAGGAAGAACGAAGACAAAGAGAAAGGGCAAACACAAAGGTGAGGGATGAGGAAGGGGAGGAAGAAGAGGATGGGGGCTAAATATGGGAAAAGAGGAAAGAGAAGGAGAGAAAAACAGAGGAAGGAGGAATAAAAAAGAGAAGGCCGATAACGAAGGGGGGGGGGGGGGAGGGGGGGGGAAGATGTGGATGAGGTAGATAAAATCAGTGAGAAAAATAAGGAGGAGGGTGTGATACAAACAAAGAAGAGGGAGAAGGAGGAGGAGAAGGAGAACAGGATGAAGAAGGCATGAAAATTATGAGGAAGAGATGGGAGAGAAAAAAATGAAGAGGGAGGGAAAAGGTGAAGAATCAAACCACAAACCCCAAAGGCTCATTCCCAACAGCTGAAAGTCTCCCCAAAGTCAGCTATGGAACCCCAGCTAAAACGAACAAGCCTCCGTATCCTATCACCTCAACACAATAAATTACAAAAGAGAGAGAGAGAGAGAGAGAGAGAGAGAGAGAGAGAGAGAGAGAGAGAGAGAGCGCGAAAATCCAGTAGTATAGCCAAGTGTCTAAAGAACCAAGACGCAAAAGCTCAACATTCCTATTTGCCCAATGAGAGCTATTTAAAAGCCATCTGACTGGTTCAGACGCAAAAACCCTGCAAATCCTATCGACTGAAAAAAAGGACGGAGGGTCAAAACCAACCCACTGCTAAAACGCAAACGCCGGGTAATCCCATTGGCTGGTGGAGAAAGAGGCTGCAGTGAGTGGTAATGTCATTGGTTTAGAGTGCTGTGCCCTCGTTCAGGCCATTTTGTTCGTTCATCAAGAAGAAGAAGAAGAAGAAGAAGAAGAAGAAGAAGAAGAAGAAGAAGAAGAAGAAGAAGATGAAAGAAGACGAAGAAGGAGAAGAAGAAGAAGAAGAAAAGATTGAAAAGAAAAAGATGACAGCGACGATGAGAGTGCAGGAAGACCAAGAGACGGAGGAGGATTACAGCAATGGCAATGTGATCAATAGTCCGTAGGGATGAATATGACACAGACAACCTCATGAAAAAAGAAAATAGGAAAAGGACAGAAAAAAAAGAAAAAAAGAAAGGAGGAGAAGGAGGAGGAGGAGGTGGGGAAGGAGGAGGATGGGAGGAGGGGGAGGAGGAGAAGAAGAAAAGAAAAGAGACGAAGAGGAGGAGGAGAAAATGAACAAGATAGAGCTTAAAATAAAAGAAGACAAAAAATAATGGAAGGATGGAGAGAAGAGCAAAAGGAAGTGGGGAAGATGAACGAGAAAAGAGCAGAAGTAGGAGAAGCAATCCACAGAAATAAAAGCCAATCCCCCCCCCCCCCCCCCCCCCCCGCCCAACAGCTGAAACTCCACCCATGTAAGCTGACAGACCTGACCCGCCACAAACCTATCCAGTCAGCTGACAACAGACAGCAACACAGCCCAGCATCTGACTGGCTGAGACATACCAGCCTGCTTACCCCATTGGTCGTGTGAGAGTTATAACATAAAGCAATCTGAATGGCCGAGACTGCAGAATCTCGTTAATCGTAATGGCTGGCGGAAAGACAAAGAAACGGTGGGTACAACCAACTAGCTGGCTTACGACACAAGTCCCGAGTAATCCCATTGGCTGGAGAAAAGGACTGCACCAGGCGCCGTTAATGTCACTGGTTCCATATGCTGTGCCCTCGACAAGCTATTTGGAGCATTCGAGACAGAGACACGCTCTTTGTTCATTTTTCAGGTCTCACCAAACCACTCGATACAGATATGAAAACACTAGGAAAAAGAAGAAAGGCAGAAGGGTGGGTTGGAAACAGACAAAATGCGTACACAAAATTAGTAGCAAGATCAGTCTACTGAATGAGAATGGGAGGGGAGTAGGTGAAAGAGAAGAGGAGAAGAAGTACAAAAATGAGGAGGAAGAGGAGATCGAAGGTAAAAGAGAATGAGGATTAGAAGCAGAAGAAAGAAAGAAAGAAAGACAGAAAGAAGGGGGCATGAAAAGTGGGCGCCAGGTGGGGGTTGGGGGGCAGGAAGAGGAGGAGGAGGAGGAAGAGGGGGAGGGGGAAGAGGAAGAGGGGGAGGAGGAGGTGGACAAGAGAGTTTTTAAAAAAGGATTTAGTTGCAAAGTGAAACGACTGCAGGCGGAAATCTAAACAAATCTTAAATAAATGTCAGCGATCCGCCCAGAGAAACGTGGACAAACGAGTCACAAGACAAAACACAACGCGTTTTGACCTCTTAGGTCTTCATCAGGTGAAACAAAAACGAAAAAATATAACGAAAATGCACTTAGCTTTGATCGCTTCAGATTGCTTCTGAGTTCAGCGCCTTCTTCAACAGAAATAAACAGCCCATTCCCCCCAACAGCTCAAAATCTCCCTGAGTAAGCTGACAGACCCAACCCTGTCACAAACCTCCTATCCAGTTGGCTGACAACGGACAGCAACACAGCCCAGCGTCTGATTGGCTAAGACGCACAAGTCCGCTTATTCCATTGGTCGTGTGAGAGGTATTACAGAGCAATCTGAACAGCCGAGACCACTAAATCTCATTAATCTTATTGGCTGGAAGAAAAACAGGATGGAGGGTCACAACCAACTTTGGCTTACACTGAGTATTCCCACTGGCTGGAGAAAAGGGCTGCACCAGGCACCCAGTAATGTCATTGGTTCCACATGCTGTGCCCTTAGCAAGCCATTTGGATTTATTGAAAGCACTGAACAAAGAATGAAGAAGACAGCAACAACAATGCAGGCTTAGGAGAAGGAGGAGGAGGAGGAGGAGTATTAGAAACAGAGACATGCTCTTCGTTTATTTTCAGGCCTCACGAACATCTCCATACAGATAAGAATGCAGGAGAAGAAAAAGAAGAAAGAGAGAAGGGCGCACTGGAAAAGAATAAAAATGCAAAAGCAAAATCAGTGGCGTGGGAACAGCGTGACTGATGAGAATGGGAAGAATTGGGACAGGTGAAGGAAAATGAGGAGGAGGGGGAGGAGGAGAAGGTGAAAGAGGAGAACGAGGATAAGCAGGAAAAAGAAAGAAAGAAAGGAAGGAGTAGGGGGGGGGGGGGGGGGGGGGGGGGGGGAGAAGGTGGACAAGGAGGAGGAGCAGAAGAAGAAGAAAGAATTCAAATATAGGAAAAAAAACCTTAAGAGAAGGATCAAAATGGGGAGTAGAGAGATGAGGAGGAAGAGGAGGAGGAAAATGAAGAGGAGAAGAAGGAGGAGGAGAAACATGAAGGACCAGAAAGAGAGAACAAGGAAGAGAAGAGATCCACAGAAATACAACCAATGCCCCAAATGGCTAAGAACATCCCCAGGTAAGCCGACAGACCCGCCCTGTCACGAACCTCCTATCCAGTTAGTGAACAACAGACAGCAACACAGCCCAGCGTCTGATTGGCTCAGACGTACAAGTCCACTCATCCCTTTATTCACGTGAGAGCTATTACAGAGCAATCTGAACGGCCGAGACCACAAAATCTTGTTAATCCTATTGGATGGGGAGGGCAGAGGAAGGGGGAAGACGGGGGTCACAACCAGCTACCTGGCTTATGACACAAACACCGAGTAATCCCATTGGCTGGAGAAAAGAGCTGCACCAGGTGCCCGGTAATGCCACTGGTTCCACATGCTGTGCTCTTGGCAAGCCATTTGGAATTATTGAAAGCATGGAAGAGGAGACAGCAACGACAATGGAGGGCTAGGAGGAGGAGGAGGAGGAGGAGATTAGGGACAGAGACATGCTCTTTGTTCATTTTCACATCTCACGAACCACTGGATACAGAGAGGAAAGCAGGATAAGAAGAAGACAGACAGAAAGGTGGGATGGAAAAAAGACGAAAATGTAAAAGCAAAATTAGTGGTATGAGCAGCCTATCTGATGAGAATGGGAAGGAGGAGGAGGAGGAGGAGGAGGAGAAAGAGGAGGAAGTGAAAGAGAAATGAGAAGTAGCATAAAGAAAGTGTGAAAGGAGTAGGTAAAAGGGGGGGGGGTTGAAGAGGAGGAGGAGGAAGAAGAAAAAGGGAAACAAACTTAAGAAGGATGGGAAGAAGACAGATGAAGAGGAGGTAGACGGTAGGGAAAGTAGGAGTAAGAGGGGAAGAAGGAGAAAGAGGAAGGACCAGGAGGAGGAGAAGGAGGAAGAGAAAAGATCAACAGAAATAACAGCCCATTCCCTCAACAACTCAGAACATCCCCAGGTAAGCCGACAGACCCGACCCGTCACGAACCTCCTATCCAGTGAGTGAACAACAGACAGCAACACAGCCCAGCGTCTGATTGGCTCAGACGTACAAGTCCACTCATCCCTTTGGTCGCGTGAGAGCTATTACAGAGCAATCTGAACGATCGAGACCGCAGAATCTCGTTAATCCTATTGGATGGGAGGGCAGAGGAAGGGGAAGACGGTGGTCCAACCAGCTACCTGGCTTATGACACAAACGCTGAGTACTTCCACTGGCTGGAGAAAAGAGCTGCACCATGCGCCTGGTAATGTCATTGGTTCAATATGCTGTGCCCTCAGCAAGCCATTTGGATTCACTGAAAACAAAGAAAACGAAGAAGACAGCCACGACAACGGAGGGTCAGGAAGGAGGATGTGGCGGAGAGACAGAGACGTGCTGTTTGTTCATTTCAGGTCTCACAAACCGCTCGACACAGCGAGATAAGACGAAGAAGAAAGACAGAAGGGTCGGTTGGAAAAAGATGAAAATGCAGCAGCAAAACATGTGGATGAGAACAGCCTCTGATGTTAGTGGGAAGGAGAGGAGAGGGTGAAAGAGAATGAGGAGAAGCAGAGAGAGAGAGAGAGAAAGAAGGGGAAGGAAGAGGAGGAAGAGGAAGAGGAGGAAGAGGGGGAGGGCGGCGGCAGTGGCAGAAAAACAAAAAGAAGAACGAGTGAACCAATCTTATTTGAAAGAGGGTTGTCGGATAGGCGAAAATAATACTCGTTTCCATCCGTTCCTCTAGCGGAAAAAATACATATACACACTACAACTGTATGAAGCAAGAAAAGGACAAGATAAGATATGGTAAAAAAAACAGACATTAAGCATGCAAAATACAAAGAATCTATCAAGCAATATGTGACAAGCATCCAGCCCCTCAACAACCACAAACACCATCTTCCCATTATTCCTCTCCCTCCCCCCCCCTCTCTCTCTCTCTCTCTCTCACAGATTCACACAAGGACTCTCTCTCTCTCTCTCTCTTACCGAGAACCATATGGTCACTGACAATGGGAAGAAACACGTGTGAGAA
>JADBJO010001096.1:293964-306464 GCA_016801955.1 Conus betulinus
AGTGCTAAAGCGTTCACAGACTGGCAGGGGAAACATTTTCCAACTTATACCCCGTCCGCTCTCGGGGGTGGGGGGTGGGGGGGGTGGGGGGGAAAAAGAAAAAAAAACGAAACAAAACAAAACCCATCTGCACTCGACGAAACGGGTCGAGAGTTCTTCCCCAGTTACATCCTCCAAAAAACCAACACACATGGAGTTTAAACGGTCGAAACATGGGGATAGCAAGAGCTGCAGGCTACTCAGATGAAACGGTTGCGCAAGGAAATTCCTAACAGCTGTTTGCTACAAGCGACGGGGGGGGGGGGGGGGGGGGAGAATGAACCGGAGGAAGAATCTAAAACCGACCGCTTTGACCCGCCACGGCAAAACATACGATGCACGACGTTTGGAACAGACACACGTGACACACCGTGTGGCGTAGGATCCACGACTTTCGAGTGTACCGTTTGGTTCAGTGGTACAGCATCGAGGTGAGGTCAAATCCCCCCCGCCTTCCTTTCCCCAGCCCGCCCTCCGGTACACACTGCATACAAAATGGGAATGCTTTTCGTCCATCTTAATTCAGTTGTCATTCTCTTGTTGTCATTCTCCAGCTGTCATTCTCCAGTTGTTCTCTACTTGTCGTTCTCCAGCTGTCATTCTCCAGTTGTTCTCCGGCTGTCGTTCTCCAGCTGTCATTCTCTAATTGTCATTCTCCAGCTGTCATTCTCTAGTTGTCATTCTCCAGTTATCATTCTCCAGCTGTCATTCTCCGGCTGTCGTTCTCCGGCTGTCATTCTCCGGTTGTGCTACAGTTGTCATTCTCCAGTTCCAGTCATTTCCAGCTGTCATTCTCTTCTCCCTGTCATTCTCCTGTTGTCATTCCCCATTTGTCATTCTCCTGTTGTCATTCTCCAGCTGTCATTATCATGTTGTCATTCTCCTGTTGTCATTCTCCAGCTGTCATTCTCATGTTGTCATTCTCCAGTTGTCATTGTCATGTTGTCATTCTCCAGTTGTCATTCTCCTGCTGTCATTCTTCAGCTGTAATTCTCTAGATGTTATTCTCCCAGTTGTGATTCTCTAGTTGTCATTCTCCCCCCACCCTGGACTGGGTGGCCCCGTGGGCCATATCACATGAAGTGAGAGTAATCCGGACTTTAAAATCTGAATACAACCTGACCTAAATAATGTACAAATCGATTTGAATGGATGAAAAAAAGAGTCCCTTTTGGGTCAGGGCTAGGGTTCAGCATGGCTAAACTGCAATCTAAACAGGTCATCAACGTCCAGGTCTACGCCCCGTGAGGCGCCATGCAAAGTCCGGCAGGAGATGGAAACCGCAGCTCAGTGGTCACATTCAGGGACTGAGACGAACCAAGCTTCGGGTTCGATCCTCACGAACATAAAAAAAAGTTATGGAATTATCATCATTTAGAGTATTTAAGCAGTCGCCTCTCCTCGGTTGGAACCAAGCTCTAAGCGCTATACAATCCACGCTCTCGTTTGCACAGCACGATGCCTACCTGGGTAGAGTCGACGGTAGAGCTGCCTGCTAACGTTACGTACATTCAGTCATTCCCAGTGTCATTCAGTCAATCTCTATCATCACCCCCCCTCCCCCCCCCCCCCCCCCCCCAAAAAAAAAAAAAAAAAAAAAAAAATTACTGTTTGACTCCTCATGCAGGGTGCATGGTATGTGTAACGTGTCATCCACACCAACGGCCAAACTGGGCCTTTTCTTCCGAAGGTTGGGATAGGATTGACGCGAGTGTGTGTGTGTGTGTGTGTGTGTGTGTGTGTGTGTGTGTGTGTGTGTGTGTGTGTGTGTATGCGCGCGCGCGCGCAAGATTCCATGTGCACATTCACTTAACGGAACCTCTGTTTGCTGTCTCACTTGAAAGGCTTTTCAGCAAAAGGAGTCAGAAGCCATGTTAACATCGGGGAAAAAAAAAATCCCCCTCGTACCGAAATGGCACTGCGGAGATTTGAACCCGCAACTGCATGTCCACCAGGAACACTAGTCCGGTGTTCGACCAGCTGAGCCACTCCGCCCCTTGAAATGCTTTCATCTATTAGAGCTGCGTGTGCCAGCTAGAGGCACGACAGCACCTTCAGTTTGAAAAGCCATCATGACTTTTTTTCCTTCTCACGCACAGAAGCAAGCAACTCATCATCGATAAAAAAACAGCGAAAACTGCAACTGCCACGTCAACACGAGTGTTTTCTTTTTCCACGGGTTCAGACGTCGCATAACCCAAACCCAAAGGAACAAAACACCACCTTCTGACTCTACTCAGCCGTAAGCAGTGAAAACGGTTAATTATGACAGGTTATTTCTGGCTTTCAGGACCTTTTTTTTTTTTTTTCAAAAGCCTGCAACTCGCGCAATGATACCGGTAAAACTAGTGCGCAGGCATATAAGCCGTCATCGCCTGTTTTAATTAGCGATAATTTACCCGTTTTTTCAGAGAGAGAGAGAGAGAGAGAGAGAGAGAGAGAGAGAGAGAGAGAGAGAGAGAGAGAGTTCTAACACATATATCTTTGGGGTCGGAAGAGCAGCGCTAACGAGTAACAGACACAAGAGACCCCCCCAGCCCCCCCCAGCCTTCCCCCGCCCTTCCCCGGCCCTCCCCCCCCCCACCCCCCTTACCCTTCATGCCCCCCCTCAGCCTCCTCACAACAAACACACACACACTACCCACCTCATGCACGCAGACACACACACACACACACACACACCACACACACACACACGCGCGCGCGCGCACGCCTAGCTGTGACTGCACTGTTTTCATAACAACAGCGAGACGTGGAGAACGAGTAGTTACCCCCCCCCCCCCCCATCTCTCCAGTCTCCCAGCGGAGAGCTAGAAGGGGTAAGAGGGAAGATGGTGGTGGTGTGTGTGTGTGTGGGTGTGTGGTGGAGCGATGGGAAAGGTGTGTGTGTGTGTGTGTGTGTGTGTGGGGGGGGGGGTAGTTCGGTGCCTGCTTTTCGCCCGTTTCATCCCACCGATTACCTAACTACACACGTGATTTATTGTCTTCCATGTTTGCTAAGCGCGCGCGCGCGCGCGCGCGTGTGTGTGTGTGTGTGTGTGTGTGTATGTGTGTGTGTGTGTGTGGTGCGCGCGCGTGTGTGTGCGAGTGTGTGTGTGTGTATGCGCGCGCGCACGCGTGTGCGTGCGTGCGTGCGTGCGTGTGTGTGTGTGTGTGTGTGTGTGTGTGTGTGTGTGTGAGACAAAGAGAGAGAAGGAGGAGGAGAGGAGGAGAGAGAGAGAGAGAGAGAGAGAGAGAGAGAGAGAGAGAGAGAGAGAGAGAGAGAGGAGAGAGAGAGAGAGATGGAGGTTTTTATTTCGATGGAATTATTTCCGTCCCATACATCAGCCAAATACACTGGGAGCACAGCAAGAAGGCAGGGACAACGACTGGTGGTGGTCTTTGAGGCGCGGGGGGGAGGGGGGGGGGCATAAGGCGTGGAAGTCGAAATGGGGAGGGGGGGGGGGTGGGGGAAAGGGAGGCGTCAGGACGAACAGAATAAGACAGAAACAAAACCAAAAACGGCAGTAAAAAACAAAGTCCCAGAAGGACCCTTGGGACTAGCTTCATAAGAAGTTGGAATCAGGGGACAGCACTCTCTGCGAGCCCTCACGCTTCCCCCCCCCCCCCCCCCCCCCAGCATCACAAACTGAAAGAACGTCAAGAGGGCAACTCGATGCAACAGTAAAGTCTCCCCCCCCCCCCCTCCCCCCTTCAACACTTCACAACTGTCAGATTTTAAAACCAGACACGAGAAACCTCAAAGAAAGGAAAATATGGCGGGGGGGGGGGTGGGGGGGGGGGGGGGGGGGGGGGGGGGGGGGGGCCAACATCAAAAACAAAAAAAACACACACACAAAAAACAAACACAACAAACAAAAAAACCAACAGCAGCAGCAACAACAACACCACCACCCACGGAAAACAAAAACCAACCACTCATTCTTTTACTTAAAAAAAAGTCTGCTTTTTTTCAGTTATGCAGACAGAAAAAATGAAAGAGCCTACTACACCCTACTACAACCAATTCTTCTTTTTTTTTTTTTTTAAAAAATACCTTGCAGACAAGACAGATGGGATCTCCAAGACAACTTCCTGCTGTTCGCGAACGTACAGTATGATTGAACCAAGCAACAGAAGAGGCACACGTACAAAAACAAACAAAAAACAAAAACAAACAACAAACAACAACAAAAAACAAAAACAAACAAAACACCAAAGAATCATTCAAACAACTAACAGACAACTGTAGCTTAGTTTTTTGTCTCGCTCTCCATCTGTCCGCCTGTCTTTTTTATCCGTCATCCCCCAATCCCACTCACCCCCACCCCTCTCTTTCGCAACCATGCTTTGATTCCTACTCCCCCCTCCCCCTCTTCTCTCTTTCTTTCTTTTTTTTTTTTTTTTAAACTGTTTTTCTTTGTCTCTATGTCTCTCCTTCTCTTTGCCACTTTTATCTCTCTCACTCTCACATTTCCATTTTCTCTCTCATTCTCTTCTTAGTCTTCACGCTCTCTCAATATCCCGAAGCCTGTTTTTTCACTCTCTCTATCCCTCTGCCCGCCCCCCCCCCCCCCCCCCCCCCCCCCCCCCCCCCCCGAGTGCCTTCCCATTGCTTAAAAGGTGATGATATTCATGCAATTTCTTGAAACTCTATCGCACTTTCGCCTGAAATTTATAATACCGTAATTTTTTTTAAAATCACTGGTTTTTTGTGTGTGTGTGTGTGTGTGTGTGTGTGTGTGTGTGTGTGTGTTGTGAGAGAGAGAGAGAGAGAGAGAGAGAGAGAGAGAGAGAGAGAGAGAGAGAGAGAGCGTGTGTACATGCGTGTGCGCGCACGCGCGTATGTGGTGTGTGTGTTGTGTGTGTGGTGTGTGTGAGAGAGGAGAGAGAGAGAGAGAGAGAGAGAGAGAGAGAGAGGAGAGAGGGAGGGAGAGACAGAGACAAAGTCGTTTTCTAACTAGTCAACAATCAGTGTCTGAATGACCCCCCCCCCCCAACCTCCATTTTCACCCCCTCATCCCACCCCCCGTTTATTCCTACAACTCTCCCTCAACACACACTCAGAAAAAAATAAAACAAAAGTGCTGTTGAAGCAGCAAACACAACAGTTGCCGAAGACAAGACAAGACAAGCCAAGCCAAGGCAGCAGCAGCGGCAGAAGTTCGGGAGCAGGGTAGAGGGCAGATGGAGAGATAAGCGACACAGACCATCAGCCCCACAATGACAGCCCCACGTCACAACAAACATGCGCAGGACCAACGTGCCTGGCGGGAGAGCCCTGCGAGGGAGTTAACCCCCCCTCACCCCCCCCCCCCCTCCCCCCCCCCCCCCCCCCCCCCTCCCTCCCTCTCCTGCCTTCGTTTTGACCTAGGGCAAATCTGAAGAAACACACACTGGATATAATGATGATGATGATGATGGTGGTGGTAATCATGACGACGACGACAACAACAACAATAATAATGACAACAACAACATTAATAATAACGATGATGATAATGATGAACGGTAACAGTAGCAACAACTAATGCTTCTGGACATCCTATCTTTTACCAGATGCCGTTACAGCTAGTCTCTCTCACCATCTGTCTGTCTGTCTCTCTCTCTCCACACACAACAACACAACACACACACACACACACACGCGCGCGCACACACACTCGAAAGCGCCCGTGCGCCCGCACACACGCGCGCACACACACACACAACACACACACACAAACACACACACACCACTCTCTCTCTCCTCCTCACACACCACGCACACATCAATAATCCCAAAGCAGTCGGGCGCGCGCGCGCACACACAACACACACACACACACACACACACACATTTCACGGCCCTTCTTCGTACCAGCACACAGATAATTTACGTTCTCTCTCTCTCTCTCTCTCTCTCTCTCTCTCTCTCTCTCTCTCTCTGCACCTCCACCCCCTACCTTATATTCACAAAATGAACCATGCCCATAGCATACCAAGTTCTTCACTTGACTCCACTCCTTTCCAATGGGTCCCCCCCCCCCCCCCCCCTGCCCCCCCAACGCACGTGTCTTAATGAATTAAGTACCAAACCCACGTCAAAAACAGTCATCCTGTTTGGAAGCATGATCAAGACGATGACAAAGCAGTCTCGGCAAGCTTGGCTCAGAGAATCAAACAAACACTGGGGCCGACTGACGCCAGAAAACGAGAACATCAAACAGGAAAACAAAAGAAAGGGCACTGAGGGGGGAACGAAGACCTCCACTAAGGCGAGCTAAGGGGAGGGGGGGGGGGGGGGGGGGGTTGCTGCCTGCCCTTCGACCAAGCTCCCGCGCGACGGGTCTGCATCAAACATACATGGATTCGTCTCTGAACCGCATCCAACTTTCCCACTAACGCTTTTCTGTCAAAACCGCTATCAGTTTGGGCGCAGTCATCAAATCCCTGGATTTATCATTTTAATCCGTATATACATCACCGATCCACGCTAAAAAAAAAAAAAAGTGACAACATTCGTCCCTAGGCCACCTCCCATCCCCCCCCCCCCCCCCCCCCCCCCCCCCTCCACCCCCCCGTTTCATTAAATATTAGCCCGTCACCAGCCGCCGTGGCGAAGTCGTTAGCGTCGCGGACTCCTGGCTGGGGGAGCTCGTCGGTTCGATTCCCATCAGAGCCATGTGGGATTTTTTCTGCCCCGACCGCTCCTACTGAGTCGAGTTTGCTACGGGCTCAGTTGGGAAGACTGGGACCACACAGTCGAGTTCCATCCACTGAATGGTTGCGTCTCTGAGAGTGTTGCTCACATTTCCTGACCAACACTGCAGGTGTCTGTATCTCTTGGGCGTGGTTAACGCCGGGATATATCATGAAACTGAGCATAGAGTACAGCCCTGTCATGCAGTCTCAGACCGGAATGGAAATCCTTAGCATCATCTTTATCCTCCTCATTTTCATCGATCATCAAAAAAAAAAAGACTTGGGCCCGTCAGTTTCTCTGTTACCATGCTGACACCGGCTCACGTGATAACCTAACCCCTGTAGTGGAGGACACGACGTCGTCGTCCCAGAAAGGGTTTTTCGTGCCCTTGCGCGCTTCTTCAGCTATTCCCTGCACAGCTGAAAACCTGCGTCTGCTCTCAAGAGACGGTACCGGTCAGCGAAAGGTCGCCCTTTCATCGGCAGCTGCTCAAAGCCAGGACGGCTCTCCGGTCACGTCCAAGACACTCTTCTCTCAGTTTTGGGTTTTCTTTCACTTTCGTGTGTCACTTTGGTCTCCTCCGCAGAAGGCCTCATCGTCGAAACGCGTTGCTTTTTTTCTGAACTGCAATTGTACGTGTCAATGCCTGACTTTGGCAGGATTTCTTCCCTATTCTTTTATCTCATGTGTGTGTGTGTGTGTGTGTGTGTGTGTGTGTGTGTGTGTGTGTGTGTGTGTGTGTGTGTGTGTGTGTGGGTGGTGTGTGTGTGTGTGTGTATGCGTGCGTGCGTGTGTGTGTGTGTGTGTGTGTGTGTGCGTGTGTGTGTGTGTGTGTGTGTGTGTGTGTGTGTGTGTGTGTGTGTGTGTGTGTGTGAGGTGGGTGTGGTTGTTTATTTTCATGTGGGCTGATCTTATCACAAATATTACATGCAGCTCAGAGCGTAACGAACGCGCGGCGTCAATGGACTCCACTAATCAACAAAGCAACCTGAGTCTCCACATTTCAAAAGGAAGTTTTAAATGCGCCAGATGCATAAAAATCATACCTACAAAAATAACGTATAAACGTTGAAAAAAAATGCGTCCTACAAATGTCAACATTCTGCATCTGAACTGTGGAAAGAAAGAGGCCATTTCCTCGCATACCCCTCTCACTTCACGCACAGTGTCACGTTGTTCAACCTACACTGCTCCTTTAGAACACCTGACTACAAAACGAGCACTGTCGTTGTCCCCGGTGACTTAGAATTTAGCAGTGTTTTAACGTTCACACAACTAGGAAGGATTCTATCTGTGGAGTGCAACCATTCACGTCGAAGTTCGCTCATGACGTAGTCAACACCGGGCCAAACGTGGGCCAAAAGAGTTCCAGACTTGAGCACAATACATCACGTCAATTCCAAACAGGCCGACATACACGACTGGTAAAATTGACGAAACCAAAGCAAAAATGTGAGAAAGAGATGATTGGGACAACTCCACAGTATGCGAGACTGAAGGGAAAAAAAAGTTAAAATCGACTCAGATTAAAAAAAAAAAAGTCATTTGAAAAAAAAATCAGAATTCAACTCCCCACTTCCATCAGGAGAGCCGTTAAGAAAAGGATTAAGAGAAAAAAAGAACGAAGGAAAAATACCTGAAGGAAACACAAAAATGAGATTATGGAAGTAAAAAAACCACCACCACCAAAAAAACCCCAAACAAAAAAAAAAAAACCCGAGGCAAAAAGAGAACAGTTGGAATGGAAGAAAGGAAGAGTCTAAGAATAAAAAAGCCAAAAGGAAGATACACGAAAAAGAAAAGATGGAGAGAGAGAGACAGGCAGAGAGAGAGGGAGGGAGGGAGGGAGGGAGGAGGAGGGAGGGAGGGAGGGAGGGGAGAGAGTGGGAGGGGGAGAGAAGAGGACGAAAAGTCACAGGAAACCACAACCATGAAAGAAACACAGAAATGATAATAAAATGGAACACACACACACACACACATATATATATACATACACCACATATATATATATATATATATATATATATAAAAAACACACATATATACATATACATTTATTTCCCGTTTTATTATCATCATTTCTGTGTTTCTTTTATTGCTGTGGTTTTCTGTCACTGATTGAATGGCCACAAAGAGTAATTCCACTCGTATATATACATCATCATCCACACATCACTCCTCAACTCCCCACCCCCCAACCCCCCCACTCCACACACACACACACACACACACACACACACGCGCGCGCGCGCGCGCGCGCGAACAATAACCTACCCTCTGCTTCCGCTCGTGTCAACAATCCGTACAGAAATCTCGATCGTCTTGAACACAGAAAAGAGACGACAGGGTGGGGGGTAGCTGTCAATCACTGTCAACACAACCAGAACTACTCAGGCGTACAAACAACGTTCAGAAACGGACTTCTCCCAACTTCGAGCAGGAAAGCACACGCCGGTAAATGCAGGTAACGTCCAACATCCATGCGGTCATCGTAAGAAACTTCTGCCCAGACCACTGACGATCAAATTAGTCGTGTTCTGGTGTCGAGGTGATGACGGCGGCTCTTCTCCTCCATGTCGTTTCCACTCCTGCTGCGCGAACAAAGGCTATCCCGAGTGCGCACATACCGGTTGCTCACGACAGTAGGCTGGACGATTGATGCACGTGCAACACAGGATAATAGACCGTGACCAGCACCGAATTCTAAGCGTCGCTCACGAAGTGGTTGACAAAGACCCGTTTCAAATGCACTGCCTTGCCGTTGATACACAAGCATGTGTGTGTGTGTGTGTGTGTGTGTGTGTGTTTCAACGCACGAAAATCAGTGGAACACAGTTCTCTCTCTCTCTCTCTCTCTCTCTCTCCCCAAACATACACGCACACAAACGCAAACACTACAACTGTGTGTGTGTGTGTGTGTGTGTGTGTGTGTGTGTGTGTGTGTGATTCAACACACGAAAATCAGTGGAACACAGTTCTCTCTCTCTCTCTCTCTCTCTCTCTCTCTCTCTCTCTCTCTCTCCAACTAAACACACATACATGCAAACGCAAACACTACACTCTGTGTGTGTGTTGTCTGTGTGTGTGTCTCTCAACACAAAATCCGAAAATCAGTGGACCACAATTCTCTCTCTCTCTCTCCTCTCTCTCTCTCTCTCTCTCTCTCTCTCCACACATACACGCAAACGCAAACTCTACACACTCTGTGTGTGTGTGTGTGTGTGTGTGTGTGTGTGTGTGGTGTGTGTGTGTGTGTGTGTGTGTGTGTGTGTATGTTTCCGTGCGTGTATGCGTGCGTGCGTGTGCGTGCGTGCGCGCGCGTGTGTGTGTGTGTTAGTGTTATGTTGTGTGTTTCATGACACAGCTGCACGAAATTGAAAATACAGAAGTCTGTCTGTCTGTCTGTCTGTCTCTTTCCCCCTCCTCTCTTTCATTCCTTCAAAGCAAGCAGAGAAAAATGAGCCAATCTGTCTTTCGTCACGTCAGCAAAACCGACGCCATCTCTCTGGCGTGGAACATGGGATGGGGGGAGGAGGACTGTCGGGCTGTAGAGCAGCCGGGGGATTCGGCAAGGGAGGTTACCTGTAACTGATTCTGACGATCGTTTTATGTCATTGTCTGGCCTGTTAGCGGATCTGTCTGTAGCAACACACGTGCAAATGAAATTAAGGAGGGGGAGTAAACAAACAAAAAAACAAAAAAAAAAAAAAAAAGGGTGAGGCACAGTGGGGTGAGGGAGAGGGAGGAAGGGTGCGACAGAGAAGAAGATGAAGAAGGGGAGAGAGAGAGAGAGAGAGGAGAGAGAGAGAGAGAGAGAGAGAGAGAGAGAGAGAGAGGCATTGTTATAGTTGGGCCATCGTGTTTTTAAATGAAAGAAATACGAAAACCGTAAGCAACGAATGCCGTTGCAAAACGTCATCTCTCTCTTTAGTCGTAACGTAGTCAATGAATCAACAGATCTGTGTGTACGTGTGTATAACCTTCCTTCATGGCCCCCAAATTCCTAGTGGGACTCTCTCTCTCCCTCTCTCTCTGTGTGTGCCGGTTTTGTCCCTTGCTTCGTTCATTCAAGCTGCTGTTTGTTCACCTACCCCTCCTTGAGAAGCCACCTCCTAGACATGTATAAAGCACTGTCTGTCTCTCTCGTATTCTCTCTTTTTGTGTGCGTACGCGTATGTGCATCTATATTCCCCTCCTCTCTCTCCAGCCACACTCTCATTCCTTTATATCAAGGAACTATAACGCTGTACCACTGTACGTATTTGACACGAAACTTGAATTCAGTTTCAAAGTGAGGTGACAGCAGGCGGAAACTGAAAACACATCTTAAAAAGGAATTCCGCTGAACTCCGCCAGCCAACAGGGACAAACAAATGATAAGACAAAACACGACGCGTTTCGACCACTGCGGTCTTCTTCCGGCATGATAAACAACATTCCGACGAGCGATCACTTGAATGAATATCATTCAACGCCCATCTTGCGCCGAGTTTGAAAAGGCAAGTGATTGCTTGTTCTTCGTTGTCATTGTCCTGAATGTTGTTGTTTATCTTGCCTGAAGGTCTAAGAGGTCGAAACGCGTCGTCTTGTCTTGTAGTTTGTTTGTCCCTGTTATCAGGCGGATTTACTTGAAATTCCTTTTGAAATACGAAAGTCAATATGAAGTCAAATGTGACAAGATGTAGATATCGTAATTCTGATATTCCCGTTCATGATCATCGCATGAGACGGCGGCAATGACAACTGTCCGACAAAGCAGGCTTCAACAGCAGACGAAGTCCACTTTTGTCCGGGGTCAAGACACATCAGGGAGGTATTTCTACCCCATGAATACTTAAAAAACCAATACAATGAAGCCAGTGTCCAGTCCTCAGCGGATGATTTTGTGTAAAGCATTCAAAATGCGTCGCACTCAGTTGGCATGAATCTCACGTCAATGAATTCATTGTTTATGTCTCCTTACTGTATATATCTCACCAAACAACTTGGCCCTTTTAAACAGTCTCTACTATTACAGCAAGTCATTTCTCCCTGATCATCTCCTTGTTCTTCTTCAGGTTCTTGTTCTTCTTGTTCGTGTTCATGTCATTGTTCTTGTTCATCATCTTCTTGTTTCTCTTCTTCTTGGTGTAGTTGTTCTTGTTTGCTACCGGTATCATTGCTGTTATAACTGTAACTGTTCACGTCATTACTGCCATAATAACCCTTAGCCTGTGCGTGGTCGGCTGGCCCATAACAACATGTCTTGGTCCCAAAACATCCAGTCAACGCTCCCTTTTTTCAATGACGAATTGCATTTTACATCAGACTCACTACGACACGGGGATGAGTTCTATGGTATCTTGATAAACAGGATCTCTCTCTCTCTCTCTCTCTCTCTCTCTCTCTCTCCTCTCTCTCTCTCTCTCTTCTCTCTCCTCTGTCTCTCCTCTGTCTCTCTGTCTCTCTCCCTCTCTGCAAATTTGATGTACATCTGAGTGCATAAAAGAATCATAACACTTGTTGTATAGATTTGTCTTGCGGCTTATTTGTTAAATTCTTCGGTTCCGTTCTATCGTCTTTCCTTTCTGCTTAATTTATATCAGATTTTCTACACTTTCAATTTCATTTCAGATTTTCTACAATGTTTTTTCCCCCCCTCATAATACTTCGCATTTTTTTTCTTTCTCCTATTCGCATCAATATTGACAATGCAACTTCGCCGATGTGTTTATTGTAAAATGTTTTGTCACTGCACACACCAGAAGTTACTGCTTGTTGCTGCTTCAGTTTTAATCATTTGTTTATGTACACA
>JADBJO010001096.1:311464-317027 GCA_016801955.1 Conus betulinus
GGTGTATAAAAAGTATGTATTCTAATGTGAAAGCCAAAGTAAGAGCTGGCAATGAACTCACAGACTGTATTTTGTGCACACAGGGTGTGAAAGGGAGATGCCTGTAGTCCTGTATTATTTTCATTATTCATAAATGAATTGGCCTCAGAAATAATTGAAAAGGGACGTCATGGAGCCACACTTTCACCTGAATTTTCGATTTATTTTATCTTGTTACTAGCTGATGATATTGCTTTGTTATCAGAAACTCCTGCTGGTCTCCAAACCCAGTTAAATAACCTCCATAATGCAGCTGCAAGGCTTCAACTTAAGATAAATATGGAAAAGAGCCGCATTGTAGTTTTTCGAAAAGGTGGATACCTGGCAGCAAGGGAGAGATGGTTTTTAAATGGCGAGGCAATGGGTGTTGTGAATTGCTACAAATATCTGGCATCTATTTCACTACTCGTCTTAGTTTTTCACCTGCCTGTCAGGACCTTGCGAGCAGAGCAAAACATGCGGTACTATGTATATTGAGAAAATTGATATGATGCTTAATAACAACTCTTTGGTTGTGTTACTTAAACTTTTTGATGCGCAAGTCCAACCAATTGCTCAGTATGGAGCAGAGTATGGGGTATGGATAAAGCTGTTGCTGAAATAGAAAAAGTTCACTTGTTTGCTTTAAAAAGATTCTTGGGAGTGCAACCTAAAACGCCAAATGATTTTGTATATGGGGATACAGGTCGATATCCTATGTACGTCAACTCCTATTTACGATGTATTAGTTACTGGTCGAAAATTCTACGTACGGATGAGAAAAGATTACCATATAAGGCGTATAAAATGTTGCTTAGTTTAGAATTAAAGGTAAGAAAAATTGGGTGTCTGACATTCGAGATGTTTTGTATCAGAATGGGTTCAGGTTCGTCTGGGTCAATCAAGGTGTGGAAAATGTCAATATCTTTTTAAAAGAACTACGTCAAAGGTTGATTGATGGTATGCTTTTTTGAGAGAGAGAGAGAGAGAGAGAGAGAGAGAGAGAGAGAGAGAGAGAGAGAGAGAGAGATGAGAGAGAGAGAGAGAGAGACAGACAGAAGAGAAGAGAAGAGAAGAGAAGAGAAGAGAAGAGACCAAGAGAGAGAGAGAGAGAGGAGAGAGAGAGAGAGAGAGAGTGAGAGGTAGGGAGAGAGGGGGGAGGAGGGAGAGAGGGAGAGAGAGAGGAAAGAGAGGAGAGAGAGAGAGAGAGAGAGAGAGAGAGAGAGAGAGGGGTTGTTGGGTGGGTGGACGGGGAAGGCATTTGAACAGAGGTGTGGGGATGTGGCTGTGTTGTTTCCTTTTTTCCGTCACAGCCCCTCTCCCCTCCCTCTTCGCTCGCCACCTTTTCACGCACGCGCTCTCCGTCTCTCCCTCTCTTTCTCTCCCTCTGTCTCTCTCTCCTCTCTATTTCTCTGTCTCTCTCTCCCTCTCTCATTTTCTCTCTCTTTCACTCCCTCTCACTTTTTCTCCTTCTCTCTCTTTCTCTCTGTGTCTGTCTGTCTGTCTTTCCACCCGAAACAGACAGCAAGGACGTAGAGACAGGGAAAATGCCCCATGAGGAAATCACTCGTCACGTAACCTGCCAGCATCATCCCATCGTAGGCGTCACCTCTGTCTTTCAGCACAGAAGGGGTGTCGTTGCTCTCTCTACCTCTCTCTTGTCTCTCACTCTCTCTCTGTGTCTCTCTATCCCCTCCCCTCTCCCTTTGCTGTCTGGTTATACGTCTCTGTGTTTCTGTGTGTTGTGTGTGTGTGTGTGTGTGTGTGTGTGTGGTGTGTGTGTGTGTGTGGTGTCTTTTTTCTAGTATCCTCGTATTTATGTGTCCACACCTCTTGTTTGGGTACACTGTGTCTTTAGTTTGCATCCTCGTATTAATGTGTTTACACCTCTTGTTTGGGTACATCTGTACCTTTAGTCTGGTATCTGCGCTTTTAATGTGTTTACACCTCTGTTTGGGGTACATCTGTACCTTTAGTCTGGTATCTGCGCATTAATGTGTTTACACCTCTTGTTTGGGTACATCTGTACCTTTAGTCTGGTATCTGCGCATTAATGTGTTTTACACCTCTTGTTTCCGTCGATGTCTGTCTTCAGTCTTGTCTCCCCCCCCCCCCCCCCCCCCCCACACACCACCACACACACACACATACACACTTCTGCATTCCACTTCTGCTTGCACCTCTCTGCTCTTGTTCGTTTACATCTTTGTCTCTGCTTGCATCTCTCTCCCTCCCCCCCCTCCCCCTCTCTCGGTCTCCTTTTCTCTCTCTGCATACATCTTTCTTTCTTTCTGTTCTGTCTTTCCACTGATGACGTCAAACCCTGTAAAATCGTGGAGAACACTTCTTTACTTTCTTCTTCTTCTTCTTTTTTTGTTTTTGTTTACAGTCGTCCCATTGATGAATGTCAGCTGTCAGCAAGAACCCCATCCCACCCTCTTTCCCCCTCTCCCATTACTTCTCTGCTCTCTCTTTCCCCCCCCTCTCTCTCATGTGTAAATCTCTCTCTCTCTCTCTACACAACTACACGCCTCTTTTCTCTCTCGTCTTCTTTACACGCATGCACGCTCCACAACAATACACTGCGTACATTTTCTTTCGAACACTTTCACGTACGCATGCACGCTCACACGCACACACACGTATATACGCTCATCGCACACACACATTCAGACACACATACACACGTTCACACACACAAACACAACCACACACACACACAGAAATGCCCATGCCCAACGCATTCAAAGAACAAAAACAAATACGCGCGTTCAGACAGTCGCATAAACTCAAGGGGCGGGAGACACGAATAAGTCGACAATGACGTCACCATTCTGATCACTGTGCCCAAAGTAGCCCTCCCCTAGGGGAAGTGTCTTTTGAAAAATGGAGATCATGGTTTTTTCTCTTCTCTAAAAGGGAGAGAGAATTATGACGTCCACAGCCACACGTCTTTTTCTGTCCCCCCTCCCTTCCCCACCTCCCCTCCCCCTCCCTTCATTCCACTCCAGCTCCATCCACCCAGTCCCCTCCCCCCTCCCCTGAAATTCTCTTGTCACCAAAATCCTCACGGAATAAAGCCTGGCTCCTAGGCCTCGGACAAACAGCGACAGGGGGAAAAAAAAAAAAGGTTCGTCTTTTCTGACAAGATGCATCATGGGAATAAAGCTGCGCACGCACTGCTGATGGATATGTTTTTGTTGTTTGTTGTTGTTTTGTTTTGATTGCTTAATTTTTTCCCCCCCTCCTTTTGATTCATTTTTATACTCCCCCTCCCCTCCCCTCTTTTGATTTTAGACCCACGTTTCTTGCCCCCCCCCCCCCCCCCTTGTCTTTCCTCCCCTTCTCCCTCCATCTTCCCTATTCTTCCCCATTACTCTGTGTCCGTTTGTGTCTGTGTCTGTTTCTCTCTCTCTCTCACTCTCCCCCCCCCCCCCCCCCCGGAAGGCGACAAAAATGACAGAGGGTGGGGGGTAGGAGTGGGGGGGGGGTAGATGGCAGCAAGTGGGTGTGAGGGCGTGGGGGTACTCAATGCAGACGGCAGAAGAGTGGTGGATGGTGGGGGGGTGGTGGTGGTGGTGGGGGGGGGGGGGGGTAGGAGGACAAAAAGGGACAGAGGGGATATCAGAGGGCTTGAAGCATGTGATGAGACAGTCATCTGAAAATGTGGGTTTCTTTTTGAAGAACTTTAATCACGATGAACAAAAATAGAAGTCAGTTATTTCAGCTTTATCTGTCTGTCTGTTTCTGTTCGGTCTCTCTCTCTCTCTCTTCTCGCTCTCCCCTCCCCTCCCCCATATATATATATGTACATGTATATGTAAAGCCTGCAACACTTGTTTTCATCCACTCCAAACTGTTCTCTCTCTCTCTCTCTCCTCTATCTCTATATTATATATATATTGATAGAGACGGAGAGAGCGAGAGACTTGAGAGAGGACGGAGAGACAGAGACACAGACCACCAGAGAGAGAGAGAGAGAGAGAGAGAGAGCGAGAGAGCGAGAGAGAGAGAGAGAGAGACAGACAGCACAGACAGGACAGAGACAGACAAACAGACAGAGACGAGACGCCAGAGAGAGAGACCGAGAGGGGGAGAGAGAGAGGAGAGAGAGAGAGAGAGAGAGAGGAGAGAGAGAGCGGAGAGAGACGACAGAGACAGACAACCCGACAAAGACAGAGACCGCCAGAGAGAGAGGGGGAGACAGAGAGGGGGGGGGGGGGAGGGAGAGAGAGCGAGAGAGGAGAGAGAGAGAGAGAGAGAGCGGCAACGGCAGCAAACACTACTTTCCATTCCACCCCACACACAGTAAAGTGCACCTCTGTAAACCAACATCACCCTAAACCAACCAGCATAATATCAGGCTTAGCACCCCCCATCCAACTCGCTTCAAATGTCACTGATCTCTTGAGTAGGAAATAAGAATACAGTATTAAAGAAAAAACAAGAAACAAAGAGAAAGGCAGAAAGAAGGAAGGACGGGAAAGAAGAAGGAAAGGAAGAACACAACTGTAAAAGAAGGGAGGTGGGGTGGGGGTGGGGGGTGGGGTGGATCTCTTTGCTTTCTGAAGGAATTCAGCTGACGGGGGGAGAGGAGATTTGTAAAGTATGTACCTCTCTCTCTCTCTCTCTCTCTCTCTCTCTCTCTCTCTCTCTCTCTCTCTATCTCTCGCTCCGATCCACCCTTTCTCTCTGGTGTCCACGAAGTTTTCAAACTTCCAAACAGATGTCCGTTTGCATTTGTCAGCTTTGATTTTTTTTGTTGAAATTGAATTTTTTAAGGCTGTCAAGTTGTTTCACTCAGGGAATACAAGAACTCAGATCTGATTCTTATTCTGTGACATGCTGTGCCATCCCACACCTTCCTCCTGCCCACCACCCCCTCCCCCTCCACCTCGCCCCCTCTTCCCAATGAATTGGTGCATCTTATTATTAACACAAGAAATTACTTTACGATAGTCGTTATGTTTGTGTTGTCTGTGGTTCTTACATCTCCATAGATAAAAGAGACTGCCTCTGTGTGTGTGTGTGTGTGTGTGTGGTGTGTGTGTGTGTGTGTGTGTGTGTGTGTGTGTGTGTGTGTGCGCGTGTGCGTGGTGTGTGCCTGCGCGCGCGCGCCAGTCTTATATTTGCTTCAATATATCTCCCTGCATATATGTGTGCATTTATATGTATAATAGCATGTATGCAGTTGTTTCTCTCTCTCGTCGTCTCTACATGCTATGTATTATATATACATGTATATATACATTTGTGTATACACACACACACACACACACACACACACACACACACATATATATATATTATCTATACATATATATTATATATATATATACACACACACACCTTACACACACACACACACTCACCAGAGTCACACCACACACACACACACACGCACAACACACACACACACACACACGTGTGAAACAATGTCGCCAGGTATGAATGACCTCCACTGACCCCCCCCCACGGCACAAGGTCAAAGAACCCAGCCCCATTCTCTGAAGTTATCCAGAGCCAGAGAGGAGACGGAGAGAGA
>JADBJO010001096.1:317424-319924 GCA_016801955.1 Conus betulinus
AGATAGAGGGAGGAGAGAGTAGAGAGAGAGAGGAAGAAGAAGCGGACGAATGGAGATACAGAGAGAGGCGCTCTGGGGTAAAGGAACACGGGATGGAGAGAGGGGGGATAGAAGAGAGAAGGAGTGCGCGAGTTATGACAATGAGGATGATGAGAGAGAGAGAGATAGAGTGAGTGAGGGAGAGAAGGAGGAAGAGAGAGGTGGTGGTAGTGAAAGATAGATATATATGGGATGGTATCGAAATACGTGAAAGGCGACGTTACAACGACGAGACAAGCAAGGCGAGACACAACAAGCAGACTTGACTTACGGACGAAAGGCCAATTGACAGACAATGGGAGAGAGAGAGAGAGAGAGAGAGAGAGAGAGAAGAGAGCGGAGCAGAGAGAGAGAGAGATAGAGTAGAGAATATAGCTAGAGAGAGAGAGAGAGAATAGAGATTCAACATAGAAACAATTGGGCTTCAAACTCACGCCCTTCCCTCCCGCAAGCGCGCGCGCACCACACACACTCACACACACACACTTAATAACCACAACACAGACAGCAACACAACACAACACAACACACAACAACCATGACATGACGTTCGCCCTCCCTGGCCTATGAGACAAAGCCAACAAGCAATGTTCAGCTCCCAGCTGCCAAATAAAGACTGCAGCCGTTCTGAGACTCGAACCCGTATGCGGATATGCAATCACTTCAGGCATTTGACGCGTTCCCTTGCGTGATGCGGGCTTGTCAGTTCCGTGCGCCGCCGCACACAACCTATTCCACATCTTGGGGCTGGATGGAGGAGAGGGGTAGGAGGGGGGGGGGATAGAGGGTGGGGATGGTGGTGGTGGTAGGGAGGGGGGGGGGGCGCTGAGGAGGTAAAAGAAAAGAGTGAGTGAGAAGAACTCGGATTGATCCGGGGTGAAGAGAATGGGGGACAAAAACAGAAATGAGATAATGATACGGATAATTCATCCATGGTCTCTTGTAAGGATTACGTTCTGCTGTGGCCATACACCACAATGAGGATTTTTGCACGAAATCACACTGTAATCCATGAAAGAGTTTTGAGGCCTACCATAATTTTGAGAGGCCAGCGTTTTGAATGTTAAACAGATAAACTGATCAAAAGAACAACTCTCCACCAATTACTTCCCTTGATTTCGGACGATTTTTTTCACCGATGAAATCGCAAACAAGCTTCAAATACATGATCTTCCCCTGTTGTTGACGTCACACTTCAAATCCTCGCACTCACCCGTGACCCTGTCTTTGCATCACCTGGAAGCGCCCAAATAGCTCCCTACTTTTGAATTTAAACTGTCTGCTTGGAACCACACACAATCACACGCGCGCACACACTCACACACACACGCACACGCGCGTGCGCGCGCGCGCACACAACAACACACACACACCACACACACTACAAACCGCGAGTCCATACTTCGCTGCCGGCCGGTCAGTCTACATTTGTGTATAGCCTCCACCTACACTTTATGTGGTCAGTCTACATTTGTATAAGCCTCCACCTACACACTTATGTGGTCAGTCTACATTTGTAGAGCCTCCACCTACACTTATGTGGTCAGTCACCACTTGTATAAGCCTCCACCTACACTTAGCAGTCCTAACCTCCACCTACACTGTGGTCAGATCTACATTTGTATAATAGCCTCCACCTACACACTTATGTGGTCAGTCTACATTTGTATAGCCTCAACCTACACTTATGTGGTCAGTCTACATTTGTATACCCTCCACCTACACTTATGTGGTCAGTCAGTCTACATTTGTATAGCCTCCAACCTACACTAATGTGGTCGGTCTACATTTGTATAGCCTCCACCTACACTAATGTGGTCAGTCTACATTTGTATAGCCTCCATCTACACTAATGTGGTCAGTCAACACTTGTAATAGCTCCACCTACACAAATGTGGTCAGATCTACATTTGTATGGCCTCCATGTGGTCAGTCTACTTTTGTAACCAGTTTAATAGTCAGGTCCGCCCACAAGCACCAATCGGCAAGATGAACACAGGCACGCATATCACACGGTCTTTCAAAACATCCGAAGGTTTTCTTTTTTTTCTTCTTCTTCTTTTTTTTCGTGGAATTTCCAATGAAATGATCACAAATCAACAACAACAACAACAAAATGCGAATGCTGTGGGGGCAAGCGTGCGGGCGTGCGTGCGTGCTGGTGTGTGTGTGTGTGTGGTGTGTGTGTGTGTGTTGTGTGTGTGTGTGTGTGTTGTGTGTGTGCGTAGGTGCGTTGCGTGCGTGTGTGTGCGTTTTCTGCGCACGCCGAGTTTCTGCCACACTTTTGACTCGATAAAATCAGTTTCAGAAAGAGAGACAGACAAGACAGAGAGAGAAGAGAGACACAGAGAGACAGAGAAGAGAGAGAGAGAGAGAGAGAGAGAGAGAGAGATAGAGAGAGAGAAGAAAATCGCGAGACAGATACAAAGAGACAGACAGAAACTAAAGAGAGACAAAACGG
>JADBJO010001096.1:324924-327424 GCA_016801955.1 Conus betulinus
GCTGACGCCAATGACGGCTTAGTCATGGAGCCAGTGTGCGCGAACGACCCTTTATGGAAGCATGTCTAGCTTTGTATTTACCTAAAGGATGTCAGGCAGACCACCATACATTAGTGCGCGAAGGCCTTGCTCAATTAGTCGAGTATTTATACAGGCACAATCAGAACCTTCTTTTCTTTCATGTGGCCATCACGCTACATGCCGTGTAGTTCCAAGCAGATAGACTGAAATGAAAGGAACAGGATCACTTGGAAAGAACCAGCTGGCGCAAAAATGTGTCACACGGCTGAGTGAGAAGGCCTGAAATGAGGCGCCCCAAGACTGTGAATGATGTCATTGGTGGAAATCCCCCCAAACAAGTGAAATAATTGGGTGGTGGTGGTGGTGGGGGGTGGGGGGGGGGGGGGGGGGGGGGGGGAGGGGGGTCAATTATCCGATTAATATCAAATGCTGGCTCTAAGTTATGGTATGCCTCAAAATTCTTACATGGATTATTGTAGTGATTTACAGCTAAACCCTACCTGTGGCGTGTGGCCACCTGTTTAACCTTAAATTGCTATGGGTGTACTTGTCTGTAAAACACCCTTATTGTGGCGTGTGACCACCTGTTTATGGGGACTTGCGTTTCGTTTGCCACCACCCTGGACAGGCTTAATCTCCGTATCAACCACCTGATCTTGCATTAACTACGGTAAAACATGTTTCCTTTCGAATACCAATCAGTCTGAAAAACCTGGTTCATCAGCCTACTTTCAGCACAAGCTAATACTCTCTCGCCAGTTTTTCCCCGATGTTTCAGAGCAGGTTGTCGAAGCAACAGACACTGCCTGACGTCATTTCGCACGCGCGCGGAAGTTCGAAAGAGTTGCCGTTCTTTGGTGGATGCACCCGTTCGTGGCTATACGCCGCAAGAGCAATTACCGCTCAAGAATTTCCGTCTTCAGAACTGTTTTTTTCTACGTATTTCGTTTTTAGTTTCGTCGTATTTCCGTCGTCTTTCCGCCAAACGTGTCCAAAAGACGGCGAAATCGTATGGGTAAACAGACCTCGTGATAGTTTGAACTGGTATATAACACGCATGCATGCACGCACGCACGCACGCACACACACACACACACTCTCTCTCTCTCTCTCTCTCTCTCTCACACACACACACACACACACACACACAGTATCTTCCACTCCACTGCATAATCGCCAACTCGTTCACTGCGCCCCCCCCCCCCCCCTCCCTCCACAACCCTCTTTCCCCTCCAACTCCCCCCCCCCTCTCTCTCTCTTTTCCTCACCACGCTCCTCCCCCCCCCCCCCCCACCCCCACCGTCTCCATTCCAGCCAGTCCCTTCCCCTAACTCGCTGCCATTCTCTCCAAAATTGAGGACAGCTCACTAAAGTTCCAGACTTGACTTTCTAAACTTTGGGAGAAACACGTTTATTAGTCTCCTCCTTCAGTTTTCCAGCACGCAATCTTTTTTTTTTTCCTTCCCTTTTTTCCCCTTTTAAACTTTTTTTTTTTTCACGCTTATCCAATCAAACAACGCTAGACGAAAAGCGGAGCTGCATAGAGATGCTTTACACAGCTAAATGGGTCACTGGGCTTTTTTTTTTTTTTTTTCTTTCTTTCTTTTGCAGGGGTCGTGGTGGTGGGGGTGGGGTGCGGGGGTTGGGGGAGAGGGGCTGTGCATTGGTCTGCCGTTTCGTGAGTTGTATCCGAGAGTGCCTCAGACTCTTTGGTGATTGGCTGTTGGACTTTATTCCCCGCGATATATTGGACCGGCGACGACGCTGAGGGTTCAAGGCAGATCAAAAGGTGATGGGTATGTTCTAACCCCCCCCCCCACCACCTCCTCCCTCCCACTCTCCTCATCTCTTTCTTCCTATCTCGCTACTTGTCTTCCTGCTTCGCATCTCTGTCCATCTTTCCCTCTCCCCCTCCTCAACCCCCTCTCTCCCCAGCTTTTCACCCACTGATCCCGCACTCTTTCTTGTTGTTTTTGGTAGTCCCAGTTGTCGTACCTCTATTCTTCATCATTGGTTTTTTTTTTTTTTTTTTCGGTATTGTTTTTCTTGCTCATTAGAGACTTGTACTTTTTAAAAAATTGTCCAATTACCCACTGTCTTCTTTTCCTTTCTCAAGTATATTTCGCATTCCGAATGATCCATTTTCAACTTCACTTCATCATAATCATTACATTCCATGGTTTCATCTCTCTCTCTCTCTCACTCTCTCTCTCCTCTCTTTCGATCTCTCTTTGTGTCCCTGTCTATCTGTCTGTCTCTCACTCTCTTTCTCTGTCAAGTCTGTAAACTGCTGTACTTTGATGGGGAAGTGTCCAGCTACGGGCCCCACACCGGTCACCGACGTCCAGACTACATGATGTACTGGTCTCCTCCTTCCACAGAGAGTCTTGGTGAAATATGCAGCAGGCAAGCATCTTTTCCCACTTGATTGATCCATCTTGTGCATGAGGAAAAGTGCGGCTGCATAAGAAAACCCCCA
>JADBJO010001096.1:332424-349924 GCA_016801955.1 Conus betulinus
GCACGCACACACACACGCACGCACACGTATAGACGAACGCCTGCACACACACACACACACACACACACACACACACACACACACACACACACACACACACACACACACACACACACATACACTACGTTATGTGTGTGCGCTCTCAGAGATGCAAGCACAATTATGCACACTGCACGCGTGCATGCACTCACACACACATACACACAAACATGCACGCACACACACACACGCATGCACACATACAATATATATATATATATATGCATATATATATATATATATATATATATGCATATATATATGTATATATATATATATATATATATATATATATATATATATATATATATAATGCTGAACAATTAAGTAGTGTGGGAAAACAAGCGTAGGCTAACAATTCTTCCGTCATTGTAGTAAGACACACACACAGACACACTTAAAAAAAAAAACAAACTTTCAAACTTCAAAGAGAATAATCAATTTGTTCCCATGCTGTTGGATGGATGTTTCTGGCATTTTGGTCATCTGTCCTCCTTCTTTACCACCCCACCACAATCACAAACTCCTACGTCTCTCTCTGTCTCTCCTTTCCTAACATTCTCCGATTCGAACCAGAATGAAGATCTTTAGCAGCAAAAGCACAAAAAGAGGGAGGAAGAGCGAGCATGACACAAAAAATCTGTTTACCTCCTGTCACCCTTCCCACTTTGTCTTCCGTTATGGTCTTCACCCCCACCCCCACCCTCCACTCCACACCCCCATTCCCCTCCCCCAAGCCAATCACACCCCCACCCAGATGCCCCCCCGCGCGATACAAGGCAGCCAGCACCTCTGCTCACTTGCACCGACACCAGTCAAATACGCACGACTCCAAGTCAGCCGTGCACACGCAAAAAAAGCAGGTTTGTAATGCCCCCCCCCCCTCACCCCCTGCACGCCCCCTCCGCATCGATTCATTGGTAAAGCGTGGAGAAGAGGTGCATTGCATGCTGGGAGATGTGCGAGGATTTCTAGGGACTGCGAGAAGTAATGAACATGTTTTCGTAGAAGTTTGGAAAGTATTTGCAACAGGTTACAGACACTGCCTGCCACTTTTAGGGAAAAAAAAGGTTTTGGGGAGGGATGTGAAGGATGGGGGGATGGGGTTGGAATAGAAGGGGGGAGGGTAGGAGGCGGGGGGGGGGGGGGGGGGGGGGGGGGGGTGTGGTGGGTCAGAGAGAGAAAAGAGAAGAAGGAGAATAAAAATGGTGAAATTCAAGAAGAAGAAGAGAGCGTTATAAGAGGCAAAAGAAAAAGGAAACGAAACAGAAAACTTAGCAAAGTAAGATTCATGTCCCACGTTGACCCAACCCCCCATTTCCCCTCTCCCCCCCCACCCCACCCTGCTCTGTGCACAGCCCCCCCCCCCCACACTCCTCCCTCCCCAGCACCTTTCCCCTATCCCTCCCTCCTCCTTGGCTTCCTTCCCCCCCTCCCACCCTATTCATGCACCGGAAATAAATCCCCACAGCACGTCACCTTTTGGTCTGATGCACTTTGGGATATGGCTCAAGAGACTGTATAATGCACACATAAACAGGGGCTTGGTTCAGCTTTGTCAGGCAGGCAACGCCTTTTTTTCCTTTCCTTTTTTTTTTTCTTTCTTTTTTTTTTTTTTATAGGTAATGAGGGATTCAGTAGTTTTTTTTTCTAACTGAAGCCACACTCTTCCTCACTCACAAGATGGATCAGTCAAGTGTGAAGAGAAGCTTGCCTGCTGCACACTTCACCAAGACTGTCTGTGGAAGGAGGAGACCAATGCATCATGTAGTCTGGACGTCGGTGACAGGTATAGGACCCATAGCTGGACACTTGCCCCATAAGATGGCAGCACTCCAAGGACTTGTCCCCCAACCGTCCCTTCTCCCCTACACTGTCCCCCATCTCTCTCCCCCTCGTACACACACACACACACACACACACACACACACACAAGTGCGTGCACACACACGCACATACATGCATGGAACGCACGCAAATAGACACACAGACCCCCCCCCCCCCTTTTTTTCCCCCTTTATACATAGCCTAACTAACCCTTTCTTCTGCTTCATCACAAACTGCACACACTCATGCACACAACCATCATTTTCTTGCCTTTACACCATGAGAGAGATAAGAGAGAGAGAGAGAGAGAGAGAGAGAGAGAGAGAGAGAGAGAGAGAGAGAGAGAGAGAGAGAGACAGACAGAGAGAGACAGAGAGAGACGAGACAGACAGAGACAGAGAGACAGACAGGATAGAAACAGAAGAAGGGAAGAAAGAAGAAAATAGCAGCAGAAAAAAGTAACGTTTTGCCTTCTTCTCCATCTTTTCTCCCTCTGCTTTACTATCGGCCGAACCATCTCTCTCCTTCCGTGCGGAGTCCATCGCCGCCCAACCTGGAGGACCACGGGAGACTGACACAACTCGCAGGCAGGCAGCGTGCAGCGTGCATGACTCTCTCTCTCTCTAACTTTCCCCTCTTACGACAGGATGAAAAACACCAGTTCCTATGCACTACACGTCCCGCCCTCGCCCAAACCACCACCTCCCCACCCCCACCACTCCCATCGATTTACTGATGAACAGCGTGGAATAGGCCGTGAGCAAGAACCTGAAGGACATCGAAGACAGCTGAAGACAGTAAAAGTAAGCATTTTTTTTTTTCTTTTCCAAATCTTTTTTTTCTTTTTCTTCCTTTTTTCGTGTACTGAAGGACATCGAAGACAGTTTTTTAAGAAGTAAGGAGCATCCAAATCTTTCTTTTTTTTTTTTTTTTCTTTTCCAAATCTTTCTTTTTTTTTTTTCTTCCATCTTTTCTTTTTTTCGTGTACTGAAGGACATCGAAGACAGTTGAAGAAGTAAGGAGCATTTTTTTTTCTTTCAAATCTTTCTTTTCTTTTTCTTCTTCCTTTTTTTTTCGTGTACTGAAGGACATCGAAGACAGTTGAAGAAGGAAGTAAGGAGCATTTTTTTTTTTCTTTTCCAAATCTTTCTTTTCTTTTTCTTCCTTTTTTTCGTGTACTGAAGGACATCGAAGACAGTTGAAGAAGTAAGGAGCATTTTTTTTTTTTTCTTTTTTCAAATCTTTCTTTTCTTTTTCTTCCTTTTTTTTTTCGTTTTTTTTTCAAAATTTGGGCAAGACAGGTTCTGCAAGTTAAGAGACTGAGTCTCCAGTTGGCAAAGACAGTAACGCAAAAAAACAGATCTGCAGGGAACGTAGGAAACAGAACTCCGGGCAATGAGAGAGAGAGAGAGAGAGGAGAGAGAGAGACGAGAGAGAGGAGAGAGAGAGAGAGAGAGACAGAGAGACAGAGACAGAGAGAGAGAGCGAGACAGGTTGGGGGGGGGGGGGGGGAGGGGGGTAGAATCAGAAGAAGAGGTGATGCACGGACAGCAGTAAAAAAGTTACATTTTGCCCCCCCCCCCCCCCTCCCCCCCTCGCGCACCCCATCTTCCTTTGCTGTCCTTTACCATCGGCCGAGCCATCTCTCTCCTGTGCAGAGTCAATCGCCGCCAACCTGAAACACCACCCACGGAGATAGACACAACTCACAGACTGCAGCGTGCATGACTCCGACTTTACCCTCTGACGCAAGTCCTAATCGCTGAGCGTGTCCTTTCCCCCCCCCCCCAGCCCTCTCCCAACCACCGCCTCGAGTCGAGGTTCTGATGAAAAAAAAAAACAATAGGGTGGAGTAGGTCGGCTGGTGTGATGGAGAACCAACTGCACTGAAGAATTAAGACGTGGGGGGGGCGTGGGGGGGGGGGGGGGGGGGGGAAAATGTTTTTATCCATTCATTCCCTCTTATTTTCTTTTTTTTCTTTTTTTTATTGCTGTGGAGCGGTTGGACCAAATTAGGTTCGATGAAAGTTAAGAGACAGAGACGTTAGTTGGCTACGGACGGTTAGACCGACGGTGGGGGGGCCCTCCTGAAGGGGGGAGTGGGGGGGGGGATGTGAGGTGGGGGGGGGGGGGGGGGTGGGGGGGGGGGGGGGGGGGGGGTGGGGGGGGGGGGCGGGGGGGGGGGGGGGGGGAGGGAGAGGAGAGCGAGAGACAGGAGAGGGGGGAGAAGGAGGGAGGAGAGGGGTGCAGGGGTGACGGAGGGGAGAGTTCCCCCCCCCCCCCCCCCCCCCGAAAAAATGGGGGGGGGGGGGGGGGAAGCGGGGGGGGGGGGGGGTGGAAAGGGGGGGGGGGTGGTGTTGGAGGATGGGGGGGTTCCCCCCCGCTTCCCTGGGGGGGGGGGCGGGCCAAGAAACGGGGGGGGTGAGGAAAGGAGGGGCCCTTTCCCCCCCCCGAAAACACCAGTTTCTATGCGTCTACACGTCCCTTCCCCCCCCCCCCCCCCCCACGTTTCCCTTCCCCCCCGTCCCCCATACTTTCCCCCCCCCCCCCCCCCCCCCCCCCCCCACCCCCTCCCCCTCCACAACCACCGCCTCCCATCGATTTACTGATGAATAGCGTGGAGTAGGTCGGCTGGTGTGATGTAGAAACTGACGGCACTGAAGAATAAGAAGTACCTTTTTTTTTTTTTTACCATTTATTTCTATCTTTATTTTCTTTTTTTTTTTTTTTTTCCTTTTTTATTTCTTTTTTTTTTCGTTTTTTTTTATTTCTGTGACAGTTTGGACCAAATAGGTTCGATGAAGTTTAAGAGACAGAGACTTAGTTGGCTAAGACGGTTAGGACAGAAAACAGATCTGCAGGAAACACAGGAGACAGAGCTCTCCAGGAGAGAGAGAGAGAGAGAGAGAGAGAGAGAGAGAGAGAGAGAGAGAGAGAGAAGAGAGAGGAGAGAGAGGGAAGGAGACAGAGAAAGAAGAGAGACATGAGAGAGAGAGAGAGGAGAGAGACAGAGAGAGACAGACAGAGACAGACAGAACAGACAGAGAGAGAGAGAGAGAGAGAGAGAGAGAGAGAGGAGAGAGGAGACAGACAGAGAGAGACAAACAGACAGACATGAGTGAAAAAGAAATGCCGCCTTTTCTCTCCTCTCCAGGTCCCTCCTGTTCCCGCCACTGTCTGCCCTGGCCACGTCAAGTCAATCCCCATCCACACTGACGCACTGCCGACTTCCAGTCTGAAGACAGCGGCATGCACGACTCCCAAGTCGCCGGCGCTTTTCGCCAGGGACAGCAGAGAGTCTGCCGCTGCCACTCCATCCATTGACTGGTGGGAGGAAGGGGGGCGTGCTGGACACTGGCACGGCGTGGCAGTGGAACAGGTGTCAAGAACGATGGTGAGTAGGGTTTTTTTTTTGTGGACCTTTGGACAGGAACTGGTAAAGGGCAGAGACCGTGATGACTCGTGTTTGACACGACATCTTAGGGAAAGGTAGGGAATCTGAAGGACGGGAAAGAGCGAGGGAGGAATCAGAGGAAGAAGAGAGCAAAAACTGAAAAAAAAAAAAAATAAAAAAAGGGAGGAGGAGTTAAGGGGAGGAGAAGTGGTGGTGGCAGTAATAGTAGCAGCAAACACCAGTGGTACCAGAAAGAAGAGGAATGAAGAAGAACAAGAAGAAGAAGAAGAAAGAAGAAGAAGAGAAAGAAGAAAAGGAGAAGGGAGGGAAACGATGAGAACGAGATGTTGACGATGATGAAGGAGAAAAAGCAGCACAGGAGGAGGAGGAGGAGGAGGAGGAGGAAGAAGAAGAAGAAGAAGAAGAAGAAGAAGAAGAAGAAATTCAAAAGTCAAAAACAAGAAAAAACAACAAGGAAAAGACTAGAGAGAAGATACAGAAAAAAGCACTGAAACGAAGAAAGAAGTTGTAGAAGAGTGGAAAAGAAGTACAAGAACAGGGTGTCAATAAGAAGAAAGAAGGAAGCACATCACAGAAAAAAAACCCGATAACGAATGAAAATGACCTTCATTTGTCCCCTAACACTGTCTCCCTTTCCGTGCACCGGGAAATAAACCTAACAACCAATCATCTTTCTGTCTGATGCACGGACATGGCTCTAGAGACCACCAAGAACGCTCCAATAAGAACGGTGACTTAGTTCAGCGTTGTAAGCCATTTCTTTTGTAGTCCTATCCTTCCTCCTGCCTTTGATTAGTTAAACGTGAAGAAAAAGGCTACTTGGTCTGAGATATAACGTGGACTCTGAATCAGGTGAGTATTATCATAAACATGTTTCTCCAACGTTTGGTAGTACTGAAAGTGAAGAGCTGTGTACCAGAGACTGAAAAGAACGCACAGCAGTCTTTAACTTTGTGTGTGTGTGTGTGTGTGTGTGTGTGTGTGTGTGTGTGTGTGTGTGTGTGTGTGTGTGTGTGTGTGATCTTCAGTGTCACTCCAGTATCCATACTACTCCCACACCGCTCATTCTGGACCCCTGTGCACAGCCACACCCCGCCTTGTCCATCTGCAGCCCCCCCCAGCACCGGCAATCCACAGGGACAGTCAGTAGACACTGCCCTGTTGCTGAGTCACTTCCATGGTGTTCAGTGGCGCCTGTTCTGATCCAACATACACGCAGGACACCACCTACACTGCACCAAACCACCTCCTGACGACAATAATCGCATAGTTGCGGAACCAAGCTTGAGTGAGTGATGTCTCGCGGAGGGCGCCACCATGTCTGTTCAACGACAGTCCTCATGTTCTCGCCGATACTGGCCACCTCGACTCCAACTCCCTGACGCGCAGGTAAAACTAAAAATGAGGTTACCCTGACAGCAGGGCATGCTGAAGACCCAAAACATCTGAGACATTTTCTTTCGTTTTGTTTTCACGCTGTTTGATGGAGATGAGGAGAATGAAAGGAGAATGAAAATGACTCTCCGCAATTTGACGTTGGTCTGAGACAGCATAACAGAACTGTACGCTGCCTTCCATAACAAATCCCGCAGGTCCAACAGGCACGAGATATACAGGCACCTGCAGTATTGGTCGGGAAATTTCAGCAACGCTCTCTGAGAAGCATGCATTGTGTGGACGAAACTCGTACTGTGTGGCTCCAGTCTTCCCAGCTGAGCCTACAGCAAACTCAGCTCCAGGCAGGAGCCAGTCATGGGATAAAAAACACACCACACACAAATGTGAATGGGCTTTGATTAGAATTGAACCATCAACTCCTGATCTGCAATCTGAGACACTCACAACTGCGACATGGCAGCTGGAGGTGTTCTGTGACTTGTTCGTCACAACATACTCCAGTGTGACATTCTGGCGGCAGCAGCAGTCCTTGAAAGCGCCTGGCGAGAATACAGTTCCACTGCTGTTCCTCGTCTTCCTACATGTCACTTGCTTTACTTCGTGGATTTTTTTTTTTCGGAAATCTGCCAGGGACAACTGTGCGGCCTGATCGCTGTGTGGATGAGGGTGGGCAGGGGGCAGGGGGCAGGGAATAGGAAAGATGGCCGGGGGTGAAAGGGAAAGCAGGGGAGAGGAGGAAGACAGCGCTGTGCTGGTTACCGGAGAGCTGTCGAGAGGAGAATCCCACACACGTCGCTGATTTCAGTCTGCATATTTGTTGGTCTTCTCCTTCCTTAGGGTTTCGGTGAATTACACAACAGGCAAACTAATTTCACGCTTAATTAATTAGTCTCATGCATGTAAAAGAGCGGGGACGGAATTATGAAGAAAGTTTCAAAAAAAAGAACAAACAAACTTAAAAAATGAAAAAGGTCCGTAATTATGCATCAAGTAATCTCTGCATCAATGGGAACGGTAATACGTTGTGAGGTCTTATTTCAAGAGCGTGATCAGGGTAGGAGGGGGGTAGGAGGAGGAGGTAGAGGGAGAGGTAGGAGGAAAAGGATGCAGGGGGGTGGAAAGTAGGTAGACGAACGTGCCAGACAGATTTGCTTCGTAGTTTTTTTTTTTTTTTTTTTGGTTTCCTTCTCACGCCACCCCCCATCTTAACCACACTTCACCATCTTCTTCATCCCAGTTCTCTGTCTCCACCTGTCTCCTCTTTTTAACACTCCCCTCCCTACCCTCTCTTTTCTCACTCACCTTCCCTCCAACTCTTTTTTTCCCCCTAAGTGGCAGGCCCTGTCTGTAACCTTCTGGAGTACTTTTCAAACTTCCTCGGGAAACATGTTCCCTATTTCTCACAGTCTTCGACACCCTGCATATCTCCCAGCATGCCCTCTGCTCCACGCTTTACCCAAGAAATCGATGGGAAGGGATGTGCGGTGCATAAAAAAGTGCCTTTCCCAGTGACATAGGGGGACCTGGACTTGCTGCTGCATTGCTGTGCACGGAATGGAATCAGAGTCCGAGAGCACTGAGCTGGTCTTTGCTGTATTCCTGCACAGACAACTGTGCTGCCTGATCTCCGCGTGGATGGGGGTGGTAAGGGGTACGGGACAGAGATAGGAGAGATGGGTGTGGGTGGCAGGGACAATAGGGGGAGAGGGGGGACAGCGCTGCGCTCGTTACCAGGAAGCAGTCGACGGGAGAATCCCACACACGTCGCTGACTTAAGTAAGCGTATTTGTCGCGTGTTCTCCTTTCTTCCTCAGGGCCTCGATGAGACAGGCGGCAAGCAACAGAATTTCATGCTCAGTTAATTAGTCTCACGCATGAAAAAGAGTGGAGACAGAAATAAAAGAAACAAAAAAGCTTCAAGGAAAAAAAACAAAGCTGAACCAGTCCCTAAATATGCATCAAGCAATTTCTGCAACAAACAGAAAGGTAACACGCTGTGAGGTCTATTTCAAGAGCATGCTCAGGGTGGGAGGGGACGGGAGGGGAGGGAGAGGTGTAAGGAAAGAGGAAAGACAAACATGCCAGACTGATTCGCTTTGTAGATTTTTTTGTTCGTTTTGTGTCCTTCTCAGTCTGCCTCATCATGCCCATATTCCCACCGTTTTTCTTATCCCATTTCTCTGTCTCCACCTGTCTCCTCTTCTTAAACACGCCATCCCTCCACCCTCTCTCCTCACCCACCTTCCCTCCAGCTCTTTTTTTTTCCACCTAAGTGGCAGGCCCTGTCTGTAACCTTCGGACGTACTTTTCAAACTTCCTCGGGAAACAGGTTCACAATCTTCAACGCCCTGCAAATCTCCCAGCACGCCCTCTCCTTCACGCTTGACCAAGAAATTGATGGGAAGGGATGTGCGGTGCATGAGAAAAAAGTACATTTCCATGTGACCCAGTGGGACCTGGAATCGCCAGTGCTTTGCTGTCCACTGACTGGTATCAAGAGTCCGTGAAGACTGAGGTGCTCTCGGCTTGTATCCCGCAGCGCCTCTGGCAGGGCTGTAATTGGTTCGGGTGGTGGGAGAGGTGACAGTGTCCGGAATATACGAGAATGGAGAAGGGAGATAAAACACCTCACTTTTTCTTTTCCTACCTTCTCTCTTTCACTCTCTTCGTGTGCTTGTAACGCCAACAGTTTTTCACTCTGATTTCAAATCAGAACACTACATCAAAAATGACACATACATCAGAGAAGATTTTGCACTTTAGAGTTAATACGTGCACGAAAATTAATGAAGGAGGAGAATGTTAAAGAACTGTTACACGAACCGAAATTGAAAATGACAGGGGAAAAAAAAAAAAACACACCAGAGAGTAAGAGCAGCAGTGGTGTGCTGAGAAGAACTTTCACGTGTCCATGTTTACCTAATCCTCTATTGTCCTTCACAAGGCACCGGATGTGTCCAACAGCCAATCACACTTCAGCTGGCGCACTGGAACACGGCTCCTGGGCAGAGAGTGGCAGTGATGACACTGCAGTGGGCTGCACACTGACAAGCCACTTCACATGTACACCATCTCCACACCCGATTACCCGCCAAGGCAGGTGCTTCGGAAACGTGGGGGGAAGAACAGAAAATGTGTCCCTGGAGTGACGGAGAGGAAGAAAATGACCGTGGTTAACAGGGATGTCTGACGCTGGTAGGGGAGCAGCAAGAAGGGTATGAAAGAAGATGGGTGGGAACGAGATAGAAGAAGGTGGAATGGGAATGAGACAGAAGGCGGATGGGAATGAGACACAAGGTGTGAATGGGAATGAGACAGAAAAAGGTGGGTGGGAATGAGATAGAAGGTGGGCGGGAATGAGACAGAAAAAAGTGGGTGGGATATATAGAGAGAGAGAGTGGAGAGAGCGTCGGTGGGGGGAGAGAGAGAGAGAGAGAGAGAGAGAGAGAGAGACAGAGACAGAGACAGAGAGAAAGGGTAGGAGAAAAGTATTAGCTTTTCGCCCTCCCCATTCTCCACCTTGCTTCTCTTCATCTCTCACCATGCTTTCTCCTTCCACGCCGAGTCCAATCACCGCGCGCGATAACGCCTCGGCACATCGCAAGGCACATGACTCACACCTTCCTCTGTTTCGCCCGGCCGGGAATGCAGTCTCCATGCACCACACGTTCCCCGTCCATCCATTTATTGGTCAGGGGCGTGGGACAGGCCGACTGTCAGCCGTGATGCAGAGTTGGAGGGACAATAACGTCGGTGAGAAATAAGAAACATTTTCTTTCTTTCTCTCTCTCTCTTTTTTTTTTTTTTTGGGGGGGGGGGGGGGGGGGGGGGGGGAGGGGGGGGAGTTGAATGATGTGGAAGTTAGAAGAGACAAAGTGTTGAGTATTACTGAGAGAGCGGAGAGAGAGATGGAGAGAGGAGGGGAGAGAGAGAGAGAGGGGGAGAGAGAGAGAGGGAGAAGAGAGAGAGAGAGAGAGAGGGAGGAGTTTGGGGGGAGAGAGGAGAGAGAGGAGATGAGAGGAGAGAGGAGACGGGGAGAGAGGAGAGGGAGGAGAGAGAGAGGAGGAGAGAGGAACAGAGAAGAAGAGAGAGGTGAGAGAGATAGAGAGGGGGAGGGAGGCGGAGGAGAGGAGAGGAGCGAGGGAGAGGTAGTGAGGGAGAAGAGAGGAGAGGAAGGACGGAGCAGAGAAGCGGGGGGAAGAGAAAGAGAGGGCAAGAGGAGGAGGCGCGGAGAGAGAGAGAAAGAGGAGAGAGTAGGAGACGGACGAGGGAAAGAGAAGAGGGGAGAGGGGAAGAGGACAGAGAGAGAAGAGGTCAGAGAGCAGAGGTGAGAGAGGCACGAGAGAGAGAGGAGAGAGAGGAGGAGGGTGGAGAGAGCGAGGAGGGGAGGCGAGAGAGAGAAGGGGGAGGGGAGAACAAGAGGGAGGAGAGAGAGGAAGAGCAGAGAAAGAAGGAGAGAAGGAGACCAGAGGCAGGCAGAGAGAGAGAAGAGCGAGAGAGAGAGAGAGAGGAGAGAGGACGGAGAGAGGGAGAGAGGGAGAGGAGGGTAGGAGAGAGGAGAGGAGGCGGAGAGAGGAAAGAGAGAAAGGCGGGTGAGCGGAGAGACGGGAGATTTTTGGAAGAGGGGGTGGCAAGACAAAAATCATAAGGAGAAAACAACAAGAAAAAAATGGGTTGGCCAAGGTTTGGGTTGTGTTGGGTGGCAAAGGAGGAGGGCGGTTTGGAAAAGGGGCGGGTTGGCAGAAGACGAAACAAATGGGGGTTTGTTGGTGGGGGTTGGTGGGTTGGGGGGGTGTGGGTTTGGCATGGTGGGTGTGGCAAAAAAATTGGCAAACAATTGGTTCTGGCATGGGGCAAAAAAGAAAAAGCAAGCGGTGAAAATGGGTTGGCAAAAAAAAAAAAAAGGTGGTGCCGGTGTGGCAAAATAAAAAGGAGGTGTTTGGGTTTGGGCAAAGGACAAAAAAAGCAAAAAAAAAGGCCGGAGGAGACGAGGGAGAGATGACGTGTTGAGAGACTGAGAGAGGGAGGAGGGAGAGGGAGGGGGGGGGTTGGGTGCTGGTGCACACCAAACCAATGGTCTTTTGGTCGCGGTGGGGTGGAGGGGGGACGAGGGTGGAGGGAACGAGAGCGGAGAGAGGTGAGGAGGGAGCGGGAGGAGTGGAGGGAGGACGAGAGACGGGAGAGAGGGAGGGGCGGGTGTGCGAAGAACAGAAAGCAGGTGGCAAGAGGAAGAAAAAAATCGGCAAAAAAAAAAAGAAGAAAAGAGGGTCCAAAAGCAATGGTGGTTGGAAAAAAAAAAAAAAAAGCAAAGACAAACAAAACAAAAAAAGAAAATCTTACGGGGTTGGCAACCAACATATTAGCGGTGGGTTGTGGCAAAGGCAAGAAAAGTACGTGTAAGAGACTGTAAAACAGGAGAGACAAAAAGACATAAGCATCCCTCTCTTTCCTACGTACGGAGCCACGGCGTTCTGTGTGAGGGTTGAAAAAACAAAAGAGAGAGGAGGAGATGGGAGGATGCAGGAGAGAGAGAGACGGAGCGAGAAGGAGAGAGAGACGAGGCGGGGGAGACGAGTGAGCATAGAGAGAGAGAGAGAGAGGATGAGAACAGAAGCATGGAACAAATGAAGTCAGTGAGGATTTTAAAAGTGAAATGATGGAAAACAGAAGGTACAAGACTAGCAAATAACAAAGCAGCCAATTGCAACAAGGGGAAAAAATGAGGAAGACAAGCCAGCAAGACAAGTAGTCATAAAGAATCCCAAACAAAGTCATATTTCCCTCCCCTGGTTTTTATTATTTTCCTTCTTTCTCCCCCACGCCGGATAGAATCCTAAAAAGCTCATAAACCACTGAACAGTGCTGTGTCTCCTCCAGTGGGTTGTCTGTTAAGGACCTAACATTGACGGCTCCCTGTGAGCAGTGGTGTCGACACTGTGCCAGGACGGGCAGTGTGGGGGAAAGGCCGGATGGGGGCATCGTGACAGGAATGGTACTGAGAAAAGACACAAGATGAGACAAAGCATAAGAGTTTTAAAAAAAGAAAAAGAAAGAAAGAAAAGAAAAAAAAAGATGCCACAGAAGCACCATCAGCGTGGAAGAAGAAACGACACACACACACACACACACACACACACACACACACACACACACACACGCGCGCAACACACGCACAAACACACCGCGTGCGCCTTGCGGTGCGCACACACACACACACACATGTACACAAGAATAGTAAGAAATAAAGAAAAAAAACGAAAAAAAGAAAACAAAAACAACAAATCAAGAAGAAAAACACCTGTTGAAATGCATTTTCTGGCTTAGAGCTGAAATACACGTGTGTTCCTGCTTGCTTCCTCTTACAAAATAGTAATAACGCTTTCCCCCCCAAGACTTGAAAATCTGTCGTATTTCAATCAGGTTTTCTTCTTGCTGTTCTCATTCTTAAAGATGTCCGTTGTGCGTTTCTAGTTTGTTAATAGCACATATATCTTTTCTCGACGCGCGCGCTGGAAGAGAGAGAGAGAGAGAGAGAGAGAGAGAGGACGGAGAGAGACCGAGAGAGGAGAGAGAGAGAGGAGAGAGAGAGAGAGAGAGAGAGATTGTGTGTGTGTGAGAGGAGAGAGCGATGAGAGAGTGGGAGAGAGGCGAGGAGAGCCGACATGAGAGAGAGAGAGAGACGGAGAGAGGAGAGAGAGAGCAGAGAGAGAGAGAGAGAGGGATCCAGAAGAGACAGAAGATTGTGTGTGTGTGGGGGGGTGTGGTGTGTGTGTGTGTTTGTGAGAGGAGAGGGAGAGGAGAGAGTGGAGAGAGTGCCGAGAGGAGAAGAGGGAGAGAGAGAGGGGAGGAGAGGGAGAGACAGAGAGGGAGACGCTAGAGGAGAGAGATTGAGGAGTGGCCCCCGATGGGTGGTGAGGAGGAGAGAAGGAGAGAGACCGAAGATGAGAGAAGAGGAAGAGAGCTTTGGAAATGGGAGCGAGAGAGAGAAATACCGACACAGAGACAGAGGACAGCGAAAGAGAGTATGTGTAGGGAGAAGAGAGAGACAGAAAAAGGAAAACCGACGCCTTTTACGTCCCGTGCAGGACCCCTTCCATTCCGTCACCGTCTCCCCTTCCACGCGGGGCCAATCACCATCTGCCCCCAACGCGCTACGGGAGGCCACTCTGCCGATCGCCACTTGAAACGACTCCAGCTCGCCCCTGCCTCGCCTGGCAAAGCCGCTGTCATGCTCTGCACGTGCTCCCCCATCGATTTATCGGTTACAGCGTGGAGAAAGGGGGGCGTGCTGGGGAGACGGGCACATACCGTCGAAGACTGTTCAGAACGATGGGTGTTTTTTGGTGGAACTTTGGGGGAAAGAGCCTGTAAAGGTTAGGGACCGTGACTTGCCTTTGGAGCGAAATGTCAGCCGAAGGAAAAGAGGCTGACATGAGGGGGGGGGGGGGGGGGGGGGGGGGGGGGGGGGGGGAGAGAGAGAGAGGAGAGAGAGGAGAGAGAGAAGAAGAAGAAGAAGAAAGAGAGGAGAGATGCAGAGAGGAAGGTAGAGGGAGGGAAAAACAGAAAAAAGTGGAATCGAAGAAGAAAAAGGAAGAAGAGAAGAAGAAGAAGAAGAAGAAGAAGAAGAAGAAAGAAGAAGAAGAAGAAGAAGAAGAAACGAGTCATGAGAAGAAGAAGAAGAGAGAAGAAGAAGAAGAAAGAAAAGGATGATGATGATGATGATGATGATGATGATGATGAAGAAATAAACTAGACGCAAAAAGCAGAATGAAACAGATCAGAAGAGTACGACGATGGAGGAAAAGAAAAAAAAAGAAGTAAGATCCTCATCTTCCCTCATCCCCTGCTGTTGTCTCCCTTTCTGTGCAACGGAAAACAAACCAATCAACCAATCACCGATCTGTCTGACGCATTTCCGGACACAGCTCAAGAGATGGTATAATGCACAGAAAAAAAAAAAAAAAAAGTTACTGAGTTGGGAGAGTATTTCTGTGCTTTCTGTGCGGCCCATTTCTGCTGGCGTGTGTGTCGGCAGCAGAAGTGTGAAAATGATTGCGTGCTGGAAAAGTCACGGGAGATTCTTATAAAGAAGCACATAAGCATGTCTCTGTCAAGTCTGGGAAGCGAGGGTGTGCAAGTCATACACATGTCTCAAAGCTAGGAAAGAATGGAATGTATACAGATATAGACAGGCAGACTGGCAAAAGGAGAGATAACGCGTTCTGTGTTTCTGTCTGTATGTGTGTCAATGCGTTCTGTCTGGTGTGTGTGTGTGTGTGTGTGTGTGTGTTCTTCTTCTTCTTCTTCAATTTAACGTCTTTTCACTAAGAGTGATATTAGACGTGTGTGTGTGTGTGTGGTGTGTGTGTGTGTGTGTGTGTGTGTGAGTGTGGTTTCTCTTGCTATTCATACAAACCTACAATTTTCATTTGATCCGCTTCAAATTTGTCACGGTGACGAATCAGATAACTGTTCAGATCAAAAACTTATCAGTTTTGTGCTAGACAGGCGCGTAAGCATATATTTTTCTATGCAACAAAATGCGACTATATCAGTATGGTGAAACGGAGCAACGCTAGGATTAAAAGGGTCTAAAGAGGGTGACAGGTGGGGAGGTGGTAGTTTGGCAAACACAAAGGGAAGGGAGAGACGGGGAAGGTGAGGGGGAACAGGGGGAACGGGGGGGGAACGGGGGGAGGGGGGAGCGCAGTAAGGGGCCGAGGGGCTGTAGATCAGGAGTGGGAAGACAGGAGGGGAGGAGGGGGGTGGGGGGGTAGACAGCTAGCACAGTATAACGTGTTAGTTGCAACGTATTGCTCTGTGTGAAATTTGCTGTTGTTCTCCTCTGTGTGAAATTTGCTCTTGTTCTCCTCTGTGTGAAATTTGCTGTGTGTTCTCCTCTGTGTGAAATTTACTGTTGTTCTCCTGTGTGTGAAATTTGCTGTTGTGCTCCTCTGTGTGAAATTTGCTGTTGTTCTTCTCTGTGTGAAATGTGTTGTTGTGCTCCTCTGTGTGAAATTTGCTGTTGTGCTCCTCTGTGTGAAATTTGCTGTTGTGCTCCTCTGTGTGAAATTTGCTCTTGTTCTCCTCTGTGTGAAATTTGCTGTTGTTCTCCTCTGTGTGAAATTTGCTGTTGTTCTCCTCTGTGTGAAATTTGCTGTTGTTCTCTGGTGTGAAATTTGCTGTTGTTCTCCTCTGTGTGAAATTTGCTCTTGTTTTCCTCTGTGTGAAATTTGCTGTTGTTCTCCTCTGTGTAAAAATTTGCTGTTGTTTCTCCTCTGTGTGAAATTTGGTGTTGTGCTCCTCTGTGTGAAATTTGCTGTTGTGCTCCTCTGTGTGAAATTTGCTGTTGTGCTCCTCTGTGTGAAATTTGCTGTTGTTCTCCTCTGGAAGAGCTCATGACCAAGCTGTGGCACTACCCACTGAAAAGGGAAATTCAGCCGGCGTGCATTTCAACCTCCACACCCCTCCCCCGATTCCCCCATCCATTAACGTGGCCATGTCTTCAGAATGACGACCAGGCACCGTTCCTTCACCGCCGCCACTGGTTCTGTTCAGCGCGCTCAATGCACGACTGCCGCATGAGGTAGTCCGGTGTGTCGTCACATCTGAAAGACCAGCACCCTGACCATCACTTCAGGACTCGGGTTTCCTGGCCTTTCTAAACGAGACGGTTGTTACCCCGCAGGTGAAAGACAGGAAAAGACAAATTGCCTGGTTTCAAGTCGGGGGGGGGGGGGGGGGGGGGGGGGGGGGGGGGGGGGGGGGGAGGGAAGCCATTTCTGTACACCACACATCTTCACCCTTTGACATCTTCTGGTCCACGTAGGAAAGGTGGCCAAAGTAGGAAAGGTGGCGTGCTAGAAAACTAGACTGACAGGGTGACTTCGAGTTTGAAGAATAATAAGTATGTTTTCACTGATATTTCGTGTGTGTGTGTGTGTGTGTGTGTGTGGTGTGTGTGTGTGTGTGCGCGCGCGCGCGCGCGCGTGTGTGTGTTTGTGTGTGTGTGTGAGAGAGAGAGAGAAGAGAGAGAGAGAGAGAGAGAGAGAGAGAGAGAGAGGGTGTGTGTGTGTGTGTGTGTGTGTGTGTGTGTGTGTGTGTGTGTGTGGGTGGTGTGGTGGGGGGGGGGGGGGGGGGGGGGAGGGAGGAAGGAGGAGCATAAGGCTCAAAAGTTGTGGACCAAGTTTTCAGTTTAAACGAAAGAATACTAAGCGGTTAGAAGGTCCTGATCAAAAACGATCATCAAGAAGGAAAAGAGGGAAAACGACAAAGATCAGAAAGAAAAAAAAAAAAAAAAAGAAAAAAAAGCACAGTAGAGGAAGAGGAGGCTAAGTGAAGAGAAGAGCAAGTGAAGGAGGTGTCCAACAACAAAATAAACAGCGGTGGGGTGGGATAAACAGCCAGATACAGTCACATTACACACTCCAACGCGAATTTCTAGTCTGCACTTGTACATCGTCCCCTCAAAGACGACCAGTCGAATCCTAGAGCACGCACAAACTTCATCACCTCTTCCACCCCTACTGTATGTCTCTGCCTGCCTGCCTGCCTGCCCGTTTCTCTCTCTCTCTCTCTCTCTCTCTCTCTCTCTCTCTCTCTCTCTCTCTCTCTCTCTCTCTCTGTGCAACGATTTTAACATGAAAGCAGGGGAAAAAAAACACAAAAAAAACAACACACACTTGAAGAAGGCAGACTACACGCAACACGTCTTTATCCGCTCTTAGCTCGAGCCATTGTCTCCCCCTCCATGCATCGGAAGTGTGTCTAACAGCCAATTATTGTGCAGCTGATGCACTGTGGGATGTCACTCCTGGGGGC
>JADBJO010001096.1:354924-357424 GCA_016801955.1 Conus betulinus
GAGAAAAAAAAAACCAACAAAACAACAACAACAACAAACAAAACACCGCCAGAATTACTGAGCCGACAAATGAAGAGAATATAACTTACATAAGATACCCAACGCGTTTGGACATATCAAGTCTTCTTCAAGTACGACAATTAAGATTCAAAACAAGGAAAACACAGGACAAACAGACACATGGATCTTCGATCTGGGGAGCAAAAGAAGAGATTCAGGAACGTCTGTTGGTCCTTTGTTTTCATTGTTTTGAATGTTATTTGTCCCGCCTTCTTCAACTGTCTCATCTTTGTTGTTGCTTCATTTATCCATCAACTTCAAATCATGCGTAGCGTGGTCTCAAAACTTAGCGGATGTGGTGTAGCGTATGTGGACTGGTCCGCACGCAGTGACGCCTCCTTGATGAAACTGAAACTGAAACTGTCCTGCCTGAAGAAGACTAGAGATATGTCAAAACGCTGTGAGTTTGTTTTGCAATTTGGTCTGTTCCTTCCTATGGCAGCCCAGTAATGTTTTCTTTGGACTATGGATATAAGTTGTTTATCGCCATGATTTCTGATGAACCTCTTCCAACAGAACCTTCCTTGTCTGCACGTGATTTCCTTCACCCTTCCTTCACAGTTCCGTTGGACTGCAGAGCTGTAGGGTGTTAAATATAAAGGCAGCTTTCCAATCCCGCCCGGCTCTTCAGGTCAGTTGAGCTCCGTGTTGATATTGCGGATATCGTTAAAGTTTTAAGCCCTCTTTCCATCACAGATATTTGTTTATAATCATTATTTCATTAAAAGAAGAAATAAATAAAACAAGAAGAAGCAGAAGAAGAGAAGAGAAGAAGAAGAAGAAGAGAAGAAGAAGAAGAAGAAGAAGAAGAAGAAGAAGAAGAGAAGAAGAGAGAAGAGAAGGAGGAGGAGGAGGAGGAGGAGGAGGAGGAGGAGGAGAAACCCCCAAACTCACGTTCCACCTTCATTTGCATTTTCACAATTTCAGTATCCCATACAACATGAACAATATGATGAACGATTTGACTATAGACAAGTGACCCATGCATCTGTGTCACTACATGAACAGTGTGATGAACGATTTGACTATAGTCAAGTGACCCATGCATCTGTGTCACTACATGAACAGTGTGATGAACGATTTGACTATAGTCAAGTGACCCATGCATCTGTGTCACTACATGAACAATGTGATGAACGTTCTGACTATAGTCAAGTGACCCATACATCTGTGTCACTACATGAACAATGTGATGAACGTTCTGACTATAGACAAGTGACCCATACATCTGTGTCACTACATGAACAATGTGATGAACATTCTGAGTATAGACAAGTGACCCATACATCTGTGTCACTACCTGAACAATATGATGAACGATCTGACTATACACAAGTGACTCATACATCTGTGTCACTACAAAGTATTCCAAAGTCTCGGCAGAAAGGACGGCGAGTAATCATTGGGAAACAGACAGCAAGCCTCTTCTTGATTCTGAGGAGGAAGGTTCGATTCCCCGGTTTAACATTTCTCTATATCATCTTATTTCATGTTCTTTACTTCTATTTTTCTTTGGTTGTTTCCTTTCTTTCTTCTTCGTTCTTTTTTTTTTTCTTCTTCTTTGGGTGTGGGGTGTGGGTGTGTATTAATGCGGCTTCCTTCAAGATCCAAGGCAGTTTGTACTGTGGTTTGGTGAGTCAGCTTCCTGTTTGACGTGCACAGCATGAGTTTGATTATCCATTTACTGATTTATTCATTTATCATTATTATTATCATGTATTATGATTATTATCATTATTGTTATTATTATTGTTGTTGTCGTCATTATTTCAGCCTTAAACCATTGGCACACCGTTAACCAGCATCGTTTCATGTCAAACATTCCATCTGCTGGCCTTCGTCAGGGCGAGGGAAAAAGGCGAGTCAAACAGAAGGCTTTCCTCTCGTCTCCCTATCAGATTCACCGTTTTCGCCACAAGGACAGCCTCAGCGGGGGAAACAAGCCAATTCGCCTAACGATGTGTACTCCTTCTCCACAGTTACATTTTTTCCTTTTTTTTTTTTTAACTTTCCTTCTGTCCTTCTTCTTTTACTTCTGGTGTCATCCTTGCATCCACCCCCCCCCTCCCCAGCGCTGTTTGTGTCAAGGATGGTTTGACTGGAATGTTCGTACCCACGAGGGAAGGAGAAGCGAAGTTTCAACCTGTAAATGTATTCAAACATGGAAACATCTTAGCGACAATGTTCAGCTACATCATTGTGCAGTCATGTTATTACGGTAGTCTTTTTTTTGTTTGTTTGTTTTGTTCGTCGTGTGTTTTTTCTTTCCTTTCTATCTTCCTTCCTCTTTTCCGTTCTTTTCTTTCTCTCTCTCTCTCTCTTTGTTTGTCACAAACAGAATGAAAGTGTCATTGCGCTAAACATTAACATATAAATGAACTCAACGCTCTGTATCACACGCAATATTTTACAGGCAATAAGAGAATATTCATCTGTAATG
>JADBJO010001096.1:359924-367424 GCA_016801955.1 Conus betulinus
GTAACCGCTACAACGGTACACTAAAATCATCGGGCATCATCTGTGACCCATAATGAACATACCTACAAATTTTCAGAAAGATCAGCCGCGTACTTTCTGAGATATTTCATAAAAAAAGAAAAACCGTTTATGGGTCGTTATAGCCGTTAATAACGGCTCTAACGGTAAACTAAAACGTCGGGCATTGTCCGGAACCCACAATGACATACATACTACAAATTTTCAGAAACATCAGCGTACTTTCTGAGACATTCCATAAAAAGAAAAACAGTTACAGGCCATTACAGCCGTTAGTAACGGTTATAACGGTAAACTAAAATGTCGGCATCATCCATTGCCCATAATGAACATATCTACAAATTTTCAGAAAGATCGGTCAAGTACTTTCTGAGATATTCCATCAAGAAGAAAAACCCTTACGCTACGGGCCGTTCCAACCATTAGTAACGGCTGTAACGGTAAACTAAAACATCAGGTATCATCCGTGACCCATAATGAACATACCTACAAATTTTCAGAAAGATCGACAAAGTGCTTTCTGAGATATTCCATAAAGAAAAAAACCGTTATGAGCCGTTACAGCCGTTGGTAACAGTTATAACGGTAAACTAAAAGATCGGGCATCATCTGTAACCCACAGTGAACATACCTGCTAATTTTCACAAAGATCAGCCCAGTACTTTCTGAGATATTCCATGAAGAAGAAAACCAGTTACAGGCCGTTACAGCCGTTAGTAACGGCTATAACGGGGTAAACTAAAAATATCGGGCATCATCCGTGACCCATAATGAACATACCTGCTAATTTTCACAAAGATCGGCTGAGTACTTTCTAAGACATTCCATGAAGAAGAAAAACAGTTACAGGCCGTTACAGCCGTTAGTAAACGGCTATAACGGTAAACTAAAACATGGGCATTATTCGTGACCCATAATGACCATGCCTACGAATTTTCAGGAAGATCGGTCAAGTAATTTCTGAAATATTTCATAAAGAAGAAAAAACCCTTACAGGCTGTTACAGCCGTTAGTAACGGCTATAACGGGATAAACTAAAACATCGGGCATCATTCGTGACCTATAATGAACATACCTGCTAATTTTCACAAAGATCGGCCAAATACTTTCTCTGAATATATTCCATAAAGAAGAAAAACCGTTACAGGCTGTTACAAACATTAGTAATGGCTATAACGGTGAACTAAAATATCGTGCATCGTCCGTGACCCATAATGAACATACCTACAAATTTTCAGAAAGATCGGCCAAGTAGTTTTGTGTGGAGCGAGTGGAACACATTTGTGACCACGGATGGACAGACAGACACACAGCCAGCATTTCTTCGTTCCCCATTCTAAAGTACTTCTACTCCCTGTTCTCTCTCTCTCTCTCTCTCTCTCTCTCTCTCACACACCACACACACACACACACACACACAAACATGCATACACACACACACACACACCACACACACACACACACACACTCGCGCGCGCGCGCGCGGCTTTTTCACCAGAATGACCGGTGCGCTTTGTGTCACCTTGCGACAAATAGACGGAACCTGTCGATGATCGTCTACCGGCTCTTATTGGCTCCATTTTCCCCCCCGCCAAATCCGATTGGTTACGGGAAGAGCCGACAGCGGGGAGAAAAACCCGTCCCGGTTGGGGGAAGGGGAGAGAAGCCAATGATTGATTTTTGCTGCCTGCTTGCTCCAAGGAAGGAACGAATTTTCTATATAAGAGAGATAGAGAGAGAGAGAGAGAGAGAGAGAGAGGAGAGAGAGAGAGAGGAAGAGGAAGAGAAAGAGATAAACAGAGAGAGGGAGAGAGGGACAGAGAGGGGGTTGTAGAGAGAAAGAGAGAGAAAGAGAGTGAGGGAGGGGAGAGAAAGAGAGAAGAGAGAGAGAGAGAGAGAGAGAGAGAGAGAGAGAGAGGGAGAGAGAGAGGAGAGGGAGGGTGGAATGTAGAGAACACCATACTTACACACAAGTGCGATGCAGTGTGCATAACTACTTTACCGCTCAATACTCTCTCTCTCTCTCTCTCTCTGTGCGCGTGCGTGTGCATGTATGTGCGCGTGCGTGCATTCGTGCGTGTGTATATGCGTTTGGATGTAGCTTTGATTGTGTATGACTAGTGCACCATGAGATGGTGGTGTGTAGGGGGTGGGGTGAAGGGGAGTTGGCAGGGGAGCGCGAGTTTGTGTGTGCCGATAAGAGACTCTGAGAGAGAGAGAGAGAGAGAGAGAGAGAGAGAGAGAGAGAGAGAGAGAGAGAGGAGGGAGAGTGAGGAGAAGAGAAGAGGGAGGGAGGAGGAAGGAGAGAGAGAGAGGAAGGAAGGCAGGGAGGGAGGAAGCGAGAGGAGAGGAGAGAGAGAGAGAGAGAGAGAGAGAGAGAGAGAGAGAGAGAGAGAGAGAGAGAGAGAGAGCGATGGAAGGGGACAGAGAGAGAGAGAGAGAGAGGGGGGGGGGGGGGAGTTCGGTACTTCCTCCCTCCGTCTCTCTCTCTCTCTCTCTCTCTCCACACACACACACACACACACACACACCACTTCCAATCTCCTGCCACCCCAAGCGTGACAGCCAACACGATCCAAAATGAACTTGCCCGGGGGCAGAACATGGTGAGGCAAGCTGTCGGAACTGGTCCCAGAGAAACTCTCCTCCCCTCCCCCCCCCCCCCCCCATCAAGAGCCTCCTCCCTCTCCCCCCCCCCCACACACACCTCCCTGCTTTTGTCGCTTGTCAACCCCCTCCCCCCCCCCCCCCCCCCCCCCCCCCCCCCCCCCCCAAGACTTGAAGAAGCAGGGACCAACGGGAAAGCTCACACTCACGATGAGGAGATGCCACAGTGCTGACACGGCTTTTTTCGCTTCGTAGTGACGGGTACGGTGGAGTCTGACGTCAGACGAGAGGTGAGAAAACATGGGTTTAAACCCCGGCCTAAAGGCTGTGTGTGTCACACGCAAGTCGCCGACACTGTATTTTCTGCTGGAAGGAAGCATGCAGTACGGTATTTCGTGTTTCTTCCGTCTGACTCGGTCAGATACTTGTTGTTGTTGTTGTTGTTTGTAAGTAAGGAATAGCTTCCCTATGATATTTCGCTCGGGAACTCTCTTTTCACGGTGTGTTGTTGTAGTCTGGCGAAATACGCTTCTTGTATTTGGCATCATGAGTCACTGAACAGCGCTGCTATTCGATCTGACTCTGCCTCGCCTGACCAATCAAACGACAGAGGAGAGCTGGGGCAGGCCCGATTCCAAATTCACAACATGATAAACTGGTATCTTATTCCATCGCCACTTAACATGCGGACAGCAGTATTGGAAATGAAAAGAAACAGAAACCAAAACATCAAGAATGCGGATCTGACAGATAACTAAATCTGCGCACCAGTCGTTCAGTTCATGGTGCAGGGCGACTAATCCAACGAGCGGCATTTTGCCGTGGAATATCAACATTTCCACCTGCAATCGGCTCACTTTGTAACTAGGAATGTCATCAGTCGTGTGACAACTAGGAATGTCAGTCGTGTGTGACAACTAGGAGTGTCATCAGTCGTGTGGTGACAAGAACTAGGAAGTGTCATCAGTCGTGTGACAACTAGGAGTGTCATCAGTTGTGTGTGACAACTAGGACTGTCATCAGTCGTGTGATGTCAACCAGTCGTCAGTCGTGATGACAACTAGGAATGTCACCAGTCGTGTGATGACAACTAGGAATGTCAGTCAGTCGTGTGGAATGACAACTAGGAATGTCGTCAGTCGTGTGTGTGACAACTAGGAATGTCATCAGTCGTGTGATGACAACTAGGAATGTCATCAGTCGTGTGATGACAACTAGGAGTGTCATCAGTCGTGTGAACTAGGAATGTCAACAGTCGTGTTGTGACAAGAACTAGGGTGTCATCAGTCGTGTGACAACTAGGAATGTCCATCAGTCGTGTGACAACTAGGAATGTCATCAGTCGTGTGATGACAACTAGGAATGTCATCAGTCGTGTGTGACAACTAGGAATGTCATCAGTCGTGTGACAACTAGGAATGTCATCAGTCGTGTGACAACTAGGAATGTCATCAGTCGTGTGTGACAACTAGGAATGTATCAGTCAGTCGTGTGACAACTAGGAATGTCATCAGTCGTGTGACAACTAGGAATGTCATCAGTCGTGTGACAACTAGGAATGTCATCAGTCGTGTGACAACTAGGAATGTCATCAGTCGTGTGACAACTAGGAATGTCATCAGTCGTGTGACAACTAGGAATGTCATCAGTCGTGTGACACTAGGAAATCTAGAATGTCATCAGTCGTGTGACAACTAGGAATGTCATCAGTCGTGTGACAACTAGGAATGTCATCAGTCGTGTGTGACAACTAGGAATGTCATCAGTCGTGTGTGACAAGAACTAGGAATGTCGTCAGTCGTGTGACAACTAGGAATGTCGTCAGTCGTGTGACAAGAACTAGGAATGTCGTCAGTCGTGTGACAAGAACTAGGAATGTCGTCAGTCGTGTGACAACTAGGAACGTAGGAATAGGAATGTCATCAGTCGTGTGACAACTAGGACTGTTATCAGTCGTGTAACAACTAGGAATGTCATCAGTCGTGTGACAACTAGGAATGTCATCAGTCGTGTGACACGCCGTATCACGGAAACAGCGTGGAAATACTCCCAAATCTACACTGTGTGGTGCCCCTTTGAAATGGGCGTATCACTTCCAGAAACAGCGTTGTGTGACAACACAGACTTCAGCACGCTGGACGGTGTCTCCTGAGGTTCCCACCTGACGTGCGCTTGGCAACAAAGTTCGATTCCAGTTTGCACGTGCTCTACAACTTCACGGCGTTCTCTACTTTGATAAAAAACTAAGTTTCTAGGATTTGGCATCAGACCCCATTTACGGCGAGCGGTCACAGACAATGACTCATGTCCGTTTTTCAAAATCAAAAAGCAGACGAAACATAGTCAGGTTTGGTGTCCTGCGTATGGTGTTTCAGAACAGGCACCACCGACTCCACCGAAGTGACTCGGCAGCAGTGCAGTGTCTCCTCCGATGGGTTGCCTTTCGACCACTTGACGTAGACTGCCCCCTGTAGATTGCCGGTGCCGGGGCTGCGGCGGGCCGGGCCGGGCTGTGAAGGGGAGGGTCAGAATGAGCACAGAATTGGGACAGAAAAAAAAAAAAAATGGACAGGCCTATTTCAAAGTCTTTACACGGCGAAAGCATCGTTTGGGTCGATTTTAACCTATGAGCATTTCTCCTTGGCAACACTATCTATATAGAAGGATGAGGAAACATGCCCCAAAAAAAAAAAAAAAAACAAAACAAAACAAAAAACAAAACAAAACAAAACTAGTTGGATTTAACTGAAAATTAGTTTTTGTTCGATTGGGCAGTCCGTGGGGGCTGTATGACTGCTTCATTTGAAAAGTGGCATTTCTTTCTGTGGACATTCTACTGTGTGACATTTCTTCAACGAAGCAGTTTCCAAGCTCTGAATTCTTTGCGGCTCTTCAAAAAAAAAAAAAAAAAAAAAAAAAAAAAAAAAAATAAATGGGTGTGTTAGCTGGAAAGATTGACCTTATCAATCTTCCTTGCTGAGATTTTCACCCCGCATGTTATTTTTGCCAGTGTTTTGAGTTGGATTTTTTTTGTCATCAGCTGAACATGCAGACGCCACGAAGTATCAGTGATGAACAGAAAACGAGGTTTTAGATATACGACTTCCTGGGTTTTCCCATGTCGTGCTCTTTCGCTGCTCCTATTCTGGATGTCTGTCCCAATAATCAATATTTCTTTCCTCCCCTCCCTACTCCCAACCATCCACTACCTTACACACGCGCGCGCGCTCTTACACACACACACACACACACACAAAAACGCAACCCAAGCTGTTTAAATGATTACCGACCAGTTGCCCTCACATCTGTTGCAATGAAATGTCTTGAAAGAATTGTCCTCAGTTATGTTTTAAAAGATACTACACAGTACCAAGACCCGTTTCAGTTTCGCATACCAACAGAATTCAACACCATACAACCACATCTGATGGCAAAGAAACTCATTAACATAAATGTGGGTAACAAGCTCATTCTTTGGATAATTGATTTTCTTACACAGAGGACACAGTCTGTTCGATATCAAAGTGTTGTTTCGTCTTCCAGAGTCATTTCAACTGGCGCACCCCAGGGTACTGTTTTATCACCAGTGCTTTTTACTCTGTACACAAATGATTGTTCAGGAAGTGATTCAACTTTTTGTACATTAAATATTCAGATGACTCAGCACTTGTAGATCTTTCCAACTCTGATTCTGTTTACTTCAAGGAGGTTCAAAGATTTGTTGACTGGTGCGATCATAACTATCTTGATCTGAATGTAACAAAAACGAAAGAAATGTTGATTGATTTTAGAAAGAATCCAAAAGCTGTATTTTATCAAAGGTGCTGAAGTAGAACGTGTTGAATCATACAAATATTTAGGAACTTTTATAGATAATAAGCTGAATTTTAAATCCCATGTTGAGTATGTCCACAAAAAATGTCAAACCAGATTATATTGTCTTCGCAAGCTGCGATCATTTCATGTGAATACTGACATTCTTCGGACATTTTATTCATGCTTCTTGGAATCTGTTCTAACTTTCTCATTTATGTGTTGGTATGGTGGGTTGACTGTGTGAAGAGCAGAAATGTGCTTGAGAAAGTGGTGAACGTGGGAGGAAAAATCGTTGGTGAGAGACAAAAAAGTCTGAGTGAGCTATATAGGTGCCGTGTTAGTTGTAAAGCGAAGAAGATTACGTGTGACCAGACCCACGTCCTTGCAAATCAGTATGACCTTCTTCAGTCAGGACGAAGATATCGATCGGTTAAATGCAGAAGTGTCAGATTTAAAACAAAGTTTTATTCCCCTGTCCATTGATTTCTTGAACCGAGAAGATGTTTAATTGAAATCCAAATTCCTCTATATGAATGTATGTCATATGTGAGAAAATGGGTAATGTGGCTAAATTATTGTTTTAGATGATTAACTTTAAAGTTCATGCAACAAGGATGGACGGGAGTTGAGTAAGACAGCCAATTTGAAGGGGATGGAAAACAAAAGAGGAGGAGGAGGAGGAGGAGGAGGAGGAGAGAGGACGAGGAGGAGGAGAGAGGAGGAGGAGGAGGAGGAGGAGAAGAAGAAGAAGAAAGATGATGATAATGATGATGATGGCGATGGTGATGATGATAACGACGACGATAAAGTAGACGAAGAACAACAGGATGATGATGATGATGAAGAAGAAAGAAAAATGAAGATGATGATAATGGTGATGAATCTCTAAGAGAAGGAGGAGGAGAAGGAGGAGGAGGAAGATTATGAGAAGAAGAAGAAGAAGAGAAGAAGAGAGGAGGAGGAGGAGAAGAAGAAGAAGAAGAAGAGGAGAGGAGGAGGAGAAGAGGAGAAGAAGACGAATATGATGATGGTGGTGGTGATTGAATAGGAAGATGACAA
>JADBJO010001096.1:369924-377424 GCA_016801955.1 Conus betulinus
ATTATATACTATAAATTTTGTCACATACTGTGGATGGATTTCCTCAATGAAAGAATTCATAAAGAAAACTGGAATAAAAACGTGATAATAATAATGCAAACACAATTCAGAACATGCCGAGGGCTTTTACTATTATTATGAAAGAAACAAAAGGAGCTAAACGATACTATGAAATTTTTACTCAAGATGAGCGTAAGCCAAACTGTTGCTCTCAATGGCTACAAAAAACTTAATTCTGAAGTTCTTGGAATAAGGTATTTACCCATGTCCACAAAATTAAGAAATGTAAAATTGAAATGGCTTCAAATTAGAATTATTCATAGAATTATTGGCACAAATATTGTTTTAAATGCCATGGGCCTGACAAACACGACGAACTGCACATTCTGCAATGAAGAGAGAGATACAGTCCAACACTTTTTATGGATGTGCAATTACGTTCAAACCTTTTGGAAAGAGGTTGAACATTTATTTAACGAAAAATGCCGAAACTCGTTTACCATTAAAATCACACGCGATATTGTTATCTTTGGAGTCGACAAACACATGCAAACAGAGACAATTTTTGACTTTATTATATGGTTGCTAAATCTTATATTTACAAGTGTAAGATCGAAAAAGACGTAGGCCAAATGCTTCAGTTTTTCAGAGCCAGCTGAGCTGCAGATTCAAAATCGAACTCTATAATGCTAAAGTCAACAATGATCAAAACAGGTTTGATGCTCTATGGTACAATTACATGCCGATCATTTTTTACACAAATACTTTAAAAAAAAAATCGACAATAACACCAAAATCTCAATCTAATACGCATCTCTGTAATCCCAGTCTCCATTTCTCAAGTTTTTTTTTTTTGTTTTCGTTTTTGTTTTCATTTTCTTTTTTTCTTTTAAAAAAATTCTCATAATATTTGATTTGACATGTCTTTGAATGTGCATTTGAAGCAACATACTTTTCTATGCACTGATATATTATCCGTATGCTCTTGCTATACTGTGGAAAGTGTATATGTCAATGTGTATGATATGTATATATTTGAGAATTTAAAAAAAAAAGAAAAAAATGAGAGTGACAGACAGCATGAAAGAGTTGAGGACACACTACATCGTGATGTAGAAGGGAAAAGAGGCGAGATGAAGGCACAGTGTTCTGTTTCGTTCGATCAATGTCCGCGGGCTGACCTACACACGCTTTTTTTTCTAGGTGCTGCAATGACATCACACACACACACACACACACACACACACACACACACACACACACTCACTTACGCATCTCTCTCTCTCTCCTCCCTCTCTCTCTACCTACCTACACACACACACAACACACACACACATACATACATACACGCACAGACAGGCACGCACATCTTTCCCTCTCTCTTTATCTTCACACGCGCGTGCGCGCGCACACACACCACACACACACACACACACACACACACACACGCACGCACGCACGCACGTACACATGCACAGACAGGCAATCTCTCTCTTTTTTTCCTCTCTCTCTCTCTCTCTCTCTCTCTCTCTCTCTCACACACACACACACACACACACACACACACGTCCTGAGGCAGATGAAAATGAGGCTCGTGTTGAGGGGGATCCCTCATTCCCCACATTTTATCATTTCACAGATTTTGTAAAGCAAACAAACAAACAAAAAAAACACCTCATGAATTTGAGAGTCAAGAAACTGTTAACCTTCATCCCTTCCTCTCCAACACTCCTCTCAGTACTACCCTGCCTGCCCCCCCCCCCCCCCCCCCCCCCCCCGAGAAACACACACACACACACATCGCGCTATTCTCCATCAAATCATCCTCCCATAAACCGGCGAAACATCTGTCATTGTCGCAACGGCTGTGACTGCCCCCTCCCCTCCAAAGCATGAATAGCTACAGCAGTAGTAGTAATTGTAGGTACAGCAGCAGAAGCAGCGACATTGATGGTCCTATACATCTTTGGTTGTTGTCACAGTAGCAGATATAATTTTAGTTACAGCCGCAGCAGTACGAGTACTGGTAGTTGCAGTCCTAAGCCTGTTTAGTAGCAGCAGCAGCAGCAGCAGCAGCAGTTGTACTGGCGTAATCGTCGTCACCATCATTCTCTAAGGTAGCAGATGCAGCAGCTACAATGTTCCTATTTACTAAGGGCTTGGAATGTTGTGTCTGAGAAAGCAGGTGGTGGTGGAATTCTTATTGTTGTTCTAGATGCTGTTATTATTATTATTATAATCATTATAATTATCTTATTCATAATTAGTATCATCATTGATATTATCATCATTTTTATTACTATTATTGCTGTTTATTCTTATAATTATTGTCATAATTATCACTATTGTTATTATTGTGTGTGTGCACTTTGAGTTAGAATTAGTACTTTATCATGTTTCTGTAATATGCACTTTGGGCTCTCGCGAGGTAAAGCGCTCTATAAATATCCTTTTTACATTACGTATTATCATTCTCATAAATATGTCTTGTCATTGCCATTATTAAGAAGGCTAAATCCTCTGGAAAGGAAGCGACAAAAAAGCCCAAACTGTGATGGAATTGTTCAACGCGGTGTAACGTTGATAACCCTCCGAGCCAAGCGCCAGCCAAGGGCCCCTAAACACAAAGAACACGGCACGGGCATTATGAGCCGCTAAGAAACGAACTCCCCAAACCTAAAAAACATCCGGATAGTGGAGGCATAATACCCAGCTTAAAACACCCCACTGCCCCCTCCAAAAGCAGATGGACAATAACAATGGCAGCAGCAACAACAGCAGCAGCAGGAGCGACAACAACAGCAACAGCAGCGGCAGCAGCAGCTGCAGCAATAACGTCAACAAAAAAGAGAGAGATAGCATCAGAGTTTTCTGACGCGCATCCCTACGGACAACGTCCTTCTCTGTTGATCACTGTGACTGTTAGTGATATCGTCATCGTCATTATCATCATCATCATCATCACCATCATCATCATCACTTTCTGTCTATCTGGCCCTCGTTTATTTCTACTACTCCTTCTCCATCATCCCAATCATCAACATTGTTTCGTTCCTCCCCCTTCTGTTCCTTTTGTTTTCATCACAACGGCATCATCGTCATCAGCAGCTGCAGCAGCAGTTATCATGTAATTACTGTCACCATCAGCACTGCCAACACTGACATCATCATCATCATCATCATCATCATCATCATCAAAAATAACAACCACCTCATCATTATTATTATCATCATCATCAATATCAACAATATCAGTACCATCATGATCAACTCCAGCAGCATCAACATCGTCATCAACAACTACAGCAGCATCAGTATCATCGTCATTACCACCACCCCACCACCACCAATCATCATCACGGCAAACTACAGCAACATCAACATCGTCGACTTCAAGAACATCAATGTATCAATAACTGCATCAACATGATCATCAACAGCATCATGATCAAAAGCAACAGCAGCATCAAGATCAGCTTGATCAGCAGCTCGTCTTTTGTTACAGCACTTCTCTCTCTCTCTCTCTCTCTCTCTCTCTCTCTCTCTCTCTCTCTCTCTCTCTCTCTCTCTCTCTCTCTCCCTCCCTCTCCCTCCTCCCTTCCCTCCTTTCTCCCTCTGGGGGGGGGGGGGGGGGGGGGGGTCTTGCATTTTTCCGTTTAATTAGTTTGGTTGAACAATGTTCAGCTGTGTGTGTGTGTGTTGTGTGTGTGTGTGTGTGTGTGTGTGTGTGTGTGTGTGTGTGTGTGTGTGTGTGTGTGTGTGTGCGTGCGTGCTTGCGCGCGTGTGTATGTGTGTGCGTGTGCGTGTGTGTGTGTGTGTGTGTGTGTGTGTGTGTGTGTGCACGTGCACGTGTGTGCGTATGTGTGTGTGTGTGTGCGTGCGTGCATGTGTGTGTGTGTGTGTGTGTGTGTGTGTGTGTGTGTGTGTGTGTGTGTGTGTGTGTGTGTGCTTGCGTGCGTATGCGCGCGCGTGTCCCCCGCGCGCTTGTTACGCAGAAAATTACCCGTACCCAATCTACAAGGAGAGTACACTCCAAACGGAGCAGTCAATATCAAGTTGTCCAGAGGCAACACGCCAGAGGAGACCCCGCAAAACAGTCCCCGTCAGCTCAGTAATGTACAGGGAGTAATTCCTGCTCGGGTCCTACTTAGGCAGGACTTCACCAACAACACACTCAATAATCAGAATGTAAATACACGTAACGCCTCGCATCAAGGCAGATTCCGCTAAGACCTACGTCTGATCTTTTTCCCCCGGTCCCCCCCCCCCCCCCCCCCCCCCCCCCCCGCCCCCTCCCCTTCCTGGTGAAGTCATCCTCGCACCAATTCACTCCGGTACCCCGTGCACAGTCCTACTCAAGCTGCACCCGTCGCAGCCTCCCTGGCACCGCCTGCAGCGTTGGTCAGGCAGGCTATCTGAGCCACACTCTCATCACAGACCCCCAGACAGTCCCAGGAATGACACCTCTGAACAAGTTCCAACCCACGACCTCTCAGTCTACAACACTAACCGCTGCACCACATCTACAACAACAAAAATCAAAACGCAACAACAAAAAAGTTTCTTTTTTCTTTTCACTTAATGTGACCGACATGGGAATCGTAATATGTGCTTTAGACTGAGCTCTTAAGTTTCCAGGAACTGACTCGATCTTTGGAACCTTAAACCCTGTAGAAAAGAGAGCTCATGTTTGTCAATGTCTTGATACGGCAACCTTGACCGACTAGACGATGCCCCACACAATAACCCACCATTCTCAGTCTCATCCGCGCGTTTCTCTCTCTCTCTCTCTCTCTGTTCTTTAAGGATTAGTCTACATACCCCTCTCTGATCTTCTATAAATAGTTGGCATCATCATCGTCGAGCAGACAGGCGGACTCGGGAAACTACGCACTACTCTCCCTACCACCCCCCCCCCCCCCACACACACGCACGCACGCACGCACGTACACACACACACACACACACACACACACACACACACACACACACACACACACACACACACGAGGCCAGCATAAAAGCACAACCCTTCATTAGGTCATCGCGCGAGATGGAAATCCAATACGTGCTAAGACACGTGAGAAAGTTGTCGTCTGGAACCCCCCCCCCACCCCACCCCTTCTTCCAGTCTCTTGCCTCTACTTCCTCTTTCCTTCCACATCCCCCCTGTCCCCCCCCCCCCCCCCAGACACCCCTCCCCCCCCCCCAGTCTCTTGCCTGTACTTTCTCTCTCTCCTCCCTTCCCCCCTGCCCCCCCCCCCCCCCCCCCCCCTCCAGTCTCTTGCCTCTACTTCCTCTTTCCTTCCACATTCCCCCTGTCCCCCCTCCCCCCAGACACCCTCCCCACCCCCCACCCCCTCCCCCCCCCCCCCCCCCCCAGTCTCTTGCCTGTACTTTCTCTCTCCTCCCTTCCCCACTGCCGTCCCCCCCCCCCCCCCCCCCCCCTCCAGTCTCTTGCCTCTACTTTCTCCTTCCCCCCCCCCCCCCCCCCCCCCCTTCCAGTCTCTTCCTCTACTTTCTCCTCCCCCCACCCACCCCCCTGCCGCCCCCCCCCCCCCCCCCTTCCAGTCTCTTGCCTCTACTTTCTCTTCCTTCACCCACCCCCCTGCCGTGCCCCCCCCCCCACCCCCCTTCCAGTCTCTTGCCTCTACTTTCTCCTTCCCCACCCACCCCCCTGCCGTCCCCCCACCCCCACCCCCTTCCAGTCTCTTGCCTCTACTTTCTCCTTCCCCACCCCCCCCCCTGCCGTCCCCCCACCCCCACCCCCTTCCAGTCTCTTGCCTCTACTTTCTCCTTCCCCACCCACCCCCCTGCCGTCCCCCCACCCCCACCCCCTTCCAGTCTCTTGCCTCTACTTTCTCTCTCCTTTCCCATTCCCCCCTTCCCCCCTGCCCCCCCCCCCCCCCCCATCCCCCACCCCATCAGCAGCTGACTCTGAACAAGCAGAGGAGAGTCTCAACGCATCAGAAGACCCCGAGGCAAGGTGTCGCGCTTTGAAAACGCTACTTGTTGTTACGACGATGTTGACGACGGTTACGATATGGTGCTGACGACGACGACAATTATGACGACGACGATAACGATGAAGATGACGACGACGATGACGAAGATGATGAGGAGGGATGGTCTCGATGATGATGATGAGGGATGACGCGCTTTCGAAGCAACACATCATCAGAGACGCTTCGAGGAACTCAAGACACAGACTGACACAGATACAGACACACACAGACACACACATTTTTACCAGCGTCCACATATGAACACCCCCGCCGAAACACTTTACGTACTCGGATAAGAAACATACAAAAACAAACAAATAAACAAAAAAAAAAAAAAAAACCAAACAAAAAAAAAAACCATACTACACGCACTCACACACACCCAGACCAACACACGTATAAAAATGCAATATGCAAACCCCCCCCCCAAAAAAAAAAAAACAACTGTGTTTGTGTGTGTGTGTGTGTGTGTGTGTGTGTGCAGCAGCAGTATTATATATATGTCCAGGGCCATCCCTCAGTACAGCTCATGCTAAAACTGCAGCGCACACTGGCCTGACTGTCCGGTGGATGTGATCTTTGGTACCCCACCTTCAGGCCATAGTCAGACCTGGCGCCAAAGCGTAAAAAAACACTCTCACAATGAGACTCATTCCAGTCCATCATTCCAATCACTGTGCTACCGACAACATCGGCGGTGGTCAGAATGGGCCGTTTACGGGGGCGCAGCGCGTGTGGGAGCACACGCTCTCTTAACCTTCCCCCGTACGTCGTCAGCCTGAAGTGATCCACACTCATGATCTTCACTTGATAACTGGACACGTGTTGAAGCTGTCTCCTCCAAATTTCATGACTCTGTCAATAAACCATGGTCCTGCATCTGTACACAAAATTGTGTTTGTTGGTAAACAAAGGCCCAGTGCTTCATGGGTCTGAGCCGACCCACGACGCAACGGCAAGGGTTTATTTCTTCAGAAGACAACAAGGGTCCGTGGAGACCCACGATGTACGGCAAGGTTTATTCTTTTAGAAGACAACAAGGGTCCATCGAAGACAACAAGGGTCCATCGAGACCCACGATGTACAACAAAGGTTTATTCTTTCAGAAGACAACAAGGGTCCTGGAGACCCACGACTTACAGCGTGCAACATTTTAGGCGACGTACGGAAAAGGTTACAAACTGTATATGTCTACTGCTGCGCAATTTTTTCACTTCTCACGGGGCTCTAAAACTCGCGCGCTCGCGTCATGTCATATTTAAAACGGACGCTTAAAACGGACCGCAACCGCCTTAATTTAAAAGAGGTCGTTCACAAAGGGAAACGACACAGCTGCAAGTTGCAACTGTAGCCGCCCTCCGTGTCACAAACCTCGGTTGATCGTACTAGCAACCTGCTTCGGCTAGGGGATTTTCAGGGTCAACAGGGGGGGGGGGGGGGGGGGGGGGGGGGGAGTGGGGGAGTTGCCAGAGGGGTAGGAAAGGGGGGGGAGGTA
>JADBJO010001096.1:384924-399924 GCA_016801955.1 Conus betulinus
AGAACTCTCATAAAGGCGTAAAGTTTGATGAGTAGTGACCCCATTTTCTGCAGATCTCTAAAACAGTCTACCTTCGAATTTTCAACAAAAATGTATATCTGATGAATCCTCGTTTCACTGAAAAAAAAAGGAAACTACGAATGTATCATAACAAACTACATGAAGCTTTTATGGAATCTGTACTGATGAAGTTGCACCTACTTCCAAGCAAAGGACAAATCACACAGACGATCTTCTTTTAGGAATAATTCTCGTGCAGTGCGTCTTCTTTCACTGCAGATCTTCCATCTTTAAAGTGGACTTTCTGCAAGTTGTTCCCCCCCCCCCCCCTCCCACCCCCATCTACACTGTTCTTTTCAGAAAGCAAACCACCAGTTCCTATCTCTGATACATGTAATCTTCTGACAAGAAGGCGAAAGGAATTTCAGAGGTAGGTATTGTTAAAGGGCTCGTTCCCTCGCTCACCTAGCCTAGATAGCCCACAGTTATTGGGCCGAAAACTTGATGCGGGAGGATTAGATGTTCCTTCCAAGAGACCGCTGCAATGCATGGGGATTGGGGGAAGTGAATGAATACATGAATAACAATGGCCACCTTGCTGGGCTTACAGGCAGTCGTATGCGCATACAAAGCGCAACATTATGCTAACACACAGTGAAATCATCTGAAATCTCTCTCTCTCTCTCTCTCTCTCTCTCTCTCTCTCTCTCTCTCTCTCTCTCGCACACACACATAAACACAGAGACAGAGTAGGCGAGAGAGAGAGACAGAGAGCGTGCACGTGTGTGTGTGTGTGTGTGTGTGGTGTGTGTGTGTGTGTGTGTGTGTGTGTGTGTGTGTGTGTGTGTGTGTGCGCGCGCGCGCGCGTGTGCGTGCGTGCGCGTGTGCGTGCGTGTGCGTGCGAGCGTACGTGTGTGTGTGAGTGAGAGTGCACGCGCGCGTGTGTGTGTGCATGTGCTAGTATGTTAGTGTGTATGTGTGTATGTGTGTGTGCGCGCGCGCGCGTGCGTGCGTATGTGTGCATGTGCGTGCGTGTGCATGAGTGTGTGCGTGTGTGGTGGCGTGTGTGTGTGTGTGTGTGTGTGTGTGTGTGTGTGTGTGTGTGTGTGTGTGTGTGTGTGTGCGGAGTGAGAGAGAGAGAGAGAGAGAGAGAGAGAGAGAGAGAGAGAGAGAGAGAGATCTTTGTAGACATACGCATATACTAGGACACTGGCCAAAAAATCGAGAGAGAGCAACAGCGAGAACGAGAGACAGAGAGACCGAGACAGAGAGAGAGAGAGAGAGAGAGAGGAGAGAGAGAGAGAGAGAGAGAGAGAGAGAGAGAGAGAGAGGAGAGAGAGAGAGAGAATATGGGCACCACACTTTTATGCAGTTGAAATAATTTACACATCATTGTGTCAGTACAGCAGAATTGAAACAATTTTTTTCATCTTAAGCACAGGAAGAATAACAGTTTCTGCTTTTAAAGCAAACAGATGAGAAATGAAATGCTAACGGACTGTGACAAATTATTCCAAGCGATGAATAACACAAGAAATTGGGAAAGAGATGCTGGTTAATACGACGACACTGGTTCATCACCATCATTATCTTCATCGTCATCATCATAGTGATCGTGATCGCCATCATCATCAACGTCATCATCATCCTCGTTATTATCATCATCTTGATCGTAATCGTCATCATCATCATCAACGCCATCATCATCAACGCCATCATCATCATCATCACCATCATCATCGTCATCGTCATTATCATCTTGATCGTAATCGTCATCATCATCATCATCACCGTCATCATAATAATGATCATCACATCATCATCATCATCATCGTCATTGTCATCACACGTTGTTTTTATATTGCGTATGTCAATGATTGACTGACAGAACTTTCAGTGGTCTGAAGTAGCAATGCATTTTTCTACCAGCAAATCATATTGTAAAAAAGAAGCAGACGATAATAGATCAGTTCAGTCTCTCAGTCTGCTGGCTATATTCTTTCCGAAGGCCGCTGGAAAAAATTCCTCTCTTCCAGACAGAGAAGGTGTTAAACAAGGCAAACCTGCCAGTACAAAACACGTACATTTCACAACAAGCCAGGCAGCTAGTTTGCTTTGACCATTGACCAAAAAATGTCGATCAGTCCTATGGGGAAAAGTAAAGAGAGAGAGAGAGAGAGAGAGAGAGAGAGTGAGAGAGAGAGAGAGAGAGAGAGAGAGAGAGAGAGAGAAGGCAGACAGACAGACAGAGAGAGACAGAGAAAAAGAGAAGAAAAACAAACAAAAAGGAACAATCAGCGGCATAAAGATATGGGACTGAAACATTGTCCTCAGGCAGATAAGGAGAGAACGGTTATCTTCCATCAGAGAGAATCGAAGTGCTTTGTCCTCTTGGTGGAGGAAAGCTATACAGCTGATGAGACAGAAGCAATTTCACGGACTTAACCTTCACAGAAACCCCAAGAAATGTGAACATCAAGTCCTGTCTTTTGGACATTAATCAGTTCTACGTTGCTGTCCTCCCTCCTCACCCCTTCCCCTTTCCCCCCCTCCCCTCCCCTGAGCTTTTTGAAGGAATGAGTGGACGGGTGGGAGTGGGAATAGGGATGGGGGTGTGGGGGGATGGGGGAAGGGGGCACCCTGTGATGCACGCCACTTACATCTGTTGGACTTGGCGACGTCTCCACAGGAACTCACACCACACACACACACACACACACACACACACACACCCATGCGCGCACGCACACATATACACGCACTCATACGCACAGGCACGCACGCGCGCGCTCACATACACAGACACATGCACGCACGCACGCACACACACCACACACAAGCGCTCGCGCGCGTGCATGTACGCACGCACATACACGCACACACACACACACGCGCGCGCGCGCACACAAACGCGCGTGCGCAAACACACACACACACACACACACATATCTTCTAAACCATGTACACCTTTTCTTCCTGTCATAACAGACTCCGTGTTAAACTACGGTAGGTCTTTCTGGGAAGCTGGGGGTGGTGGTGGTGATGGTGGGGTGAGGGGGTGGGGTGGGGGGGGGACGGACGTTGGCATTGCAAAGACCACCACCCATCCCACAGTCAGACACCCTCCCACCCTCTGCACCTCTCTCCTCCCCTTCACCCTACCCCAACCTACTTCACATTTCGGTCCAGGGGACCCCGCGTTTCTTGGTGGCCTCAGGCAAACAGGACGTCAAACAACTCACCGCTTCACTACAACTCTTTTTTTTTTTTTTTTTTTTTTTTGGCTGCTGTAATATTGTCATCAACAACTATTTGTTGTCAAAGGGTTCCTTTGCTGGTGCTGGCTACATGGCGCACTCAATAACTCTGTTGACGTCTCCAGCGAAAAAAGACCAGCACCTGGCGCGTGGATTGGGAGGGAAAGGTGAAAAAGACCATTTATATGTGTGTGTGGTGTGTGTGTGTGTGTGTGTGTGTGTGTGTGTGTGTGTGTGTGTAAGTGTGTGTGTGTGTGTGTGTGTGTGTGTGTGTGTAAGTGTGTGTGTGTGTGTGTGTGTGTGTGTGTGTGTGTAAGTGTGTGTGTGTGTGTGTGTGTGTGTGTGTGTGTGTGTGTTGTGTGTGTGTGTGTGTGTGTGTGTAAGTGTGTGTGTGTGTGTGTGTGTGTGTGTGTGTGTGTGGTGTGTGTGTGTGTGTAAGTGTGTGTGTGTGTGTGTGTGTGTGTGTGTGTGTGTGTAAGTGTGTGTGTGTGTGTGTGTGTGTGTGTGTGTGTGTGTGTGTGTGTGTGTGTGTGTGTGTATGTGTAAGTGTGTGGTGTGGTGTGTGTGTGTGTGTGTGTGTGTGTGTGTGTGTGTTGTGTGTGTGTGTGTGTGTGTGTGTGTGTGTGTGAGTGTGTGTGTGTGTGTGTGTGTGTGTGTGTGTGTGTGTTGTGTGTGTGTGTGTGTGTGTGTGTGTGTGTGTGTGTGTGTGTGTGTAAGTGAGTGTGTGTGTGTGTGTGTGTGTGTGTGTGTGTGTGTGTGTGTGTGTGTGTGTGTGTGTGTGTGTGTGTGTGTGTGTGTGTGTGTGTGGTGTGTGTGTGTGTGTGTGTCGCTGTTCCAAATTACGCGTACACTTTGTCAAATTCATTTTACAGTCTGTTTTATACATGCTAATTGTTTGTCCGTTTTAGCACCTTTCTATGTGCCCCCCCCCCCCCCCCATCTTATTCTTTCCAACCCTTTTTTGCTTTTCTTCCTCTTTGATATCCCATTACTATTGCACGATCAATTTTTCCTTTTGTCATATATCATTTCATCAGTAAACAAGTGGGGTAGTCTTTACACAGAGTAACTTTTATTCAAGACTGGCACAGCCTTTTAAACTTGAATAAAGTCAGGACAAATACAAAGACGAACACAATCTAATAGTGGGGGAAAACTGTTTATTGTTTATTGTTTGCTGTTCCCTGCCCTCATTTCATTTCCAATTTTATTATTTCATCTCCTTGCACATTGTCGTCCCTGCTCTGGGTGAGGGCTACATTAATGATAATTTAAAAAAGCACATAAAAGCTTATCTCTTTTCCTTGTCAATAAAGGATTTATCTTCTCTCTCCTCTCCTTCTCCCCCCCCCACTCCCCCTCACTCACTCTCTCCCTCCCTCTCTCTCACTCCCTCGTGCTCCTCCCCCTCTCTCTCCCTTTCTTTCTCACCCTACCCCCTCTCTCTTTTCCCCCAACTCTCTGTCCTGCCCTCCCTCACTCTCCTCTCCCTACCTCCCTCTCTCCCCTCTGTCTCTACCTCCCACTCTCTACCTGCCTCCCCCCTCTCTCTCCCTCCCCTTCTCTCTCTTTCCTTTCCTCCCTCTCTCCCTCCCTCTCTCTCTCTCCCCCCCCCCCCCTCTCTCTCCCCCCTTCTCTCCATCTCACGTTAAAGGCAACTAACAGAACAGAGTCAGAGCCCAGTGCCGCTGAACCAGGAACAATAAACAACAAACAAGTACGGTAACTCTTGCTCCCACAAGAAAACAAATACACGCCCCATAACTCCAAAGGAATGCTGCGTACGACACCGAATCGCCTGGCAGATATGACAGCACAGAGCACACAGAACAAACAAGGACCCCCCCCCCCCCCCCCCCCCCCCCCCCCCCCCCCCCCCCCCCCCCCCCCCCCCCCCCCCCCCCCCCCCCCCCCCCCCCCCCCCCCCCCCATCAACAAGGAAGCTTGTCTTCATATATAAATCCTGTACCGGCCACATCCACACAGCAACAACCGGAGAAATGAACAAATATAAATTACCATTCATTCAAGACTGGCTCAGCCTTGACAGTCTTGAATACAGTCAGACAGTACACGACAAGTACACGGACGAACAGAAACAATCACAGGTAACCTCGATTGGATTGAAACGAAAGTAGATGTGAAATAAGGCAGGGAACAGTAAACAATAAGCAATCAATAGGTAGGATAACTCTTGCTCCCACAAGAAAACCACACGCCCATAACTCCAAACGAAATGCTGCTTACGACAGCGAATCGCCTGGCAGAAATGACAACACAGGGCACACAGCACAAACAAGGAAACATCCCCTCCATCCAAAAAAGGATGCTCCAAGCTTGCCCATACACCCTGTACCGCACACATCTACACAGCAACAACTGGGGGAATGAACAAATATAGAAACAGGCGATTCGGTGTCGTAGGCAGCATCCCTTTGGAGTCAGGAGCGCGTAATTGTTTTCTTTTTTCTTTTTCTGGGAGCAAGAGTTGCCTTACTTTTTTGTTGTTTGTCCACTGTTCCCGGACTCCTATCATATCTACTTTCGAACCCAGGAACAATCACGTCATTCAGCCAGTCGTGGCCACCACAACCACACAAACCTTCAGTCTTGACCCCCGCACCCACACTAACCATCAATCTTGATCCCCACAACCACACCATCTGTCTTGACCCCCACAACCAACCACACCAACCGTCTGTCTTGACCCCCAACCACACCAGCCATCTGTCTTCTTGACCCCCACAACCACACCAGCCATCTGTCTTGACCCCCACACCCACACTCCAACCATCAGTCTTGAACCCCACACCCACTCCAACCATCAGTCTTGACCACCACAACCACACCAACCCATCAGTCTTGACCCCCACAACCCACACCACCATCTGTCTTGACCCCACACCCCACTCCAACCATCAGTCTTGACCCCCACACCCACTCCAACCATCAGTCTTGACCACCACAACCACACCAAAACATCAGTCTTGACCCCCACACAACCCACTCCAACCATCAGTCTTGACCCACCACAACCACACCAACCATCCGTCTTGACCCCCACACCACCCACCACCAACCCGTCTTGACCCCCACACCCACGTCATCATCAGTCTTGACCCCCACACCCACTCCAACCATCAGTCTTGACCCCCACAACCACACCAGCCATCTGTCTTGACCCCCACACCCACCTCCAACCAACCAGTCTTGACCCCCCACCACCCACTCCAACCATCAGTCTTGACCACCACAACCACACCAACCATCAGTCTTGACCCCCACAACCACACACCAGCCATCTGTCTTGACCCCCAACACCCACTCCAACCATCAGTCTTGACCCCCCCCACACCCACTTCAACCATCAGTCTTGACCCACCACAACCACACCAACCATCAGTCTTGACCCCCACAACCACACCAGCCATCTGTCTTGACCCCCCACACCCACTCCAACCATCAGTCTTGACCCCCACACCCACTCCAACCATCAGTCTTGACCACCACAACCACACCAAAAACATCAGTCTTGACCCCCCCACACCCCCACTCCAACCATCAGTCTTGACCACCACAACCACACCAAACCATCAGTCTTGACCCCCCACACCCACACCAACCATCCGTCTTGACCCCCCACACCCACGCCAATCATCAGTCTTGACCCCCACACCCACTCCAACCATCAGTCTTGACCCCCCACAACCACACCAAACATCAGTCTTGACCCCCACACCCACACCAACCATCCGTCTTGACCCCCACACCCACGCCAATCATCAGTCTTGACCCCCACACCCAGACCAACCATCCGTCTTGACCCCCACACCCACCCCCAATCATCCGTCTTGACCCCCACACCCACCACGCCAATCATCAGTCTTGACCACCACAACCACACCAACCATCAGTCTTGACCCCCACCACACCCACGCCAATCATCAGTCTTGACCCCCACACCCCCAGACCAACCATCCGTCTTGACCCCCACACCCACCCCCAACCATCCGTCTTGACCCCCACACCCCACGCCAATCATCAGTCTTGACCCCTACACCCACGCCAATCATCAGTCTTGACCCCCACACCCAGACCAACCATCAGTCTTGACCACCTTACCCAGACCAACCATCCCACGTCAGAAGAACTGGCCCCCTTGACCCACGGCGGCTTGTTTCCCTGGCGCCCAGACTGGCCACTGGAGCGGGGGCGTGGGGGTGGGGGGTGGGGAAGACACAAAAGAGCCTCGTCAGCGACTTTATGGGTTCCTTGACGACCACAGGGGCCTGATTCTCCTGTCTGTCCGTCTCTGGTCTGTTCCACCTAGCGCCCCCCCCCCCCCCCCCTCTCTCTCTCTCTCTCTCTTTCCCCTCACCTCTATTTCTCTCCTCTCTCATCTCCTCACGCACCCCCCCCTCTCTCTCTCCCCCCCCCCCCCCCCCCCCTCAGTTTCCCCCTCCTCTCTTCCCAGCCAGAGACTCTCAAACTGGGTCAATCGCTAACACTCCCCAAACACTCAGCGCTCTGTTTGGAAGTATATTTGTCTTCGGCCTTGTTGCTCCAGGAGCGTTAGTTGAAAACCAACAAATTACTGACACCCCCCCCCCCCCCTCCCCCCGCCCCCTCCTCCTCCCCTATCCCATCCTCCTGCGGCCTCTTTACCCCAAACACCTGTCCCCTGTGAAACAGCGAAAAAGACAGCGTGCACGTGTTCACATGCGTCTTCCGTGGCGGCCCTATCATGTCATCAGGCCATTGTAAGGGCTGGTAGCGCTAACGAAGTGTGAGTGAGTGAGTGAGTCTGTGTGTGTGTGTGTGTGTTGTGTGTGTGTGTGTGTGTGTGTGTGTGTGTGTGTGTGTGTGTGTGTGTGTGTAGAGAGAGAGAGAGAGAGAGAGAGAGAGAGAGAGAGAGAGAGAGAGAGAGAGAGAGAGAGAGAGCGAGCGAGCGTGCGTTCATGCATGTGTGCGCACGCGTACATGTGTGTGTGTGTGTGTGTGTTGTGTGTGTGTGTGTGTGTGTGTGTGTGTGTGTGTGTGTGCTTGCTTGCTTGCTTGTGTGAATTTGTGTGTGTGCACGTGCGTGTGGGTGCGCGCATGTGTGTGAAAGTGTGTGTGTGTGTGTGTGTGTGTGTGTGTGTGTGTGTGTGTGTGTGTGTGTGTGTGAGAGAGAGAGAGAGAGAGAGAGAGAGAGAGAGAGAGAGAGAGAGAGAGAGAGAGAAGAGAGAGAGAGTTCGACGCGCGAGACAAAAGTACGGGGGAAGTTTTTCCACACGCCCTATTTGTCTGGTACACTCACGATGTGGAGCTGGTGCCAAGCTATGATCAGTATGTTAGCTCTCCGGGCAAAAACATTTCGCCACCTACAACACAGTACTAGTCACCCCCCCACTCTCCCCGCTCGCCTGAAAGCAAGCCCAGTCACAGCTCTTCCCTCTCACGGCGCAGAATCACTTTCCATCTCATCATTCCCACGGTTCATGCAATGCCCCACGAGAACCATCGCAACAGCTGAAGGGGGTGGAGTTTTGTGCCAATGCGCATTTGACTTGGTTGGAGTAAACACGGCGAAAACTCCCCACGTAAGCGCCAGTATAGCATGCCACGTCAAAGTGGTGCTGAAGTCACATCAAGAGGAGCGGGAGGGCATTGCCCCAACAGGTCACATGATGAGGCCTGGGGGTTGGGAAAAAAAAGGGCTGTACACTGGTCGCGACGAAAGAAATTTCCTTGAACCATCAGCCCTGGTCGTTCTGAAGTCTCTGAGATGCTGGTTTATCAACGGGTTCTTCGAACACCTGAATGCCAGCCACCTCCAAGACATGTTTGAGAGGCACCGACCGAATAGCTGGAAGGCCGTCTCCGTCTCCGTGCTATGGCCCTGATAACCTCGTGAGCTCTGGGACTGAGGCAGAGACGCATGATCTCCATGGAGCGTCTGAGTAATCCGTCTAGAAATGATACTGGTAGAAATGTCTCATTTATAATTGATAAATTTTTTGAGTAAAATGTCATGAAATTAGAATTTCTACACAACTGTGTAATGGCCTACACTTTCGGGTGTAGAAACTGTAACGGAGAGAGATGAGATGGCAGCGCAGGGATTCATGTTTGCCGCGGGACCCTATTCTAACAGGCATCTGGATGGGAGCAATTTCCTACCCCTATTTTCCCATGGTAAAACGATGTCAAACCTATTCCAACAGGCATCTAAGTGGGCACAATTTCCTACCCCCATCTTCCCATGGTAAAACGATGTCAAACCTATTCCAAAGGCATCTAAGTGGGCACAATTTCTTACCCACGTCTTCCCATGGGAACAAAACGATGTCAAACCTATTCCAACACGGCATCTAAGTGATGCACAATTTCCTACCCCCCCCCCCCCCCCCCCCCCCATCTTCCCATGGTAAAACGATGTCAAACCTATTCCAACAGGCATCTAAGTGGGCACAATTTCTTACCCCACGTCTTCCCATGGTAAAACGATGTCAAACCTAATCCAACAGGCATCTAAGTGGGCACAATTTCCTACCCCCATCTTCCCATGGTAAAACGATGTCAAACCTAATCCAACAGGCATCTAAGTGGGCACAAGTTCCTACCCCCCCCTCTTCCCCATGGTAAAACGATGTCAAACCTATTCCAACAGGCATCTAAGAGGGCACAATTTCCTACCTCTATTTTCCCATGGTAAAACGATGTCAAACCTAATCCAACAGGCATCTAAGTGGGCACAATTTCCTCTACCCCCCATCTTCCCATGGTAAAACGATGTCAAACCTAATCCAACAGGCATCTAAGTGGGCACAAGTTCCTACCCCCCCATCTTCCATGGTAAAACGATGTCAAACCTATTCCAACAGGCATCTAAGAGGGCACAATTTCCTACCTCTATTTTCCCATGTTAAAAAACGATGTCAAACCTAATCCAACAGGCATCTAAGTGGGCACAATTTCCTACCCCCATCTTCCCATGGTAAAACACATGTCAGACCTATTCCACCAAGCATTCGGGTGGGTACAGTTTCCTACCCGCATCTCTCTATTGCGAAGGAGGCGATTCCCAGTTCTGGATTCTTTCTCAAAGAACTGTGGAAGGAACGAGAAGGGGGGGGGGGGGGGAGGTGTGCGGCTGAACCATGTCCGTTGAAGGGCAAAATCCCTGTGAAAAGCCTACCGAGACTGGTGGATTCCACTTCTGCAGTCTGCGCGTAGCTAGTAGCGCCAGAAGAAAGGCAGCCTTGTGAAGGAGTCGGTCGACTGGAATGGTTCCCCTTCTCCACACACCAAGCCTCTCACCTACCTCAGCAGTCACAGTCCCCCTGTATGGGGGACCTGCCCCTCAGCTCCTTGCAAAGGCCACACCAGTGACTTTAGCTCCGCAGAAGCTCCTTCACGGGACAGCGGTTTATGACCTGAGGCTGTTCACCATCGTGGAGGCCTCCATCAGCCCAGGCGGGAGCAACGAGGGCTTCACGGGACAGCGGTTTATGACCTGAGGCTGTTCACCATCGTGGAGGCCCTCCAACAGTCCATGTGGGAGCAACGAGGGCTTCAACGGGATAGCGGTTTATGACCTGAGGCTCTTCACCAGCGTGGAGGCCTCCAAACAGTCCATGCGGGAGCAGCGAGGGCTTCACGGGACAGCGGTTCATGACCTGAGGCTGTTCACCAGCGTGAAGGCTCCAAACAGTCCCATGCGGGAGCAGCGAGGGGGCCGCGCAGGCAGCCAGGCTTGTAGATGCAGCAGCGACTGCGGAGACGCCTAGACGTTTGACCTCCGTCCCGGGTTGTCCGAGAAGGTCTCGCCGGGGAAGCTCTTCAGGAGGAACATGCATGAGGTCTATCTGGGAAGGAAGGACGGAGGGGGGAGAGAGGTTGGTGCCAGGAGGTGGAGAGAGAGAGAGAGGGGGAGGAGAAGGAGGGAGGGAAGGAAGGAGTAAGGTAGGGAGGGTGGGTCGCGATAGGGTGAGAGAGAGAGAGCAGGAGAGGAGAGAGAGAGAGAGAGAGAGAGAGAGAGAGGACAGGACAGGACAGGACAGGACAGAGGGTGTTGCGGAAAGAAAGGGAGAGATGGTGGTGCAACAGACTTAAATACAGAGAGCGAGCATGAGAGAGGACAGAGAGAGAGAGACAGAGAGAGAGAGAGAGAGAGAGAGAGAGAGAGAGAGAGAGAGAGAGAGGAGAGAGGGAGAGAGAGAGAGACCCAGCTGATGACAGAGAAGGTAATCAGCTTGTCTTGCAATGAGATCCTTGGAGCAGTGAGGATGGGGCTCGAAGTGATCAATCAACAACAGAGAGAAAAACATGCACAGCGTGGCGCAACACAACTAAAAACATTTCTTTGCCATTAATGAAAAGCAGCTGAAGAGACTAACGAAAAAAAAGGAACCTGGCAGGTCACACACACACACACAACACACACACACACACACACACTGATGTTAATGCGTGACGGAGTGAGTGTTGAAGTGACGCGGGGTACTTGCTAGCGCGCGCGCGCGCGCGTGTGTGTGTGTGTGTGTGGTGAGAGAGAGAGAGGCGAGAGAGAGAGAGAAGAGAGAAAGAGAAAGAGAGAGAGAGAGAGACGACAGACAGAAGACAGAAAGACATGCCTGAAAGCAATCAAGACAACACAGAAAAACACAACGTCCAACGTAGTGCAAACACAACACAAACTGTGTTTGTGACTAAAGCAAAGTTGCCAGTAATGACTAAAGCGGATGAGGGATAGGAGAAAAAAATGACGAGAGACTGAGAGAGAGAGGGAGGTAGACGAGGAAGAGGGAGAGCGAGAGATACTAGAGAGAGAGAGAGAGGGAGAGGAGCGAGAGAGAGAGAGAGGGATAGAGAAGAGAGAGAGAGATACACGAGAGAGATAGACTGGAGGACAGAGAAAGAGATCGAGAGGAGAGTGAGAGAGGAGGAGGAGGAGGAGGAGGAGGAGAGAGGAGGAGGAGAGAGAGAGAGAGAGAGAGAGAGAGAGAGCGAGGACGAGAGAGAGAGATAGAGAGATTGAGTGGGAGAGAAGAGAAGATGACGAGAGACAGAGGGCGACGAGAGATAGAGAGAATAGAGGAGAAGAGAGAGAGAGGAGAGAGAGAGAGCCGAGCAAGAGAGTGAGAGAGAAAGAAAAAGTGAACAGAGAGAGAGAGACGCAGAAAGATAGAGAAACTGAGAGACAGCCAGACAGGTAGAAAACCGAGAGAGGAGAGAGAGCCAGAGCGAGAGAGGAGAGAAGAGAGAGAGAGAGAGAGAGAGAGAGATCACAACAGGAGCGACATTTGTCCTTAGTTGATACTGCTCGCATAATGACAGCTGGAACCATCCTGCTTCCTATATTTCAGCCGTTTTCAACACTGCTCATCGTTTTTGAATTAATAGCCTACTCAACACGCCATCGCAGACAACTGCCGCTAACTGCGACCCACAACGATGAGCCTTTCAACACTCTGATCCCTCTCCTTCCTTCTGTCTCCCTTCTGTCCGTCTGTCTGTCTGTCCACCCTGCCTCTCTGCCCATCAGCGAGTCTGTGCACTGTGGAACGTTCCTCCCCTGCCACTAAACTCCCCCCCGCCCACCCCCCATCCCCCTCTGCCCCCCCCCGCCCCCCCCGCGTGGCTAACCCAAAACCACACCCCCCCCCCCACCCCCCCCCCCCCCCTCCCCCCTACCTACCCCCCCCCCCGCCTACCACCCCCCCCCCCCCACCCCCCCAATCCTTCCCCCTGCCCCCCCGCGCCCCCTCCCCCCCCCCCCCCCCCCCCCCCCCCCCCCCCCCCCCCCCCCCCCCCCCCCCCCCCCCCCCCCAATTGTGCATAACGGCAAAACGCTGTTAAACGACTAATGAACGCGGCGCTGTGAATTCGTTTGTTGGGCAGGTTCTGGCTGGAGGGCCCAGTGCTTTGATTTCCTCGTCTCTCGTGTCTGCGTAGCGCCGTTTGTCGTGTTGATTTGCTCTGTCCTCTCCTTGTCGTCCTCTGTACTTGTGTAGCCTGTCCTCCGTCCCCCAGTCTGGAATGGTTTGGTTTTTTGTTGGTGTTGTTTTTGTCCTGCCCTTCTCCCTTCTCCCTTCTCCTTTTTTCCTTCTCTTTCTCTTTCCCTCAGGGCAACCAGCAAACCAGCAGCCTACCCTCTCCTTTACCCTCTTCCTATTTTTCTCTCTCTTTTCACCCTACTCTCTTGGCCTTCCACTCTTCCACATTGTTTTTCACTCACCAACTCACACAACCATATTTAACCACCATTTTTTGCAATCCCCATATTACCAAACCAACACAAACACTCACAAACACCAACACAGCATACAACTATACAAGAGAAAACACAAGGGGGGGAGAGGAAGAAGACTTTGAGAGAGAGAGAGATGAGAGGAGATGGAGAGAGCGAGATACAGATAGAGAGAGAGACGACAGACAGACCACCACACATGAACACACAGATATCCACACACTCATACTACACACACACATGCACGCACGCACGCAAGCGCGCGCGCGCGCGCACACACACACACCTCCACAAACATATACCCACACACTCATACTCACATTCAACAAGCACACGAACACACACGCACACACACTCACACGCACGCACGAGTAACCGACTCCCCACGTCACGCCGCGCGGAATAAGTGCACAAGCGGCCTTACCGCAGATTAATCTAGAGATCGAAGTTCAGTGATTTCCTTGATAGTTCAAAACCGTTCACCCATTTCACTGATGAATTCAAATACTATTCATTAAACTGTGATCTGGCGACCAAGACACTGTGGCCAAGACCATGCGCTTGACAGTTCGGCCAACAGGCCACACGCCACAATGAGGATTTTGCACTAAAACACTGTATAATCCATGTAAGCCTTTTGAAGCCTGCTATAGATTTGAGCCAGCATTTAATGTTCAACTGATAATCGATCAAAAGAACAACTCCCCACCGATTACTTCTCCCCCTTTTTTTAGGGGTGGGGGTGGGGGTGGGGGGGGTGGGGGGTGGGTGTTCACCGATGAAATGGCAATTACAAATACGTGACCTTTCCCTTTAGCTGACGTCACATTTCAGGCCTTCGCACTCACCCGTGACCCCATCTTTGCGCCAACTGGAACACCCTCCCACCCCCACCCCCCCAAAAAAAACATTCCCTTGCTTGATTTTGATCTGTTTGCTTGGAACCACCTGGCGTGTTCCTTGATGGTCATTCGAAAAAATAAAAAAAAACAACAACACACACAACAACAAAAAACCGAGGAGAATCAACTTTCAGTCACAACAATAATTCTCAACACTATCTCCTTGCGCCAGAGTATAATACTCGACTCCTTTTGAAACAAAAGCTTGGTGCACGAAGTTTTGGTGTGCAGCCTGTTGTGACCGAGCTGAAGGCTGGAACCGGCAGCGCTGTGTACGCCGTCCAGGAAAGGAAGCAGTGGTCGTACATGAAGGGTACATTGTAAACGGTCCTAGAATTCCACAAGAAAGAACCTCATCGAATTATCAAAACGGCCGACGACGTACAGATAGGTTACTGACTTTTACATCGTCGTCATACACGCACGTGCACACACGCGCACACATGCACCTGTACACAAACAGATACGCTGCGCACACACACCGTCCACGGTCAGCCCGGCCCCGCCGCAGCCCCGGCACCAGAAATCCACAGGGAGCAGTCAATGTCAAGTCGTCAGGAGGAGCCCACTGGAGGAGACACTGCACTGCCGCCGAGTCACTTCGGTG